>JAJOZX010002173.1:182500-550000 GCA_023014485.1 Bathynomus jamesi
GGTGATGCAGATAAGAAACAGACACTAAAATGGCTAAGTTCCTGGTCTGCAGATGATCTATAATAGATGACAAAAGGGTGAACTGTACACTGTGAATTGTCCCAGTGAAACCCTTGGGCAGCATCCTGGACAATGAAAGAATAATTCTCAGAGAAATCACCTACTATAACTACCTCGCTCTGAGGTGGTAGTGTTTCTTTCAACTGCTTGAAGTACTGTGATTGTTGCTGAGCAACAAAGTGATGACGAACCATGCAGGATATTTTCATGCTTAGGGATGATAAGTATTCATGAAGTGGCTCCACCTTATCAACCATTGTACAACGGTCAACAGTCACCCATTGCTTGTAAGATATTTCATTTGGAGCTGATTTCACACTGTCAAGTAACTCAAGAAAATCCAGGACACCCTCTTCTCTTGGGCAATCATTGCAAAGTTGCATCATGCAAGTCTCTCTTTCTGTACTGCAGACACTGTAATCCATAAGATCCTTGTATGAAAGACCTCTTTCTCCCAATGCAGCCAACTGCAATTTTGGATTTTGATGGTATGTGCAGACACAGACAGAATGAGTCCCACCACTACCGGCAAGCACACAATATGATGGCCGTAATTTTGCAAATGTGGAAAATCCTATTTTGGGATTCTTTTCATCATTTTTATATAGTTCAAACATCTCTCTTAAATTCCCGAGGACCAATCGTTTTTGCACCTTCATTGCACCTTCAGCACTCACATACGACTAACCTCTTCTGACTCATAGAATCTTCTAACTATATCTTTGTGTTCTTCAGATATCACTTTTCCTTTGCTCATTAGTGGAATCTTCGGAAGGATTCCATGTTCTGATTTAAGTGAACGGCTTCTTTTCACCATGTATGTTGTAGTTTGAAAGAAACTAGCTGTTTTTTCAATTGTGTATGGTGAGAGTGTCAATATTTGTAGTTTGTGATGGTGACATTTGCTTTCCAGGAATGACTGTTTCAATTCATTCATTAATTTGTCTAGATGTTTTTCAGATTTAGTTTCAGGTTTTGAAGTATCACTTACCTCCTCGGTAATTTGAACACCATAACTGAGTTCTAGCCTCTCCTTCAGGTGTTTCTGAGCAGATGATAGCTTACCACGAGCCTTGCGCTTTTTTCTGGCTTAATGACAGCCCTTCTGAAAAGAACAGAAAAAAGGTTTCACACACCTGAATATTAGTAATTAAATATTAATTATAGTACCTTAAATGCTATATAATTGGCTATATAGTAGATCAAACAGACCTTGTGTAGTAAAGTATAAGTTATTATATTAATTTATTACTTACTTTTTTTAACTGGTGTTTGGTCCAGAAATGCTAGAACTGGTTCAACTGAAGTTGAAGGATTTTCCTTTATCAAGCAATCACTGTCATTGTCCAGATCTTGAATTGAAGAGATGTTACTCAAGCCACTGATAGTAGATGATTCATTTGAATCCTGCTCAGACTCGTTGTTTTCAGTGGTACTAAGTATAGTGGGGTTTTTCATTATCAGTGTCCAGCAGTTCACACACAACAATGAGTCTTTTTTCACTCTTCCAGCACATTTTTCAACAAGTACATCAGTCACTTTTCTAAGATTGATTGTTATGCGTTTCTTGTGTTTTTGAATAGGGTCCTGGCAGTATTTGAAGTGCCGAACCATTGTATTTTGATCTGTAAAGATATAGGATTTACAATTAGGTAATATATATTTTTTAGAAATATATAGCTATACACACTTAATATTTTAGGCCTTGATAGTCTCTGAGGCTCATTAAAACACCATACCCACCAGCCACCCACAGTGCTGGCTGGAACTGTACTAACCTGTAGACAAGGAATTTTGCAACTATCTGTGTTGATTCTGCACTTAGACAAGTAGCAACATGTTTCAACAGGTTTTTTAGGCTACATGTGAGCTTAGTCTTCCCCTTTCACTATTATAACTATTATTGCCAGTGTAGATTAGCAGTGAAATACAATTTTTATTAAATTCTTGGAGCTTGAGGTCAAATTGATAGCCAAGATATAAAAATTCCTTGAAATGACAAGCAATTTATAAATATGGTGTTCACTTATAAGTTAGTTACATGAAAAGTACCAACATAAACAAACTTTTTATGATTGTTTCTATTAGTCAAGAACTCTGACTTTGTTTTTTATATCTATAAAAAATGTAATTTTAATTTCTATAGGTCAAATTATGAGCTTAAGTGTGAAAAAATAGGTAGAATTGACGCACAACTTATGAATATGGTGTTCACTTATATGTTAGTTACATGAAAAATACTAACAAACAAACTTTTTTTTGCTGATTCTAATAGCCAATGCCTATGCCTTCATTTTTACATTTAAAAAAAAAATTCTCATTTGATACCCCAGAGGTCAAATCATGACCTCAAATTTTGGTTACAGTGTAACTTTTTTATTTTTCAACCTAGAGTTCTAAAACCTGCATATTTGGATTCCTTGTCATTTTCTGATTCTAAATATATATACTTTTATATAATTATGACAATTATTACCCAAGTTATGGCTCGCCAAATGTTAGTAACCTCGCGAGTGACCTCAAATTGCCCGAGGTCATATCTCTTGAACCGTTGGTCGGATTGACCTTATAATTTCAGAAATGGATTCAGGGCTCACAAACTCCCTATAAACCAAATTTCAGCAAAATATGAGAGATGAGGGTGTTAATTTCAATTTTTTTTGGTTGATCTGACAGAGAATGACCCATTATGCAAAATGCATTATACAAGTGGATACTGCAAGTTTGATAAGAAATGCATGTTCCACCATCTTATGTTCTGCAACACTTATGAAAGATATGGGAGTTGCAAATACGAAAAAAAATGCCGATACCACCACCCTCAAAGGAACACGATGAGGGAATAGAAAAAATGAACATCAAAGAAGAGTGGCAATTTTTTAGATGCAGCCAACACATTTCAGCTGCTAAATACTCTCCAGCAATTACAAAACCAGCTGACAAATATAAATATAGAAATCCGAGAGCTGGACAGAAGGTACGAACAAAGACACTTCATGCGTTATTGGGACAACAGGTACCGACAAAGATAAAAAGAGGTAAATTCTCGAAGGACCACAAGGCAACGAAACTGGCACCCCCATTGGAAAACAAAGCGGAACCACCTGTATGCGAAAAAGAAAGAGAAAAAATAAAAATAATCCTAGCCAACATACAGGGCCTTAAATCAAACCAGTCCACAAACAAAGTTGCATACCTGAAAGGACTCATGCAAGAAGCCGGAGCAGAATTTGCATGCCTCACGGAAACTCATCTAAAGGATTGCCAGGCGAACTGTGAAAATTGTGAGTCCTGTATTGACAAAAAAGAAATACAAATTGACAACTATAACATCCTCCGAGCCGACAGAACAGTGAGATGTGAAGGAGGATGTGCTATTTACACACGTGAAGGGCACATAGCAGAAATGGCTATAAGTACCTCAAACAACTACGTAGAATGTGTAACAGCAAAAATTGAAAAATTAAATATGGTACTAATTGTAATGTACAGACCCCCAAACACACGAACCTCAAAATTTTCAGATTCCATTACAGAGGTAAGAAACTTAGTAAAAGAACTACACTCTCCAACCCCAAATATTTTTCTCTGTGGTGATTTTAATTTCCCATTCATGAAATATAAAAGGATAGGAAAAAATATATGTATACACCAGGACAAGGGGGGGCACACGAGAAGACCAGGAGCAGGTAAAAATGCTACTAGGTTTAGCTTATGAATTTATGTTAATGCAAGAAATAACAGAAAACACAAGAAAAAACAACTGCCTAGATTTGGTATTCACAAACAACAGTAATCTAATTGATAATGTAGAAATATCCCCAACTATGATATCAGACCACAACATCATTGAAATAACAACTAATATAAAGGCAACAGGAAAGGAAAGAACACGCACAACAGAAAGAAGCAAATTTGAAATTTTTAATTTTCACTCCAAAGCTATAAACTGGGAAGATGTGACATCCAGCATGGAAGTAATAGATTGGAAAACCATTTTCGAGGCCAAGACAATGGAAGAGATGCTAATGGCGTTAGAGGAGAAGACGTTAGAAATTGTGGAAAAACATGTCCCAAAGATACAACAAAGAGGAAAGAGGGCATGGTTCCGAAAGAGAAAAAGAGTGACTGCAAAATTAAGTAATTGTAAAGATGATAACATCAGAAAAATATTAAATGATAAACTACAAAGTATCGATGTTGTCATACAGGAACAAATCGAGAAGCATACAGAAAAAGATGATGATGATGCTATAGAAGCGATAAAAGCTAACTCAGAGTACTTCTATAATTTCGCAAAAAGAAAGTCGAAAAACCAAGTGACTATCGGACCTTTAAAAAATGAGTACACTGATTTATCTGATGATCTTACAGAAGTATCTGAAATATTAAAAGCTTAGTATGAATCATCTTTCAGTATCCCAAAATCTGACAAATTCATATGCGATAGAAATGCGTTCTTTGAAGAAGAACCACAAGTGGAAAGTATAACGGATTTCAACTTTACGACTGATGATATTACACAAGCCATAGGGAAACTAAAAACACACACAGCGGCAGGACTGGATAAATGGAATGCCACACTGATCAAAAACTGCAAGAATGCAATTGCTGAGCCCCTATACTGGATATGGAGATGATCATTAGACATGGGAGAAATACTGGGCATCCTAAAGAGCACGAACATAGTCCCAATATATAAAGGAGGAGATTGATCCGAGGCAAAAAACTATAGGCCAGTGTCGCCTACATCTCATCTCACTAAAATATTTGAAAGAATAGTTAGACTGAAAATCTATGACTTTTTGGAAACTCAGAAAAAATTCAATGATAACCAACACGGGTTTCAGTCAGGCAGATCATGCCTATCACAACTAATGGAACACTACAACAACATTATTGATTCACTTGAAAGTAATGAAAACTATGATGTACTATACACAGGCTTTGCTAAAGCGTTCGACAAGTGTGACCACAGAATTATAATACATAAACTGAAATATATGGGAATAACAGGAAAAGTAGGGAAATGGATATATAACTTCCTTAGTGAGCGGAGGCAAGTCGTTACAGTACAAGGAGTATCTTCATCAGAATCAGAGGTCCTCAGCTCAGTATCACAAGGAACAGTATTAGCTCCACTAGTCTTCATAATCATGCTAACTGACATAGATGAGGACGTTACCAGAGACAGCACAGTAACATCCTTTGCGGATGACACAAAGATCAGTAGAAAAATAAGAAACCCAGAAGACATAGGATCTCGACAAACTGACATAAACAAAATCTACAAGTGGACTGAAGACAACAATATGAAGTTTAACACTGAGAAATTTCAGCTATTACGGTACGGAAAAAGAGAAGACCTGAAGTCCATGGAATATTATACCCCAAATGGATAGGAAATTCAGAGAAATTCCAGAGCAAAAGATTTAGGGGTTGTAATGACAGATGATGCGAAACTTGAAACACAAAATAAGATTGCAGTAAACAGAGCAAAGAGAATAACGGGTCAGATATTGAGAACCTTTAAACGAAGGGATAGGAATGTAATGATTCCTCTACTGAAAACCCTGATCATACACAAATTGGAATACTGCTTGGTCCTAACATCCCCATATAAAAAAGAAGACATTAGACAGCTGGAGGGGATCCAAAGAAGCTTCACAGCCAAGATCAATGGGTGCAAAGAACTAAATTACTGGGAAAGGTTACGAGAACTAGACCTATATTCACTGGAAAGGAGAAGAGAGAGATACACCATTATTTACACTTGGAAAATAATGGAGAAACTAGTCCCTAATCTTGCTCTGAATCCCATAACTCCCCAAACAATGGTGGAAAGTAGAAGCGGTAGACTGTGTCATATTCCCAAATTGAAGGTGAGACAGGGAACATCATTAACCCTGAAAGAAAATAGTTTTGTACTGAGAGGACCAAAACTGTTTAATCAGTTGCCGAAAGACCTAAGAAACACGAAGGGAGTTGCAGTGGAAATCTTCAAAAGAAGACTAGATGCCTGGCTCAGAACAATCCCCGATGAGCCGGGCGTACCTGGCTATGTGAGGTGGAGAGTGCAAGAATCCAACTCACTACTTCACCAGGCCAACTCGAGAGGAGGGGTGACAAGCTTGACCTTCGCGAAATGAGAAATCATCGCGCGGAACCTTTGTAAGGTATATATATATATATATATATATATATATATATATATATATATATATATATATACTGGGTGCGACAAAAATAATGCCCTTTTTAGTTTATTCTCTTTTATTGAAGGAAATAAATAATTTACAGCATTTTAAGAGAAATAATAGGTTTTTAAGAAAAATACAGCATTTTAAGAAAAATAATAAGTACTTTCTCAGTAAAAACTAAAAAAAACTGGAATTTAATTAATTTTGTGGTTGGCTCAATACACCTTAAAAAAATGTACTCTACATACATAGTATTTACTAACCTAATGATCATGTTCAAAATGCTCCCCTTGGTGTTCAATACAACACTGAACCCTACCAGCAACACTTCTACAAACCTTTTGACACATTTCTACGTTAATTGTAGTAAATTTTTCACGAATTGTTTGTCTTAATTCAGGAAGTGTTTTCGGTTTGACCTTGTAAACAAGATCTTTCAGTACACCCCACAAGAAAAAGTCAGGTGGTGTTAGGTCTGGCGATCGTACTGGCCACTCAATTGCTCCACGTCGTCCTATCCACCTCCCTTCAAAATTTAAATTTAACCATTCCCTAATGAGTAACCCATAGTGGGGTGGTGCACCATCCTGTTGAAAGTAAATTCCATTCTGATTTCTAACTCTCGGCCAGAATTCAGTTTGCAGCATTTGTAAATAATTATCTTGATTAACAGTACTATCAAAGAATATTGGGCCTATTATTCCCATGGAAGAGATGGCTGCCCAAACTGTCACTCCTGGTAGGTTAACGTCTTTTTCCAAGATAACATGTGGGTTAACATCGCTCCAGTACACACAATTATGGCGATTGATATGCCCGTTCAATTTGAATGTTGCCTCATCTGACCACCATATCTTATCAAGAAAGGTCTCATCTTCATTGACTTTATTCAGGAAATTTTCGCAAAACTCTAATCGTCTATCTGCATCTCCATCATGCAAGCTCTGTAACACGTGAGGGATGTAAGGCTTCATCTTGTTCTTCTTTAAGAGTCTACGGACACTTCTGTCACTGATACACAACTCTGTAGAAAGACGTCAACTGGATTTTTGAGGAGTGTGCAACAATGATTCTCTTAATTCATCGGACTTTTCTAAGGTTGTTGTTGAAACTGGCCTCCCTGATCTTGTGGCATCACTTACGCTTCCGGTTCTTTCAAATTTCCTAATTAGACTTGTGATATTGCGGCTCTGCATTTGTCGAATGTTAAATTCTTCTGATAACAAACGAGCGGCTTTAGCTCCATTGTTATTGTTTTGGTAATAATGTTTAACTGCTTTCACTCTTTGTTCTCTCGTCAATCGGAAGGCCATATTTATTCAGAATTTCTGTAAAAATAAAAGAAACAAAATGATACAATATAAAACTACAAAATTTTACTGTATAAAACTATAAAGATACAATTATTAAAAGGGCGTTACTTTTGCCACACCCGGTATATATATATATATATATATATGGGCTATGTCATGGCCAATGTCGTAACACCGCTTCCCATTGATCAGCAAAGTTAAGTGACATTGGGTCTGGGTAGTAGTTGGATGGGAGACTGTCTTCCATGCTCAGATTATGTAGCAATCCGTGGTTCGGATCCCATGTAAAGCTGTAGGTCCCCTCCATCATATGACCTTAGATGTTGTGAAGGAGGTTAAACAACCCCAATAAAAAAAATATATATACATACATATTTATACATATGCATCTATGCAATAAGAATACATATTAGCGATGCGCTGCTGGTGCCCCAAACTAATGCTGTAGCTATGAAAGGATTTTTTTAATGGAAACTTGTGCTGGAGTAGGGTGACTGTGTATGGTGGCAAGAGTGAAAGTGTTTTCCTATAAAGGAATTCTCTGAATTTATATTGTACACACATAGATATACTGGTAATGAAATGTGGCTAGGCCTACCTTATGAGCAGGGTTGTGGAGTCGGTGAAAAAAGTTTCCGACTCCAACTCCAGAAATTTTACAAGTCTGACTCTGACTGTAGTATATACTAACTGTATGGCATATATACTTATATAGTATAGGTATAGTGTAGGTAAATGAATAGTCTCCATGAATTTTGAGTTTTAATTTTTAAATCTTGATTTTAACTCATCATAACATTGAATGAGTAACCCTACCAACAATGTCAGGGTCATTGATGAACTGCTTTGTCAAATTATGGATGCTGCAGAATGCATACAGAATGACCCTGACATTGTTGGTAGGGTTACTCATTTGATGTTATGATGAGTTAGAATGTGTATTCAAGCTGAAGGTGGCCATTTTGAACCTTTATTGCAGACTGAGCTGTACATATTTAGCCTTGTTTAATAAAACAGATTATGTGTGAACCACTCTTTAACTTCAAATACCCATAGCTCCATAACTGTTGAGAATCAGACCCACGTTCATAGAACATTTTTTACTGGGAATGACCTAAAAAATAATCTGAAATATTGACAATCCTGGGACACCCTGTATACATAATCTGCCCATTTCATACACCAAGCCATTTAGGGTGAATCATATGCTTTGACCATTGAGGGAGAAGGAGAATTGGCATGTGTTATTGTGGTAAATGGAGAAATAGACAAATGAAATAGACAAATGAAAGTGCCAAATGTACACTCCACCATCTCCAAAATTCATGAAACTTGGTGTGAGGGTTGGTTTTGGTCCAAATTACAAAAATCTGAATTTTTTTGAAAATTGGTCAAGTTGGTCAAATTTTATGGCTTGACCAAATTTTGGTCAAATGAAAAACCAACAATTTTCAAACGTAAATATCTCAGCTGCTAATTGTGGTAGCGTAATAAGTCTTAAATGATAAAATATGTAAAATTAACTGTAGTTTCTAAATATGTATCATTTTTTTAGGGTAACGAAAATAAAATTATGATTTTTTGGAAAAATTGTCAAATTTTTTTTTTTTGCGATTTGGCAGCGAAGATATCATTTTTCGAAAAAAAAGACCAAGAATAAAAAATGTTTATTTGATGTATGTACACCATAATAAGTAATAAAAAGTCAGCTTATAGTTTATTATAAGGCTCAAAACTGAGTTTGAAATTAAGTAATAAAATTTTTTTCAGACGACTAAGATTTATTAGACTTGTTGGTCCAAAAAAAGACAATTTTCAAATCATATAAAAAATACATGTAGATAAACCAAAGGAGAAAAAATCTTTTAAAATATATGTACAATGTACATACATAACCCCTCTTATATTTAGGGACAGAATATATTGACAATAATAATGTTTAATTTATAAAGCGCTTATCAGAGTATAAAATATTCTTCCTAATACTACACGTACACAAGTCTTTGAGAATGAATTAAGAGACAGTATTCTCATCCAGTGAATCCAAATTTTAGACACTAATAATATAATAATAAGAAAAAAGAATTTGAAAAGATTTTTATAACTATTAAGTAGATACACATTTACTGTCACAAATCTTAGATAAAAATTTTAGAAATATTATATAGACAATCTTAAATAGTATACATTCGATAGAATTTATTTTATCTTCTTTGAAAAGTTATTTAATTCTTGAAGCGGAAAAATGTATTGTATTCTTGTTCCTCCTCGTAAACTTGCTTCAATACTCCCAAATATATTTTCTGTTGGAACGTGACAAACATCATCTTGTGCAGGAAAAATGTATGAGGGACATATGCCTGAAGGATGGAGAAATTTTATCAGAAAATCATCATATTCACAGTCAAAGGACTGGACTAATCCGAGCCATAGTTTATTTTCATACATACAACCCACAAAAGAGCCTGTTTCAATTTCGTGTTGAGAGACGGTATTATGTTCTTGATCCGAAGCAGAAACTCTAATGAGCTCTCTTATTTTGACTGACTGTGCACTCTGAGAGAGTGGATAAACCTTCAACGAATTCTTGGAAATTGGGACAAAGCGATTTAATTGTTGAGTACCTTTGATAGAAGTAATAGGTTCACTCAGACGTTTTTGCAAAGAAAGCTCTACATCTACAACTTCTGCCTCAGAGACGTAAAAAAAGTCAATAGCAGTTAGGAATTCTTGAGAGCAGAAATTGTAGAAGTCCTCAGCTCTTAAGATTTGATGGTCGAGAGGCCGTTGTAAGCTTTCTCTGGCGACTGCTCTTTTTACCGTTCCACCAATACCGTCGCAGGCATTCTTCCTGTGGGATGTCGCGAAAAAATTCCACTCAGCATGAATTTTGAAGTCTTCGAAATGATGGCATAAATTTAGAAAATTTGTTTTATTCTTATACTGAGCCGCGCATCCATCTGTGAAATAATGAATTTTAGTTAGGTTTGAATTTTGTTGTTGGATGCACAGGATTAATTTTTTGAGAAAACTATGAACCAGAATTGTATCATGCCTGCGACAGTTTGAAACGAAGCAGTAACTTTTGCAAATTAGTTTTCCTGCATTGTTTTTGGAATAATAAACGAATGGGTGCACTGTACATTGCGAGTTCTCCCAATGAAACCCCTGGGCACAATCTTGTACGATGAATGAGAAGTTTTCCGCGAAATCGCCCACCAAAACACCTTCATTTTCGGGCAGAGTTTCTTTTAGATTTTTGAAGTAACTCGACTGACATTTATTCGTGAAGTGGTGTCTTGTCAGTTGTGCAATTTTTTTGGTGAGCGATTCCACGTATTCCTCTGGAGTTTCGGTGATATCTTTTAACATACAGTGATTGACAGACACCCATTGTTTATATTTTATCTCTTCCATCACCATGAAGTCCAAACTTTCCAAATAATTTTTGATTCCGACCTCTCGCGGGCATCTTTTGCATCGGTGCATCATACAATCTTCATTGTCCATGCCACAGATGGATAAAGACATTAATTTTTTGTAGTCTAAATCTTTAATGCCTAATGCTGATATTTGTAGTTTCGGATTTTGGTGATGCGTACATACACAGACACTGAGAGTTCTGCTTTGTCCTGCAAGCATGCACCACGACAGTCGAAGATGAGCAAAGGTACTAAAGCCTATTTTGGGATTTTCATCATTTTTTGCATATTCAGCATATAACTCTTTCAAGTTACACAATACCAGTCTTTTTTGTTTTTTTATTTTTTCACCCTCTTCATTTATTGCAAACTTATAATCTTTGATTCCCGGGCACATCCTACTATATTCGTCATTTTCATAAAACTCCTGAATGATTTTTTTCATTTCAGCTGTGACGACCTTCCCTTTTGTCATGTTTGGAATGTTAGGAAGAATCCCAAACTGTTTTTGAAGATTGCGGCTCTTACGCACCATATACTTTGTTGCTCCAAAGAAGTCAGCAGTTTTTTCAATGGGATAGGGATACAATGATAGTATTTGTAACCTAAGATTGCGATTGTTACTTGCTTGAAATTTCTCCTTTAATTCTTCCATAACCTTTTGATACCTGAAATAAAGTGTATTTGACATTAAGTTTAATTAGTATATTTTTAATTAAACTTTTCATAAAATATATGTATATGTATTGTATTGTCCGACTAAAAATGTAAACAGATAAAACTTAATTTAGTATATACTTCGATGACTGTATTAAATTTAATTTAAAATGTCAAATTTCAATAACTATGTCCGAAAAGTAGTCTTGCCTCTCTAAATCATCTTCCAAACAACTTTTTTTGGATGGACCAGCTTCAGAATAGTCAATAGGAGCCCCATAAGCAGCTTCAAAACTTCGTTTAACCTTTTCCATTGTCGATCTGAATTTCGTAGAAGCCTTTATCTGTTTTTGTCCTGGCTTCAATCCAGCTGTAAAACAAATCATAAATTTAGGTTGCGTGAAATAATCAAATATCAAATATTTTGTATATATGTATTCAAGTGCTGATGCTAATATTTAAAAACAGAAAACTACGAATTTGGCATTAAGAAACAAATGTCCTGAATGGAGTCTCTATTGTTTTATTACCTGTTTTAATAGGGCTTTCATCAAATAAAGGTAAAATATTGTCGCTGAGCAAATCTTTATTGAATTGCCTGTCTTGAATGACAAATTCTTCCAATGGTGGTGGATTCGTGGAATCGCTACTGCTTCGCTCCATACATTTGTTAAGTATGTCTGGCTCAGGTATTGGTGCAGGTTCTGGCTCTCTGGATGAACGTTGAACATGTTCTAATACAATTGGCTTCTTTTTAATTGTGACATAGCAATTGCTGCATAGTAATTGATTTTCTTCCAAAATTCCATAGCTTGCAGCTGTCATGGCAGAGTTTACTTTTTTGATGTTACAGAAAATTATTTTTGAGTGTTTTTTCATAGGATCGCAACAAAATTTTGTTTTGAGGCATTTTAAGGGTTAGGTAAATTTATGTATACTAGAAAATTAGGTATATACTGAAAATCTGGAAAGAAAGCAAAACATTTTTAAAATTTGGAAGATTTTTTTTTAGTAATTTTCTTTTCATAATAATCGTCGATAAGCTGACTTTTTATTACTTATTATGGTGTACATACATCAAATAAACATTTTTTACTCCTGGTCTTTTTTTCGAAAAATGATATCCGCTGCCAAATCACAAAAAAAAAAAAAAAAAAATTCCAAAAAATCATAATTTTATTTTTGTTACCCTAAAAAAATGATACATATTTAGAAACTACAGTTAATTTTACATATTTTATCATTTAAGACACTACACTACCACAATTAGGAACTGAGATATTTACGTTTGAAAATTATTGGTTTTTTCATTTGATCAAAATTTGGTCAAGCCATAAAATTTGACCAACTCGACCAATTTTCAAAAAAATTCAGAAATTTATAATTTGGACCTAAACCAACCCTCACACCAAGTTTCATGAATTTTGAAGAGGTTACCGTGTACTGTACTTCATTTGTCTATTTCTCATAGAATTACCCTATGGTGAAAAAATTTAAAATTTGTACCTCATGAGAAAAGAGGTACAAGTGCATTGGAAGTCAAAAGTATAGTGAATTAAGGCAAGGAAGTCATGGATGTGATGAAAGTCCTGATAGGAAGAAAATTATTGAGTGTAGATGCAGTAAGAGGTTTACACGAAGATGCATGGATGTAAAACATTTGTTTTGCTTGATTGTTCACTTCCAAAATTGAGGGTACCATAGTTGATATGAATAATTTAAGAAATACGATTGGTGTAAAATGGATTTACTGTATGGGAAATGTGTGGAGTGAAAAAGTTATTGGAGACAAGAAAGATTATGGTGGTATGGTTATGTGGATGAGTGAATGAATGTACAGAACAATAGTAGAATTATGAAGAGATGTACTGTCTATCATAACAGTGAGTGTGTAGGTATGAGAAGTAGAGGAAGACCATGTAAAAGATAGAAAGATGTAATTAATAAAAGGGGTGTGGTTATAAATTTGGCACAAAAGTTAGTAAGAAACAGAGAGGAATGGAAGTAGTTTGAGAGGTGTGTAAATGGAGAATATCAAATTGGTTTCATCTGATGTACTACTAGAATAGATGTATTAGCTGATTCTTGGGCTGAAATAGATCCTGTGACATGTCACAGGATGCTGCTTCCAAAATGTTACCTATATCAGAAATTTAGTGACTTTAAAAACTTTAAGTTCATTTGTGTGACAAGCTACTTATGCAAGCTTACTAAATACTAAGAGTAACAGGTTGAAGAAAGGGTATTTGGTTGTGTAGGAGCCAAGAAAAGAAAATATGTATTTATTAAATATAGAATATAACAGGAATTCATTTTACTTGTGTTTGAATTTAATAGACATGTAAAGATGCTGAAGAACACTAAACCCTTTCTATTTCATCCTCAGGAAATCTTCTGTGATGGTACAGTTGTGTGTGATGGAAAATATTTTCCTGTACATAGACTTGTATTGTCCAGCTGCAGCAAATACTTTGAAGAAATCTTTGAAAAGACACCCTGTAGACATCCATTCATTGTATTAAAAGATGTGGATATTGAAGACTTTGAAGGTCTTCTAGATTTTATGTACAAAGGAGAAGTTAACATTCCACAAGACAGGTTGTCATTCTTCATCAAAGCGGGAGAAATGCTTAAAATTAAAGAATTATCAGTTTCAGATAAATTACATAATGCAGAACAGAACAGAAAATCATCATCATCTGGTGGACAGATACCTAATACAAAAACTAGTGTTGCTGATTCATTAGTCGCAAGTAAGGCAAGAAGCCACACTGATAAAAGTTTCCTTATTACCAGTAATGAATTGCCTGCTTCAAGTGAATCAGGAAGTGTGGATTCGCAATTTCAGGGACACTCCTCTAGGGATGGACATTCTCCAGTTAACTCATGGACTGATTCACCAGAAGAGAGAAAGAGACCATTCATTTCACCAAATCATCAGCCACCAAAAAGGAGCAGAAAATTAGAGATAAAACATCAAAGGAAAACTGTTTCTAATGATGATGATCCTCCTAATGCAAATAATAAAATTGATAGAGTAAAACAGGGAAATGAATATGATGAAAGTAGTCACGAAACTCTAAAATCAACTGAAGGGTTTGAAAAAACTTGTTTATCCAAAAATGTAAGCAACTCCTTTCAAACAGAAGAAATTGTATATAAAGTAAGTACCTAATTATTTTGATAGTTTATTTCCGTTTAGCATCATGATTATTTTAATTTTATGTTGTTAATGTTAAGTGCATTACCTCTGTACTTAAAAATAAACTTAAGATTTTTTATTACTAACTTTTTCTTTATGGTATGTAGGAAGATAATACACAAGTTGGAATAGAAGAATTCATTGGGGAGCCTGTTGTTTTAATTACTGGAAGTGCACCAGAACTAAAAAGTGAACCATATTCAGATTCCTCAGAAGCTTGTGATTCCTACCCATTTGCATCTGACTTCTTTCAGTCAGGAGAATATAGCATAGAGAATAAGGTAAAATAAATAAATATTTATCAAGTATAATATATATATATATATATATATATAATATATATATATATATATATATATATATATATATATATATATATATATATATATTATATATATATATATTGTGTGTGTGGGTTTTGTTTTTTTTGTTTTGTTTTGTTCCATGAAATTGCCATGCCCAGTTCATGAAATGGGCAACAATATGTAGGAAACTTAGTGTCTTGCATTTTTCACAGCAGCAGCATTCAGGCTTTAAGTGGACTACAGCTAGGATAGAGTTGAATGGCTATATTACAAATTGGACTGTTTTGTGGTCATTTGAATGTGAACAGAAGCATCTAAGAGAAGAGTATTATATTCTAAATTCTTATTCACTGGTGGAATTGATATAGCTGCTAAAAGTAATGGAAAATTTATTGCTACAAAGGGAGGTGTCATTGATATTATTTATCACATTCATCTAGAAACTTACCATGGTGAAGAAAACACAAAAGATATTAGTACATCAAATGCTGAGAAAGATGCATGGAAAAGTGGCACAGGCAAGAAACAGGTTCTGGGGTGGTTGTCAGACCACACTAGGGGTTACACTTGAGAGCAGTGAACCAACTGAATCTGATACCTTATTTATGGCTTCAATCCAGTGAGGAGTCACACCCCACCAAATGTGCTAACAGTGATGCTGAAAGGATGATTGCATGCAGCACACACTCACTTTGTGCTGTAGAAATTGATGATAATATCGTAGTTCCAGTGTTACAATTTGCTCACAGCAAAGATGATCCTCCAAATATAATTGATATTGTACTTTTTGTTGACAACACAGGGTACACCATTAGAACAAGATGTGGAATAATCCAATGCAAACTTACAAGGAATTGGTTCAAGTTTGTGTAGTTTAGTCAGCTCAAAGCAGATAATGTTTCAACAGAATAGCTGATTCTTTGAGAGATTATTCATGCTCAAAGTGTGTGGAGGTCAAGGTTTCTATAGATGTCACTGCAGAAGTATATGTCTAACCAAGAGAAGCTCCTGCCTGACAGTAAAACTAAGTTGTAGCAGCACATGTCACAGTCACACATCTTGTCATAACAGATAAATAACCATTTATTTTGGTAATCTAGGACTCTAGTTATTTTAATGCTATTATTCTTAGAAAATTATTAGAGGTTATGGTATGTTGCTATTACCAGTAATGTGTATTACTTTGTGATTTTCATATTAAATAAATGCATAATTACCTAAATGAATGTTGTTTTAAGTTTTAATTCATAATGTTTCCCATTTCATAAAATAGGCACACTTTCAGTTGGCCATTTCATGAACTGGGCAGTCTTGTTGTTCACCTCATGAACTGGGCAGGCCAGAGGACCTGAGATAAATTTTACAATGCAGAAATGCACAATTATTATTCACATTTCCATATATAATATATATATGTATATATATTTGCAAAATTTGCCTTTACCAGGGTTCAAACCCACCACCTCTTGAATAGAAGGTGAGGGTGCAAGCCACTACACTCTGCCCTCACCATCTATTCAAGAGGTGGTGGGTTCAAACCCTGGTGGGGCAAATTTTGCATAAATGCAAAATCATTATATATATATATATAATGATTTTGCATTTTGCATTTTCATTCCCATCATGAAACGGACATGTTATGTGCCTTGAAAAGTGGATGCTCAATTCTGCCAGTTGAGGTTTAAGTTTTGGTTTTGGCTAAAAATATAATAGTTACCCCTTTTTCTTTGATTTATTCAATCCGACGTGAATGCAACGAGTCTTTTACTTATATTGAGGTTCTAAATGTAGTGGGGCTAGGCTGCTTTAAACCCTAGATCCATGTCCCAAAGCTGGATCCTGTCTGCTTTGCAAATAACTGATGATGGAAGCTATATTTATGGGACCTCTTTGCGAGAGACCCGTTGCCCACGTCGGGCTTGCATCATGAAAAAGAAAAACTATGGTATTTGTCATTTACCATTACTTATTCGGACTATAGTGGATTTAATTATCCCAGAAGAGTTCCTTGTTCCATGCATGGTCTGTGTGTATTATATATATATATATATATATATATATATATATATATAATATTATATATATTATATATATATATATAATGCACACCCATTTCCTGATGAGGTGTATTGTTGAATACATGAAAGGCATTGCAATCATGTATTCAACAATACACCTCATCAGGAAATGGGTGTGCATTATATATATATATATATATTATATATATATATATATAATGCACACCCATTTCCTGATGAGGTGTATTGTTGAATACATGAAAGGCATTGCAATCATATTTCATTTTTCCTTGTGGAGGTGCATCATTTATTTATTTTACACATTTAATTGTGAAATTCATTCCATATACAGGGTGTTTCAGGAGGAAAGGTCAATACTTTAGAGGGGCAATCAGTGATTGGTTTAAAAGTTATTTGTCTGATAGATATAATTTTGTATCAGTAAATAAGGTTTGCTCCACTACGCTTGTCAAACATGGTGTGCCACAGGGCTCAGTGCTGGGTCCACTGTTATTTTTATTATATATAAATGACCTTCCACATTCATCTGATATACTGAACTTCATAATGTTTGCAGATGATACAACTCTCTCTTTTTCTTGCAAAGATGTTAATACAGCTAAGAATATATTTCATTCAGAATTCATCAGTGTAATGAAATGGTTGACCACCAATAAACTCTTCCTAAATACCAGTAAAACAAATTTCATGATTTTTACTAATAAAAGAAATGTATATCTTGATGAACTTAATGTTAATGAAATCACCATAAAGGAGTGTACTGTAACAAAATTTCTTGGTGTAATGCTAGATAAGAATTTGCAATGGAGTGATCATGTAAATTATATCGCGAAAAAGATTTCAAGGAGCATTGCTATAATGTTTAAACTTAGAAATGTAGTCCCTAAACAAGTTTTATTGACTCTTTATCATACTCTTGTTCTTTCTTATATAACATACTGCACCCTTGTTTGGGGAAACTCCGCTAACCGCATTAAATGGTATCTTTGTCATTCAAAAACGAGCAATAAGGTTATTATCTGATGCTAATTTCCTTGATCACTCTAGTGCATTATTTAAAGAGCTAAACCAAACTGGCACATTTTATTTTTATTTACAAGTGTAAGAACAATATCATTAATTTGCAATGGGTAAATAGATATTTTGTAACTCATCAAGAAATCCACTCGTATCAGACCAGAAATAGATCAAAGCTTGTTATACCTCAATTTAGATTGTCTTCATCTCAAAAACTACCCATTTTCATTGGATTGAAACTATGGAATGACTTGCATGCCAATATAAAAAATATTGCGAATGTAAATTTGTTTAAAACCAAGTTGAAATCCCGATTAATAATGGGATACTAACAAAAATCTTGGATTAATGTCCACTAATAATGTTTAATATTGTCCATTAATATTGTTTAATATTGAAATACAAGTTTTAACTATTAATAATTAATACTTAGTTAGTTAGTTATTTATTTATTATTATTAACTAGTACAGTTCCTGTCGCTTCGCTGATGGTTAGACAGGCTAAACTACAGAAAAGAACGCAGCCGTGAAAATTTTGAGCTTCACATTGTGTCAACATTTCTGAATCTGGTATCTCCCAAAACCTCCTCACCCCCATTCATGCAACTTGGGGGCTAACCCCTCCCCCATTACCCCCACCCCTCCCCATTACCCCACCCATCCTCCATTACCCCACCCCCACCCTTCCCCCATTACTGCCTGGGATAAATTTCACAAACAGACAGGCTAAACTACAGAAAAGAACACAGTCATGAAAATCTTGAGCTTCACATTGCTGCCTGTAATACAATTTCTGAATTTTTTTCTCTCAATTTTTTCTCACAATTTCTGAAAGTGTGACAGATGGACGGACAGACGGACAGCTCTCTTATTATAATATAGATTTATAAAAGCTAGCTGCTTATTTTTAATGAGAGCCCAGTAAAGCCTAAAGCTTAAGGGCCAAATTTAAAAAAAAAAAATAAAAATAAAAAATAAAAAAATAGTCGAGCTTCACAATTATTTATGTCATTGTAAAAATTGTAAATTATAAAAAGACTACTGTATTTATTTTATTATTAATAAAGGTTATTCAATTCAAAATACTTCGGGAGGTGATAGTATCGGTCATTGTGAGAAAAAAAGTTCATATGAACATGTGTCTAATTCTGAATGGTTATGGAGATAGAGCTGTTTGAATCTACAAATACAAAAGCATTGTTAATGGTAATCAAGAAAGAGAAACCAATTACTGTTTCTAACATTTAATGTTTAAACATTGGCATTTTGAATGGTATCAGATACAGAAATGACAAATTTGTTACAGTTTACAATATGTTTTTGAAAATCCCACCAGTTTACAATACATTTTTGAAAATCCTACCATCAACCTCAATGCACTTTGCAACTTGTGTGTGAAGATCGTGTGTTGTTCATCTGAGTTGATCTTGATATTCCTTTATGCGGGCAGCAGCATCCAAAATGCGTGTGAGCAATTCATCTCGTGTATCCACCTTTCTTTTGTAAACTTGACTTTTCATCCACCCCCACAAACAATAATCTAATGGAGAGAGGTCTGGGGACCTTGGTGGCCATTGAATGAGACCACCATGGCCGATCCATCGACCAGGGAAAGTTTGATTTAGGTATTGCATCACCAGATGGGTAGAATGTGGAGGAGCTCTGTCATGCTGAAAGTACATACCAGTGTGTGTAGCCAAAGGAACATCATCCAATAGTCCTGGCAATTCATTTTGCAGAAATTCTAGGTAACTTTGTCCTGTAAGACGATTCTCTAAAGTAACAGGGCCAATCAGCTGATCATCGATGATACCGCACCACACATTGGTAGGGTTACCATACGTCCAGTTTTTCCCGGACATGTCCAGGAAATTTGAATATTTATAACATTGATTTTTGAGGCCATAACACTTGTTCTTATTTATAGATACTCAGTATAGATGACATGTAGTACGCAGTATATATAACACATTAATACAACGTGAGTTGGTAGATACTGATACAAATACACCCCCCCATGATGTTGAAAATTTGTTTCCACAGTGGCATTTGGATTTTCGCCTGACCACCAATGAGAGTTACGAGTGTTGTTGATACCATCACGGGTGAAAGTAGCTTCATCGGTGAACAGTATTAATTGAAGCATTTGGCAATTAGCATTTACCCAATGGCAAAATTCCAGTCGCATGGCAGTGTCTCCTGGTTGAAGGTGTTGTACACACTGTACATGATATGGATGCAAGCCTTCCTCACATAATGTTCGCCATACTCTTATGTGTGGTATACTGAGATGTGTAGAAATTCTTTGTGAGCTAGTAGTAGGACTACACTCTACCAACTGAAGAATGTTTTCCACTTCATCCACATTTTGTTGACCTTCTTCAGGTGAAACATGAGCACTGGGAAGTGTACCAATCTCACGCAATGTGTTGAAAACCCTGGTAAACACATACTGATTCAGAATTCTGCGGTTCGGAAACCATCAACGGTATTCTGCAACAGCAGCTGTTGCACTTCCATCGCAAAAACCAAAGATATACACCATATCTGCATATTTGGCATGTGTGAAGATGCGTGGCATTCTTAACACTGCTTCAAACACCAAACAATGTCATTCACAACAGTCAGCTGTTGATTGGCTTATGTTACATGCTTACATTACAGCTTACATGGTTCAAGATTATAGGGGAGGGAAGGGGGAGGAAGAGCTGCGCGCGCATCAGATTCAAACAGCTCTATCTCCATAACCATTCAGAATTAGACACATGTTCATATGAACTTTTTTTCTCACAATGCCCGATACTATCACCTCCTGAAGTATTGAACTTTCCTCCTGAAACACTGTGTGTGTATTATATATATATATAAAAGCAAACAACCACAGGGAAAAGGAAAAAGAAACACGAAATCCGAGCGCTTTCGTGATATATTCACATCTTTCCCTGAAGATGTGAATATATTATGAAAGTGCTCAGATTTTGTGTTTCTTTTTCCTTTTCCCTGTGGTTGTTTGCTTATTAATAAGATCACGTGTTATTCTGTGATTTTACTGCATATATATATATATATATATATATATATATATATATATATATATATATATATTAGGGTGTGTTTATGGTATATGGTGAAAAATGCGAAATGAAAATGCAAGGGAGCGGAACCCTTTATTTTGTGAGGATACATGAGAAAACAGAACAGGCAAAATTTCTTTGTAATCCAACAACATTTAGAGGTTGCCCACAGCTGATAGGTATTTTCAATTTATAGGGCAATGGAAATTTTAATTCTCAGTTTAAATGATAAATTGCATCTCCAATAAGTATTCAGAACAAATATATCGTGAGTATATTCACTAAATTCATAATTAACGATTAAAGTACATGACACCTCGAGTGTTGGCGTTCATTTTTCATCAAAGTGGCTTTGGAGGCTGTCGGCAAGACTTTACGATGTTCTTCGACGATTTGAATCATGAACTGCATCTGCTCTTCGTTCCGAGTCCTTCCAGCCTTCGTAAATTCTTGAATCAATGCTATGCCTCGCTCTGCTGCATCATTCACTACATTTAAGGAATCCACCCTGATCTTTGCTGAACCAAAGCTGGTGTTGTTTTCCCAGTTTGATGGATCCTCTTGCAGGAAATCGACAGGAAGATCTAGAAGGGTGAACAGATTGTACGTATTGGAAGAGCAAAAGTCTGCCAGGGTCTTTCCTCTTGGATCTGGAATCCAGACTCGTCGGGGGGTGGAGCTTCTGACCCTTCAACGGAATTCATATTCTCTACCATTTTCCGCTCATCATCATCGACTGCAGGATCGAATAGTGCAAGGCCCACGTTTACCTCATTGAGGTACCAGAGATGCCGATTAAAACTCTTGTACCCAGCGGCGTTGGTGTTTTGCAACTTTTGAAGGAGGGCTAAGTCGCTTCGTGGAGCGCTTGCTGCTTCTCTTGCTGAAAACCACGGAAGGACGTAATCTTGAGCAACGAAGAGACAGAAGTCCCGCAACCCAGAAATCAGGCGGTCACTGCTACTTGCTCCACGAGATGTTGAAGGACATTGGTTCATGTGCATCGTGAACTGGTATCTGAACATCCAAATCTTGAAAGAGTAAATTCCACGCGCCATCCACCATGCTCAGTGCAAAGCCCCTGGAGCCATGAACACAGGACTCCGACGTCCGTGAGGTACTCCTCCCAAGAAAATGACTACAAGTTCAAGAAGCTCTTTGTAGTCATCTCTGGGATGCTTCACTTTCAGAAGGTCATTTGCTTCATGAATCATCTTCTCGGCCCAGGGACTGATCACTGCAGCCGTGTCCTCTTCGTCCGCGGCAGTGGAGTATTCATTCAATTTCAGTTGCGGCCAAACATTACGGAAGCTCTGGAAAATCGTAATCTCAGGTCCTTTGGAAAGGTCTCCAACAAGGAAAGAAAATACTGCTTCAAGCAGCAGTTCCAGCACGTGATGTCGACACGCAAAGTAAATCATTTCACGCCAGAGAGCCTGCTCTACTCGCACACACACACCTCCATGGAATGGATGCCGGTGTTGGTGGCTGTCGTGTCAAAGCAAAGAGCTTTGATCTTCTGGCCAAGATCCCAGTTTTCGATGGTTTCGATGATGATGATTGCTGTCCTTTCTGCCTTGGAGTCTGGGAGTTTGGGGATGGCTAGAATCTTGCTCATCCCATCCCCAGTAACTAAGATGGCTAAACGGTCGATTTTGTCTCTTCCCATTAAGTCTGCCATACGTTTTCCATCCCAGTGAAGAACAAGAGGGCATTCAGGCTTGTAGGAAGCTCTCACCTTTGCTTCGTAGGCTGATCTGTACCTGGATCTGCTGGCCCGAATAGCACTTGGACTGAGGCACATCTCACTTATGTCCTGACCCATTTGCATGCCAAAGGGGATGAGAACACGAGCAGCTGCCCTGTCGCTCATCCGCATGCGGTCCAATGCCGCAGCGACCTCTGAACTGATTGCCGTCGTCCCACGGTGATGTTTTGGAGCCGACGATGTAACTGGCTTTCTTTCGGGACTTGTTTCCTCACTTGATGACGCTGAAGATGAGGTTTCCATAACAACGGTAACAGATTTCTTCCATTTCCTGCACATGCCTGTCTTTCCGCTTCAATTCCTGAGCAGTTCTTTCTTGGGCCCTTGCGACTTTTTTGGCAATCTTCTTGTCGACATTTCCAATCCTTCCTCTCCGACCCTCCTCCCTTTGAGCAAGCAGGAAGTCCTTGTCCTCCTGAATTTTGATAAGATTTAGGGCATTTTGGTGACCAATGTCGAAAAGGTTGTTCAAGCTTGACCTGAACGCAGCCTGGTTGTCCAAATTGGTCTTCGTTTTCCGCGAAATTCTCTTCTTCAAACCCTGCCATTCGTCATGCAATTTCCGGACGTGCTTCTTGATGTCGTGCGGATGTTTCGTCGGTAAACCTTCTGTCACCCAGATTTCAATGATGGCTTGTGATGTCGAGGACACACTCTCAGCTAAGGATTTCTTCTCTTCATTGTGGAGATGGAAAAGGTACTTCAATACATCACCTCTTGAAGGTAATTGCTGACCGGCAATAGTAGGACTTGATGACCCCACAAGCCAGATTGATTTCTTCGATCTTGTACATGCCGCCATCGTTCACCAGTTATCTGTGAATAAGACAAAACAGTGAAATTGGTAAGTTAATTTAACCCATTCATGGATAAAGTACCTCAGGAAAATGTGTAGAAATAAGCCACCCTCTTTGTAACTGTAATCTGTGTTCAAACAATGATTGGCTGATAACCCATTAACACAATATGTATTAAAATTATAATAATTTTGCGAAATCATGCATACATAACCATTTACAGTATATCCAATCCATATATAAATTAAAAATAATCTACGGTACACTAAACTATTTCACTCAGATGATGCGAAAAAAGATGATTGTAATACGCTGAAGCAGAGAGCGTCCAAAATTTTATACGCATAAAAATTAAACCTTATAACTATTTTTGGAAACAAAAATATTGCCGGTAAAACAAGTCATTATACTTACAAACAATTCATAATACCATCCATTACAGTGCTAAGTAAAAAAAACGTTTGAAATATATGAATTATTTAAATAACACTTACCGTTATGAGAACTGTGATGCTTCTTGGCCACCATTACGTAAATGCATGAAAGACGTGAGTAATTAAGAGAAAACGATTTAGAATTAAAGAAAATTCATTTGTTGGTATACTGAAGTAACGAAATATGGATTATCAGAACGCAATTGACAAATACAATTTCTAATTTTGGGGACGCTATGTATCAATGGGTTAATAAACACTAGAAGTGACTTAAAAAGGGCGCATAAATAAATTAACATATGGGTAAAACTTTGGGGTCTTTGGGCAACCTCTAAATATTTGATGATTTTCCAAAAAAATCATGTGCTTTATTTGCTCCCAGAACCTCATCATTTGCGGGGTTCCGTGACCCGAAATTCACACTTTCAGTTTTTAAAAGCACCCTAATATATAATATATATATATATATATATATATATATATATATATATATTATATATATATATATATTTGGGCGGGTTGATTTTCCACATGTCTTGAAATTGCAAGGTGAATAAGTGCCCAGTAGTTAGGTTTGGTTGAGAAATGAACCCAAAAAAATTTTTAGAGCAAACAGATAAGGGTCTGCTTGCAGATTTGCAATTAAAGTTTGTTATGGTTTTTGACCCAATTTTCGTCATACACGCTAGGTAAACTCGTCATTTTTGAAGACATAATATTAACTAATTATAGATGTAGCAACTCAATATCATTTTCTATCCCAAGAGGAGACAATGCCTAATGTATATCATGTGTTTTAAGTGTAAAATGAAAATTTCATTGAAAAAACGTGCATTTTTGCTAATTTATTCACATATTTTGGCTACAAAACTTGAAAAAATACTTTCAAAAGGTAATAAATCCAAAAAAAATCACATGTTCTCATGTAAAAAGAAAAACTATTCATATAAATCATCATAAGATTGAGAATAATGTCCTTTTGACATAAATGCAAGATGCATCTTCCTGCTCAGTACTTTAGTAAGGATACATCTGTGATGAGTTTCGAACCCATACACGGTATGGGAAGCCTCTGTTACTAATTTCACACTCCTCTCAACACTCAGAGTGAGAAGGCAAGTCTGGAATGTCTGGCTTAGTGTTAGTGTCCATGAATGACTGGATTTCTTCATCAGATAGGTGCTGTGTGGTAGGTGGTTCCATGACATCAGGTTCAGTGAGGTTGATGAGCTCATGCCAGTGATTCGCATTCCAATTCACCTGGGGAATTTTCTTCCCTGCTTCCTGGTTGCTCTCCATTATATAAATGAAAATGAAAATATAAATATAAATAAAAATATAAATATAAATGAAAAATAGTACACAAATATTGCCATTTCAATAATACAAACAAATTACCCACTTAAAGTGACAATTATAATATTTTTTCCATATTTTTTGGAGAATAACTTTGGAAAAAAAAAAAAAAAAAAATTACGAGAAGCGCAAAATTTACCTGTGTCTGAGAGTGAGTATAGTCTGAAGCCCAAGATTCCTGATTCTGTCTTCATCATCTTTCACCATGGCATAGAGGATGTTCTCAGGTTGGAGGCAGAAAACATTACCCTGGATGTTCTGCTTTACAATGCGTTTCACATCATCAAATGGAATCAGCCTCAGTTGGCTGATAGCAGAGAAGAGGATGCGAGGAGAATCATACAGCTTAGAGGATGCCTTTATCTCAAACAATGTAATGGACCAACTTTTTCAAATTCAGGTTTGGTCTGTTGTCTCTTGTGTACAAACAAAGAAGTCGTATGGCAAGAGTTAATCATCTTGCATGGTTAAGTGGACCAATCTTCCAAGCAGCCCATCTGTCATCTACTCTTCCTGATCCGATCCCTCTGCAATAATCATACAGAAGCCTTTGAACATGACTGAGGTCTTTCAGTACTTCCTCTGGAATGTACCCTTCAATGATTGGAGTTTCCAGAGCTTCAAACTGTACCTGAGGTTCATCCTGGATATCTTCTGTGCACCTTTGCCCAAGTGGCCTGCTGAAACTTCTTGGGCCAGTTGTCACTCCATCCATTTTTTTGAAAAGAGCTTTCAATGGGAGTTCATTCTGATGCATTGCACAACCAATAGTGTGCAGTTTCCTCCCCAGAGTTTCTTCAAGTTTTACCACTAAACCACTCTTCCAGCCAGTGTGTATTATCAAGAAGAATGGCTCAGATACTTTCAAGGCTATTATATTCTTCAAGAACACTGAATGTCTCCTGAGCAAGAACCTCACCAGTGGCATCTATAACAGGAATTGTTCTGTGGGTCAAGTAGGCGCCAGGAGATTTTCCATCTTCATAGGTGAAGGTGAGGTGATGTTCTGCGTCAACACACTTTCTGAGAACAGTTTCCCCTTCAGGTGTGTGTATTTTTTTGTAAGTCATGGTATTCTCGTCAACCTTCCCATCCACACCAACACAAATGAGTTCTCTCTTTTTCTCTGATTCCACACCCTCACTAACTACCCTAATTTGGACTTTGGCCCTGTCTAATTTGCACTTGTCAATCATGATGTGATTGATGTCAACTTCAAGTCTCAGTAGGTGTTTGATGTCATGGAGCAAGGCATTCCTAAGAGCTGCACCCAGATTTGATGAACATTCACCTCTGACAAGTTCCATAGCATATCTGGGAAACTTTGAAAGGCTGTAGTCTCCTGAAGGCCTCTTCCTAGGCTGCTATTCATCTTCTCCTTCCTGAAAATAAATGGAAAATATTAATGCGTTTTCTGTTTATTTATTTATTTATTTATTTAATTAATTAATTCATTAATTAATTTATTTATTTATTTATTTATTTATTTAATTAATTAATTAATTTATTTATTTATTTATAATTATATATAATTAATATAAATAAAAGGAAACTAACCTCGCCACCAGATGAACTGCTTGTAAGTCCAGGCAACTCTGTAGGCTGTATGAAAGATCCTACTAGCTCAACTTCCTCCTGAGGTCATACATGTTGCTGTCCTTGTTTGGCCTTCCTGTCTCTTTTGGCAGCAGCTGTGTCCACTGAAGACAGCTGGTATGCACCCTTAGGACCTGTTTTGGATTGCTGATCATGAAGGTATGCTCTTCCTTCAAGTGGCACCTTTGCATTTCGAGGGCAAACACAGATGATGTGTTCTTGTGTACACTTGTCCTTCTTACAGTATACTCTTGAATCACTGCAAGGCAAAATATCCAAAGAACAGGAACAGGCAGAAATATCAAAAAGTTTGTCCAAGTTAGCATCCAGATTTCGCTTGACACTTGCCTTAGCATGTTTGCGATTAATGTCTTTCATGAGAATGAGTAGGTCTTTAACCTTTCTTTCAATGGATTTGTCATTAATCAAAGGCAGCCTTGGATTCACTGAAGACCAAATGGATTTTAAATCCTTGCTAACTTGCTGCACTAAGGCCCAAAAATCTGCGCCAGGGTTAGCATGATTAAGGTCATAATAGTATTGAATCAGCTGCCTGTAAGTGCTTGGTTCAGTCATTAATAATTCACAAGGACCACCTCCATACTTTTCTTCACTTTTGTTTCGGGTCAGGTGTCTTGTTTTCGCTTTCGGCATTATTTACACCGGAAAATCAAACATAATGAAAAGTGTTAATGCGAATAGCAATATGTAAGAAATAAGTATGAATGGTCACAGGAAATATAATATTTTACCATTATTGTTTAATAAAGATGCATAATTAATAATTATATAAAAATACAAGCAAAACGTTGATATTTATGCTTATAGAAACAAGTTAATAATTTTGGGTTTGCTTTGTTTTGGTTGCGCGTATGCCGCATACAGGATTTTACGCATGAAGCTACAACAGAAAAACTTAAAAACTTAAAAGCTAAATTCGCATTCTGATCTTTTATCAAAATGCATTTCTTTGTGATTTTCACATTTCATAGATGAAACGACAACTACTGGATGTTTATTCGCTTTCTGGTACCAACTTCACCACCCCTAATATATATATATATATATATATAATATATATATAATATATATATATAATATACACAGATTATATATATATATATATATATATACATACGCATATATATACATACACATATATATATACACCTCATTGAGGTTTCATGCATCGCTCTCTCTTCACATGAAGGTCAAGCTGGTGGTCCTGTCTCTAGGTCTGGCTTGGTGGAGGAGCGAGTTGCTCTCTTGCACTCTACACTGCACATAGCCAGGTACACCTGGCTCATCTGGTACCATCCTGAGCCAGGCATCTAGTCTTGTCTTGAAGACTTCAACTTTGACCCCTGTAACATTTCTGAGGTCCTTAGGAAGCTGGTTAAAAAGTCTTGGTCCCCTGACAACCAAGCTATTTTCCTTCAGTGTTGAGGAGGTCCCTTGTTGGACCTTCAATTTGGGAACATTACACATTCTGCCTTTCCTATTTTCTAGCATTGTTTGGATGGTAATTGGGTTTAGTTTGAGGTTTGGTACCAGTTTTTTGATCATTTTCCATATGTAGATTATGATATACCTCTCTTCTTCTTTCCAGGGAGTACAGATTTAGTTTACATAGTCTTTCCCAGTAGTTGAGTTCTTTGCAGCCATCAATCTTTACTGTGAAATGTGTGTGCATTTCTTCTAGTTTATCAATTTCTTCCTTTTTATATGGGGATGTCAAAACTGAACAGTATTCAAGTTTTGATGTGATCAGTGTTCTCAGCAGGGGAATCATTACTATCTTGTCCCTCCTTTTGAACATTCTTAGTACCTGTCCCATGACTCTTTTTGCTTTGTTTATTGCTATCTGATTTTGTGTTTCAAATTTGGCATCCTTGGTCATTATTACTCCTGGTGTTAAATGTCATATTGTTGTCTTCTGACCATTTGTATATTTTGTTTGTGTCCCTCTGCAAGGCCTCCACTTCATTTGCATCGCTGATTTTCTGCTGATCTTTGTATCATCCGCAAAGGATGTTACTCTACTGTTGCTGTTAACGCCACTGTTTGTCTGTTAGCATGATAATGACCAGCACTGTACCTTGTGGTACTGAGCTGCGTACTTCTGATTCTGATGATAATACATCTTGAACTTTGATGACCTGTAGATGTTCTCTGAGGGAGTTGTAGATCCATTTTCCCACTTTGCCTGTTATTCCCATATTTTTCATTTTCAGCGCATCAATGTCAAGTGAAAAACATGGAACATCAATGCGAGGAAGAGGTGACATCAAACTGAAACATCAACATGCTGGTGGCCAAACTTCCTCAAATCTCTATGCAGTGGGCTGTCTCTATGGTTGGCCAGACTGGCAGTCAATGGCCTATTGCGTGGCACAGTCAGAGTGCTGATTGGCTCCCAGGGCTGGGCCTATACCAGCATGCTATTTTTTCATTTATGGAGAGCAATTGCATGCTGGATGTGCTCCCTGGACTACTCTTACTCTCCAGCGACATTAAGACTAATCCAGGCCCCACTACAACTTACACATGTCACCATACACAAAGACATAAACACAATAGGACCATGAGACACATACAGAAACATAATATTAACATATTACAGTACAACGTAGATGGCCTCACAAACAAAATCATGTAGCTTAGGGAATTCGTATACAAACAAAACATTCGCATAACACATACAAGAAATGAAACTAAAATGCATACACAAAACACCCACCATCCCTGACTTCATGGCGATCCATCAAGATCGTAATGGGGGTCATGGGGGTGGACTCATCACTTACATAGGTAAAAGCATTAGCTACACTGATGCCACCCAAAACATTACAAACACAATCCAAGCAGATAACATGATAGAAATACAGGCAGTTAACATTAAAACATGCGCAAAACACACCACATTCATCAACACTTACATTATATCCCACCAGATAGTTCACCTCAGGTGCTAGCGAATTACAATCCACAGTTACACAATCTGGCCTCTCTCACTAATGTCATCTTAGGAGGAGACTTCAATGCTAAAGACACTAGTTGGTACCTGCACAACCAAAATAACACCAGAGGCACCAACATAGCCACACAACTAAACAGCATCTTCATTCTTAACAACACAGAAGAACATAAACACATACCACATCAAGCAGGATACTCAAACTCTTCCCCAGACATAATGTTCTGTTCCCACTCACTAGCAACACATACACACTGGAGTACAGAAAAACAACTGTTATCAGACCACCTGCCAATCATCATTACAACACATTCTACACTCTGTCGCAACAGCCTTAGGCACACTTACAGAAATTACAAGAAAGCTGATTGGGAACAGTTCAAAATATGGAGTACAGAAAAACAACTGTTATCAGACCACCTGCCAATCATCATTACAACACATTCTACACTCTGTCGCAACAGCCTTAGGCACACTTACAGAAATTATAAGAAAGCTGATTGGGAACAGTTCAAAATACAGACTGAGGAACAATTCACCACATTAAACACCACACTCATCATAAACATCAATACAACACTCAAGACATTCAATCAAATCATCAATAATGCAAACAAATACATACCCAAGGGCAACATTAGGAAATACAACCCAAATTACATTAGAGAAATAGCCCACCTCATAAGGCAATCTAACAACCTCAAACATAACACACAAACACCACACACAGAAGCCATAAAACAGCAGACACAACAGCTCAACACAGAAATAAACAACAAACTTAAAGAAAAACAAAACATTTATGGAATTCATAACAACACTAAACCACTCCACAGATACATCCAGGCTATACAAGACTATAAATAGCATTACCCACTCTAAGAGCGGCATTCATACCTCACACGCGGCTATCTGTTGCAGCCAAAATAATATCCCAACATATACACAACAAGCTAACATTCCGGTTAATCACTATAGAGACAACAACCAGAAACAGCCAGACACAGGAAAACCTACAGACTCGACACAACCATTACACCCTTCAATACAGACCAGACCACCAAGATCATCAAAAACATTAAGAATTTGAAGGCTACTGGACCAGACAACATATCTAACATACACCTTAAACACTTGGGCCCACAGGGAATACTAGCTCTCACAAACATCAGCACATATTCATACTAACACTGTATTATTCCTAACATATGGAAACAAGGTAAAATTATTACACTACTCAAACCAAACAAAAATCCAACAGAACCAGCTTCCTATAGACCCATTACTTTACTATGCACACCTTCCAAAGTAACAGAAAGACCAATCTTACAAATCATCAACCCACACATACCACTATCACCTACTCAACATGTATTCAGACCTCACCATTCAACCACGACATTACTCACTAACCTCATGCAGCACATCATGGATGGCATCAACTCCATATGAACACACTTTTTCCGAATGGGGTCCCTCAAAGCTCTGTTTTCTCACCAACACTGTTCAACTTATACATGCATGACATTCCAACACCCATAGATAACAAGCTTACCTTATCATCATATGTAGATGACATCACTAACATCCACCCACAACAACATTGACACCGCTACAAATAACCTACAAACATACATAAACAGTATACAAGACTAGCTCACACACAATAGACTCAAAGTAGCACCCACAAAATCAACCATAACCTTGCTTACAAGCAATACAAAAGAACACCAGATAACTTCACAGCTTACACTAAGCAACACCAACATTCCACACACTCACAGGACCAAAATACTTGGGGTCACATTAAAAACAAATGTACGTCAAGACTTAACACGCTTAGGGTACTAACAGGCACAAACTTTGGACACCAACAGGAAACAACATCACTCATATACAAACAATATATTTGCTCAGTTATGGACTATGCTAGCTCATGCTGGGCACCCACCATTATTTCAAACACACATACAAACACCTTACAGACAATGCAAAACAAAGCACTTCGTATGATTACAAGATGCACTCAAACAACACCAATAGAACACCTGCACACAGAAACAAAAATACTGAAAGTTAGGGAACATTTAGACGTGAGGGGAACACATTTCATGGCAGCAGCGACAACTAACCCACAACACCCTTGCCACTACATGTACAATCATGTACCAACACCTCACACCATTAAGGTAACACCAGAGAGACATTATAACCAAATACTCCATTCCATACCATGCCCCACAGACATCACACAGTACAGAAAACACATACACACACACACATACACACACACACACCTAACCCACAAAGCACTGACACGACTCAGTCCGAATGTGGTCCTAGGTGCGAAGTTGCCACCCATTAACAGGTCAGAGATCAGCGAGCTGATTGGATTGAGTTAACTTTGGATGATTCTGATGTGGACATCACCCTAACTTATGGACATAAAAACACAGACTAGACAACTCCACAGATGACACCTGTCACCTGTGCGAGGACACCACAAATAATTGAACACATTATGACAGACTGTACCGCTCTAGCACAACAACAAACACAACACACCACGAGTGTGCTGAACCTCTGGTCCACTCCGGAGAGGGTGATTGAGACTGTACCGCTCTAGCACAACAACAAACACAACACACCACAAGTGTGCTGAACCTCTGGTCCACTCCGGAGAGGGTGATTGGTTACCTGCACGCTACCAGCTTGCTTGATCAGGGTGGGCTGATCGGCTAAACACCAATAACAACTCCCATATGACCAGCTCTTTGTACACTATTAGCAACAATAAACATTAGTAAAGCATTTGATGCTATCCCACGCTTCCTTCTCATAAACAAAATACTCAACACAAACATGCACAATAACACCAAAAGGTGGCTGAGCAACTATCTTTCAGGAAGATACTCGCATGTCACATTTAATGGCAAGTCATCCACAAACAAGCTTTTTCTGAATGGGGTCCCTCAAGGCTCTGTTCTCTCACCAACACTTTTCAACTTATGCATGATATTCCAACATCCATAGATAACAAGCTTACCTTATCATCATATGCAGATGACATCACTCTAACATCCACCCACAACAACATCGACACTGCTACAAATAACCTACAAACATACATAAACAGTATACAAGACTGGCTCACACACAATAGACTCAAAGTAGCACCCACAAAATCAACCATCACCTTGCTTACAAGCAATACAAAAGAACACCAGATAACTCCACAGCTTACACTAAGCAACACCAACATTCCACACACTCACATCATTATCTTTTGCAAACCACATTCAGGACATTAAAAACAAATGTATGTCAAGACTTAACACGCTTAGGATACTAACAGGCACAAACTTTGGACACCAGCAGGAAACAACATCACTCATATACAAACAATATATTTGCTCAGTTATGGACTATGCTAGCCCATGCTGGGCACCCATTATCTCAAACACACACACATGAACACCTTACAGACACTACAAAACAAAGCACTTCGTATCATTACAGGATGTACTCAAACAACACCAATAGAACACCTGCACACAGAAACAAAAATACTGAAAATTAGGGAACATTTAGAAATGAGGGGAACATAATTCATGGCAGCAGCAACTACTAACCCACAACACCCTTGCCACTACATGTACAATCATGCACCAACACCTCGCACCATTAAGGTAACACTAAAGAGACATTATAACCAAATACTCCATTCCATACCATGCCCCACAGACATCACACAGTACAGAAAACACACACACACACACACCTAACTCACAAAGCACTGACACAACTTGGTCCGAATGCAGTCCTAGGTGTGAAGCCACCAGCCATTGACAAGTCAGAGACCAGCCTGAGCAGATCGGATCGAGTTAACTTAGCATGATTCCAATGTGGACATCACCCCAACTTACAGACATGTAAACACAGACAAGACAACTCCACAGATGACATGTGCCACCTGTGCAAGGACACACCACAAACAATTGAACACATTATGACAGACTGTACCGCTCTAGCACAACATAGAACACACATCATCACTAGTGTGCTGAACCTCTGGTCCATTCCGGAGAGGGTGATCAGTTACCTGCTTGCCACCAGCTTGCTTGATCAGGGTGGGCTGATTGGCTAACCAACAACAACAACAACAACAAATCTTGGATATACACACACACACACACACACACACACACACACACACACACACACCTCATTTGGGTTCCATGCATCAGTCTTTCTTCATATGAAGGTCAAGCTGGTGGCCCTGCCTCTAGTCCTGGCTTGGTAGAGGAGCAAGTTGCTCTTTTGCACTCTCCACTGCACACAGCCAGGTACACCCAGCTCATCTGGTACCATCATGACCCAGGGATCTAGTCTTCTCATGAAGATTTCAACTTTGACTCCTGTAACGTTTCTGAGGTCCTTTGGAAGCTGGTTTAAAAGTCTTGGCCCCCTGACAACCAAGCTATTTTTTTTCAGTGTTGAAGAGGTCCCTTGTCAGGCCTTTAATTTGGGAACACTACACATTCTGCCTCTCCTATTTTCCAGCATTGTTTGGATGGTAATTGGGTTTAGTTTGAGGTTTTGTACCAGTTTTTTGATCATTTACCATATGTAGATTATGGTATACCTTCTCTTCTTTCCAGGGAGTACAGATTTAGTTTACGTAGTCTTTCCCAGTAGTTGAGTTCTTTGCAGCCATCAGTCTTTGCTGTGAAATGTGTGTGTTTCTTCCAGTTTATTAATTTCTTCCTTTTTATATGAGGATGTCAAAACTGAGGAATATTCAAGTTTTGGTATAATCAGTGTTCTCAGCAGAGGAATCATTACTGTCTTGTCCCTCCTTTTGCTTTGTTTATTGCTATCTGATTTTGTGTCTTGAATTTGGCATCCTTGGTCATTATTAACCCCAAGTAGAATGCTTTCGTGCTTCTCTGAATTACCTCTCTATCTGGAGTATAATATGCAGTCTAAGTTCCTCATTTTTACTATATCTCAAGCACTGAAATTTCTGTGTTAAATATCATATTGTTGTCTTCTGACTATTGTATATTTTGTTCGTGTCTCTCTTCATTTGCATTGCTGATTTTTCTGCTGATCTTTGTATCATCCGCAAAGGATGTTACTATACTGTTGCTCTTTACTCCATTGTCTATGTCTATTAGCATGATAATGAACAGGAGTAGGGCCAGCACTGTACCTTGTGGTACTGAGCTGTATACTTCTGATTCTGATGATGATAAACCTTGAATTTTGACCACCTGTAGTCATTGTCTGAGGAAGTTGTACATCCATTTTCCCACTTTGCCTCTTATTCCCATATATTTAATTTTATGTGCTATTATACATGATCACATTTGTTGAAAGCTTTAGCAAAATCCATGTGTATGATGACATCATAGTTTTCATTACCTTCATATGCATTAAGAATATTGTTATAATGCTGTATAAGTTGTGATAGGCATGACATTCCTGATTGGAATCCATGCTGATTTTCATTGAATCTTTCCAGTGTCTCCTCTCCAAGAAGTCATAGATTTTCTCTGACTATTCTTTCAAATATTTTGGTGAGGTGGGACATCAATGACACTGGTCTATAGTTCTTTGCTTGAGATCTCTCCCCTCCTTTATATATAGGGGCAATGTTTGCTCTTTTCAAGATGCTCAGTATTTTCCCAGTGTTTAGGGATCTTCTCCTTATCCAGTATAAGGGTGTAGCTATTTCTTTTGTCCTGTTTTTAATTAATAGTGCGTTCCATTTGTCCAGACCTGCAGCTGAATATGATTTCATTTGTCCTATAGCCCTCACTACATCTTCTGGGGTAAAATCAAAGTCTGTTATACAATAATTTTAGGCCGGGCTGAAACTCAAGATAGAATTAATCAGAGTCATTAACAGTTGGCTTTTGATATAAAAATAAGATTCCTGAAAAAAATAATTGGTGGCCACCAACGTGTGTCCGGCCACCCCCATTTTTGTAAAAACATCTAATGCCGCACTAGCAAAATCAGGAAAATGGCAATATCTCTTCTTCTGAACATGCTAGAGAGATGGTTTGCATACCAAAAGATGTAGAATGTGATTTAGAACACATTATTAAGTGTGGTATTTTTTCAAAAACCTTTAGTTTTTGAGTTATTTTAGAAAAACTAATTCTTTTGGCCCATAGACCCCCTTTCGACGGACCTTAGTGACAAAAGAAATTCTAAAATAAGCATGATTTGGCTTTTTGATTACTAACATTGCCCTAAAAGGATGTTGACATGGACATAGTGATCACATGATATGACTTTTCCTTGTTATCTTGCATCCATTATGCTTGATTAAAGAATAGAGGGTGGGGCTGCTTCATGAACTTTTTTTAAACGTAATAAATTGAAAACTTGTTTTTTTTTTCAGATGCCTTTGTTATAAGTTTCCAACTGCAATTTGTCATTGAATTCAACATTTGCAATATAAAGTATGACTTCTACAAGGAAAACAGTTGCTAAAGTACTTGGTGATGTACGTTTTATGCCAGCAGAACAGTTTCCTTTAGGGAAATTGCCTACGTTGAAGCAAGTTATTGAAAGGTGTTTGTGTTTCGGAGACTATAAAACAGATGCTGTACTGAGAGCTACTTCTGAGGAATTGCATAAATTGTGGGTCACATATAATGTTTATCCAATATCAGTAAATGCCATACAGAGCCGACTGAAAACCCAAATAAAGGAATTCAACCGCCTTCTGAAGTATGACAAAAAGAAAAGGGGACCTAAATATCATCAAGATCTGGATGATTTTCTGAAAACTGTAAACGTTTTATTTGACATATATCAACATGATCACAAACTGTTGGCAGATACAGAGAAAAAGCACTTACTAAAAATGACTGAATCTGATTACCAGTTTTATGAGGTAGGTCTGTTGATTGAATTTCAAGTTTAAATTATTAATTAATATTAATTAATTATCAATTATTAATATTATCAATTATTAATAATTTGCTACAATTTTTAAAGTGCATTTAATAAGTTAGTAATATCAATAATACACTATTAATGATGTTAATGATAAGTAATATTTTAGTATTTTCTCATTTTTGTAAGAATTTCAATTTACATATAGAGACCCATAGATAAAAGATACATTATAGTGTAATGAAATATAATCACTTTGTAGGACCAGAGAACAACTAGGCATGGTTATTGTACCCTGAAAGAAGTCCCAGAAACAGCCACTGACTTAAAATTCAAATCACAGGTTATTCAATCTCAAAAAGCAAAAGAATCAGTTCCTCCTCCTCATCCTCCTGAACCTATGGACATTCTTGAGTTATAGAGGATTTTGATGATGAATCTAGTAGTAGCAATGATTTTGCAGGTGGAATAATTGAAAGTGATGATGAGAATGAAGATCATGAAGGTGGTACTGATGAATATCCTGCTATAGATGAGAATGTTAGGGTCTTTAGAAAGCCAATCATCAATTTCAAAGCTTCTGCATACCACAAGCTGTCTGCTATGTCCCAATGGGAAACTGTTCCACCTGTATTAAAATAATTCAGTAATGATGAACTGCGTGATATCATTAATACCGCATTGAAACTGGATCACGAGTGCCACAGTCAAAATGTTGAAAGGCACATCAAGCTTGTCACTGAAGCATCCTTGGCTGTTGTAGGTCATGAGCGTAGAGATGGTCTTATTAGAAACAAAATTAGATCACGTAAATTAATGAAAGATTTTGTGTCTAAAAAATATTTTAAGTTCTAGATTATTATTTATCATGCTAAAATATGACAAAATGACAATTTGTTAATTGTATAATTTAATGTTTGGCGTTTTGGAATGTCAAAAAGCATTTTCAATGAATTTAAAATGGCTGATTTTGATTGATTTTGATTGCTGATTGAAAACTACTAATACATGTCAATTTGCAGCTTGAGAATGTTTTATTGTGTTGACATTCAGTTGAAAGGGGGGTCTATGGGCCAAAAAACTTAGTTTTTCTAAAATAACTCAAAAACTAAAGGTTTTATGAAAAAATACCACTCTTAATAATTTGTTCTAATTCAAATTCTACATCTTTTGGTATGCAAACCATCTCTCTAGCATGTTCAGAAGAAGAAATATTGCCATTTTCCTGATTTTGCTAGTGTGGCATTAGATGTTTTTACAAAAACGGGGGTGGCCGGACACACATTGGTGGCCACCAATTATTTTTTTCAGGAATCTTATTTTTATATCAAAAGCCAACTGTTAGTCACTCTGATAAATTAAAATCAAACAAAAATTATAGTTTCAGCCCGGCCTATAATACATTCTCCTTGCAATTTCTCTTTGAAGAATGCATTTATGCCAGGTATTGCTTTGTCACATTTTGGGGTACTGAAGACCGATTCATATTGGGCTCTCAATGTTTCAGATATTTCTTTTAGATTGTCTGTTAGTTCATTATTTCCTTTCCTTAAGGGCCTGATAGTAGCGCACACTTTTGTTTTCCTTTTCACATAGCTGTAGAAGTATTTTGGATTTTCCATAATTGCTTCTACCACCTTTTCCTCTTCCCTCTCTGTTTGGCCATTTATCAGAGATTGTATTTCCCTATCACTACTCTCCAGTTTTTTTTGTATTAATTTCCTGGCATTTTTGTCTCTGCAATTAGCTAACTTTGTTGCTACTCTCTTTCTTTTGTAGAATATTCTTCTCTTTTGCCTCTCTAGCCAAGTCCTCTTTCCTTTTGGCTGTGCTTTCGGGGCATATTTTTCAAAAATTCTCAGTGTCTTTTCTTACAAGGTTGCTAGCATTTCCTCATTTGTTTTATTCTCTAAAACTGTTCTCCACTATTTGGGCCATGTGTGATCTGATTTCTTCCCAATTTATGGTCTTGGAGTTCAAGTTAAAAGCCCCCAAATTTGTTTTTTCCTTCTGTATGTGTATTGTCTTTTAAAGTTATCACCATATTTGTTGATAACTCTCTTATATTATTATATATATATATATATTTTTTTTTATTGAGGTTGTTTAACCTCCTTCGCAACATCTAAGGTCATATGATGGAGGGGACCTATAGCTTTACGTGGGATCTGAACCACGGGTCGCTACATAATCTGGCCGTGGAGGATGGTCTCCCATCCAACTACTACCCAGACCCAATGTTGCTTAACTTCGCGGATCAATGGGAAGCGGTGTTATGACATTGGCCACGATGTGTAATATATATATATTATATATATATATATATATATATATATATATATCATGGGGAATGGATGCTTTGTTTCCCCCTCTGTATTAATATCCAAATAAGAAGGGAATAACTTCTCAGTGGTTTATTCTGTTTACACTCAAAAGTGTGGAAAGTATCAGTGAATACATGCATATAAATTATAAAGTGAAATTCATTAAATTTAAGGAAGTGCAATACAGTTTACACAAATTATCACAAGTTTAAACTATAGGTTTAAATTGTAACATGGTTGGCATTTGAGAAAGTCTGAAACAAGGCAGGAAAAAGGTCATAAAATGCAAAGCTCATAAAACCCTTGTGACTGACACACATTGAAAGGAAAAAAAAAAAAATTTATGTATTTCTTTCTACGATAATTAATGAATAGCATGACAATGGGTCCAAATTCTTGCCTAAATTGCAATTTGTGTAATTTGGAAACAACTGAAAATGTGGCAATCAGGTGTGATTTTTGTCAAAAACTACATGACTATATCTGTATGAATTGGGATGATAGAAAAATATCGCTTGTGTTGAACACCAAACAAATTGCAGGGGTCAAATTTCTGTGACATATGTACACAGACTGTAAACTCTTTTGCAGTATTTAAAGAAATGGAGAAAGTGAATAAGAGTGTTACAGAAAAGGAGAGAATAATGGGGAAACAAGAGTACCAAAATGTCCCAATGCAAAATTGGGTGGATGAGAGAGGAACAAATAAAAATACCACATGGAATGAAGACATAAAAGAAAGAAAAGAGATAAGTAAAATTTGCAATATGGTAAAACTGCCCAATGAGGAAAATGATAAAAACTAAAAATGTAGAAAATAAACAGCTGACAAGAACTGGAAACATAAGAAATAACAATGGTAATAGTAAAAACAATGCTAATGCTAATGATAATGAAAATAATAAAAATAATGATCATACCAAAATTAAAAACCTAGAAAATAAGATGACAAGAAAGAGAAACATAGAAAATATTTTCTGCAAATACTATGCAAATGGGTACTGTAGATATTGGGATGGGCAATGCATCTATGCACATCCCATGTTATGTAACTCACACAAATGGATATTGCAAATTTGAAAATGAGTACAAGTTCCAGCTTACTATCTGCAACACCTATGCAAGATATGGGGGGGTGCAAATATGGACAGAAATGCCATTACCACCACCCTCAAAGGAATGTGATAGGTGAATAGGAAAAATGAGTATCAACGAGAGCTACCAATTTTTTAGGCATAGCCAACACAATTCAACTGCTAAATACCATCCAGCAAATACAAAGTCAATTGACAAATGGGTCATTCCATGTCAGTTCAAAGGAATTTTGGGTCAGAAAAACGTGACTATCATTGATTTTTTTGAAAACTGGCACACTTATAGATCTCGGTGAGAAAAACAGAATGGCACTTGTTTCAACACTAGGTCATATGGTTCCGGAGATATGGCTATTAGAATTTTGTAAAAAAAAAATCAATTTCCAAGGTCATACCCTAATTCAACATGAAATATCTCAGCTCCTACTGCACTTACAGAGACCATTTAAACACTATTTTAAAGCTTTTAAGCAGATCTACAACTTTGTTTCTATTCATATTTTACCTCAGTGGTAAAAAAAAAAGTTGATCTTATTTTTGATCTTTGACCTTGTGTAGGTCATTCGATGTCACAACCGATTTTTTTTCTCCTTTCACCTAATTTTGGGTACACATGTCTACCTTAACCTAAAACAAGATTTTTAGTGTTAAGTAAGTTAGTATAGACACTACAGCCATTTCAGTGGACCATACCTACCTCCATTTTGACCAAGTACCTTTTTCCACCAAACTTTGAAGCACCGTATCTTTGGAACTGTTTGAGCTAGAGTGATGAGAAAAGTGCCATTAGATTTGTCTCACTGAGATCTATAATGTCTGCTATTTTTAAGACAATTTGCCTTTTAATATGTATATTAAAATAACCTATTCCTTTATTTTTACCAATTGAGTTATAAGAACCAATTCTTGTCTAGCTGGGTGAAACCATACAAAAAAAGGCATCAACATAACTTTATATTTATAAAAGGCAGTTATTAGGTATTTACAATATACTTTATGGAAGCCATTATTGTTATATTTATAATAATAATAAAGTATTTGTATACGCCTTTCAAGGTAATTATTTATCCTACCAAAGATTTGACCTTAGACAAAAACAGATCATTATTCAACAGCAAATAGTAAGAAAGAAAAACCCATAATAAGAGACTTTAGTCCTGCCTAATAAGACTCAAATTTAAATAGGAATGCTAAGATACTAACCCAACTAAGATAGGCCTACTGCCATCATAAGTTTGACATTCTGGTGCTTAGTGCAAATGCAGACAGAATGTGTTCCACTGGCATCTGGCAACACACATTCTTTTGGCTGAAGCTCTGCAAATTTTGAAAATCCTATTTTAATTGTTGGATGGTTTGTTTTAAAAAGCTCAAATGCTCTTTTAGGTTGCATAAGATTAGCAATTTTTGTTTTCTTTCCCGCCTACCATCAGCTCCTTTTACAGAAACATAGTCTTTCAACCTGGCATTTGTCTACTCGCACTGGCGAATGATAGAAGTCAATTACTTTGACAGCAGTTTCACTATTCAGGCATTTCCCCAAACTCGGATTAGGAGTTGAAAGCACTCCCTTCTCCCTCACCAAACTCTCTGCTTGCCTAGCCATGTAATCTGAGCACTTAAATTCTTCTCTGATCTTTACTTGTGTCCATCTTTTTGGTAGGATAGTAAGAATTGTTAGTTTTTCACTTCGACTTGTCACTTGATTAAATTTCTCTCTTATTTGTTGAAGAATCTCCAATTCTGTATCATCTGAGTCACTGCATGAAATTGGTTGTTTAGTTGCAAGTTCAAGCTTTCTTTTCACAACTACTACTACTTTCCTCAACTTTCTCTTTGCATAACCAGCGCTGTCAGAGAGTTTACATGGTTTTATTGGGGTCTCATCAAGTGTGGCCAATGAAGCATTGAATTTACTAAGCTCATACTGCATTTCAACTACATCTCCAACAGTTTCTAGCTCAGATGGGGCACTTGATGAGGTAGATGGTGATTTTTCAAGTGGTTCACAGTCAGGCATTGGGGATGGACAATTTACTAGTATATTTCGACAAATTGCACATGCTTTATGATTATTTGCTAGTTTCAATTCAGGATTTTGATTAATCAAATTTTTAGTCATTGCATGAATGCCTTTTTTCACTTTGCCTTTGTGTTTTTTAAATGGGTCACAACAGAACCTGCTCATATTCAAACTGCTGAAATTCATGTTTATCTAAAAAGAAAAAAAAAACATATGTAGCTTAAAAGCCAGGGTTGGCTTCAATTGTACAAAATGGAAACACAATTTTTTTATTTTTCTTCAAATTAATTACAGTTAGTATTGTGCTTCACAATTTCAAGATCAATTGCAATTATAATTAATTTTGTCTGAATCAATTACAATTACACAAATATAACTATCTATTCTATATATCTAAATATATATCTATATCTAAGTATAACTAAATAAACTATCAAAGGTTTATTTTCATTGGATGATGTATGACTGCCAGATCTAGGGGTATAATTTTTAACAATTGACATTAATTGATCAATTACATCAGTTATAGCTCAAAAATCAATTAGTTACCTTTATTTTTATTTTATTTTGAATCAATTACAATTAATGGAAATTAGGATCAATTAATTAAAAATACAATTATAATTATTCATTGTATCCAACCCTGTTAGAGCTATTTTTGCTTAGATGGCACAAATAAAATTTGGGACTTACTGATCTTGTTTCAGAGGTCTACAACAAGAAAAAATGTGCAGTTTGATTTACAGATTGGAATAAATACAGATGCCAAAAAAATCCTTGCTCCAAGGTTTAAATAAGCTTATTTTCACATGGGTACATACTGTTGTACACAATGAATAAATACACAAAGTTAAGTAATTCTATTAAAACTCATCTAACTCTTAAAACTGAACTTATTCTATAGGGTAGTACCTATAGCCTAGTATAAGGTGATTATATAGGTACATAGTTTTACCTTTAAACAGGATAGCAGGTTTGAAGTTCTTCACACTTTTGAATGTCAACATATATTAATTAATTATGTAATTTAAATTACCTATATTATATAATTCTCTGAAATATACAAAAAAAATTAAATTTTATAATAGGGCTGGATACTTATTTGACCAAATAACTAGATTAGGTTAGGTTAGATAATTACCAATTTTTTTGAAAATTAGCAGGCATTATATATCTCAGTAAGAAAAATCTAATGGTATTTTTCTCAACACTCTAGCTCAAACAGTTCCAATGATACGGTGCTCCAAAGTTTGGTGGAAAAAGGTACTTGGTCAAAATGGAGGTGAGTATGGTCCACTGAAATGGCTGTAGCATCTATACTAACTTAATCAACACTAAAAATCTTGTTTTAGGTTAAGGTAGACATGTGTACCCAAAATTGGGTGAAAGGAGAAAAAAATTGGTTGTGACATCAAATGACCTACACAAAGTCAAAGGTCAAAAATAAGATCAACATTTTTTTTTTACCACTGAAGTAAAATATGACTAAAAACAAAGTTGTAGATCTGCTTAAAAGCTTTAAAATAGTGTTTAAATGGTCTCTGTAAGTGCAATAGGAGCGAAGATATTTCATGTTGAAATATGGTATGACCTTGGAAATTGACCTTTTTCTACAAAATTCGAAGGGCCATATATCTGGAACCATATGGTATGACCTAGAGTGTTGAAACAAGTGTCATTCTGTTTTTCTCAGAGATCTATAAGTGTGACAATTTTCAAAAAAATCGGTGATGGTCACGTTTTTTTCACCATTGAACTGACATGGAATGACCCAAATATAGGAATCTGAGAGTTGGGCAGAAGGCACACACAAAGACACTTCATGTGATATTGGTATCACAAGTATCAAAAAAAAGATAGAGAGGAAAATTCACCGAGGATCACAAGGCAATGAAACTGGTACCACCATTGGAAAATGAATCGAAACTACATATATGTAAAAACAATCACAAAAAAAAATAAAAATAATCATGGCCAACATTCAGAGCCTTAAATCAAAATATTCCCCAGACAAAGTCATACCTGAAAGGACTTGTGCAAGAAACTGGAGCAGACTTTGCATGCCTCTCAGAAACCCATCTAAAGGATTGCCAGGTGAACTGTGAAAACTGTGTTTTGTGTTGACCCAAAAAAAAATAATAAATTGACAACTATAACATACTCTGAACTGACAGAACAGTGAGGCATAAAAGAGGCTGTGCTATTTACATACATGAAAGACATATGGTGGAAATGACTATAAGTACTACAAACAACTATGTAGAATGTGTAGCAGTAAAAGTTTAAAAATTAAATATGGTACTACTGCGGTGGCTGCATGGGCAATAGTCCCGAAGCATCTGTATCATTGAGCCACCCAGCACCCTTTCACATTTCTGGGTTTGTGATAGTCAAGAGACTGGGCAAGGGGATAGTTTCCTCAGGTATCCAGTAATGCCTCTCTCATCAGTTGTTTATTTCCAGGAGATTATTCAGGTCTGACTTACACATTAACTGTAAAAGACTTCCCAAATTTCTATTCACAAACTCCTTGCCTTCTTTCCAGGAAATTATTCAGGTCCATCTCGCATGTTAACTCTAAAAGACTTCCCAAATTTCTGTTTAATAAATCCTCATCTCCACTGAGTGGGAGGACCAACCACTCAAGAGTCCAAGAAAGGGGCTGGAATTCCAAGGTAAACATAATAGAAATAAACTACTCTTTTTTTCTTTATTATAGCTGGAATAAACACAATTATTCAGTATAAAAGTATAAACACACACAACAAAAAAAAACTGGCAATGAATCACAATTAACAAAAACCTCTGGAAAACAAATAACAATTAGTGAGATTTCAGCAGAAATGATAGAAAGCAAGTGGGAGACAAGTACCGGAAATGACTTGTACAGAATGTGAACCTCTGCCCCAGCCCAGCTACCCTCCAAACTTGACCCCTGTGACCTGATTTTTTGTTATACAAGGTGGCTATCTAGTTAGTAGTGTTAGGGTCACAAGCCTGATTCCAGGGCAGATCTCTGTGGCCAACAGTGGTTGACACAACCTCAATGGACTTTGTAGCTCCAACTGGATTGGATCCATAATCCAAACCTGATGAGTCTGTACTACATGAGTTGAGTCCCAACTGGTTGCCTAGACAACACAAGATTATTAGTTACAAGCCCCAGGCACCATTAATCACAATAATAAAATAACAGACAATTAATCAACAACCATTAACTGGAATCATGACTTCATAATTGATTACTTGAAAACATAATTTACTCATGATATCAAGACACATAAATAATAAATAACCAACATAAAAATAATAAATACAAACATTGACAATTATGGCAAACCTATCTTACGTAAGTTAATCAACCTATAATCATTGCCAAACAAGCATGGGCAAAACCCAAATTCTGGAATAATGTGACTGGTATCTTATAATAATGATGATAAGTTCTGTAGCTAGTTACATGAATGGATCACAGATGAACTGGATTTGGTTAAAGGAAACTCTAAGGCTCCAACATGCACTACAAACTGGGCAATACATAAAGGTCTGGTGTCTGATTCTAACCTGGCTGAATTTATTTCACCTATCTATACTCAGTCACAATTTAAAAAAAAAAAAAAATATATATATATATATATATATATATATATATATATATATATATATATATATATATATACATTTCAACTGCAAAGAACATGCAGTATAATTAACGTAAACATTCTGTTTACTCTGTTTTATATATATATATATATATATATGTCTAACTTTTAATAATAATAATGATAGTGAAATACAAATGACACCACCACAATAACTAGGAACAAGAATTATGAACAAGTCTTTTTTCCTATTGTACACTGGCCAAGGATTACAGCTAGAGCACTTAACATCATACCTATAAAGGCTTTCCAAACTCCCTTGGCTTCCAACAGGACACGTCTATCTTAAATTTCTGTCTTATCTTTTCTGGCAGTCTACTCTGGTTTCATAACCTTTTACCAGGCTTCCCCATTAAACTTCTGGTATTTTACAACTAACAGGCCTACTAACTAGACTCCTGTTGGGAGAAAAAAAACTTGAGAAGAACCAGATAGGACTTGAAAATAAGGGGTGGGGTTTGTGAAAAATTTCACAACCCCCATATTCCTTCCCCCTAAGAAAAAAAGCCCTCTCAATTTTTCTTCCATGTTCTTTACCAGGATAATGCATCTATTTACAGTCTAAACACGAGTAAATTACAAAAGTTATTGCATCAAAACAATGCTGAACCTCCTAGTTATTTAACTTAAACTTACATTACAACAAATTATTACAAACTTATTTAATAACAGTTGCTTTACTCAAACTGGTCAATTATAACAAACAGAAAAAACAGACTATTTACATAACCAAGTCAACTTAAAATGCCAAATCTTACTATTGCATTAATCAAATTGGTACCACTAAACATTATACATTAATTCCAGAACCAAATATGCACATGGTAAATACTGACAATATAATTTTTTTTTTAGCATCACTTTCATTTCACTTAACCTACACATTGTTCACTGGTATACCCCCCCTTTCACTGGCAGAACCCACAGTTTCCTCCCATAGCACCTCCAACCCCTTTTGAATCACAACATTTACTTTGTTTTTCTTGCTTGATTCACTTCACTGTCTCTGTTTCCCATAACACTGGATTAAGAAACCAGGAAGACCCATAAATTTGACTGTAGTGTTCTTCCCACACTATACCATGGGGTCTGGCAAATACCCACTTTGTTCATCCACCACTCTTGCCAGGTGCATTCAATCACAAATCATCTGGGAATTCAAGTTCAGAGAGGTTTTTTTTTTAAGAGTAAACGAGAGTATCAGTAGAAAACAGTGGAAAAAGAAAAAAATTAGGGCTAGAAGTGCCAGATTATACCTGTCAAAGGAAACCAAATGAAAGAGAAAAGAATAGGCCCAATCCTCACTCCAAACCTTTTTTTTTTTTAACCACTGGAATGGCAATTAGTAGCAAGCCAGTAGCATGCATCATTCTATATCTTTCCCTTGGAGGTTTATAACTGCTGCTTACCCCCTAGAAACAATTAATCATTGATGCCTTAAGAACAAAAGGTTCACTGACTTATATAGGCCTACCCAGAATTAAACCAAAATCAATGAATAATCCATTCTGCCATCCCTTTCAAGGCCTGAGTACATTGGGTATCCCCTCACAGGAAAGAAAACCCAAATCTTGAGTCATTTTATGGTGTATTTATTTTTCTTTATTTATTTAACCTAATGCTGTATAATAGATTTACCCACAATACTTCACTTCAGTTTACTTTCTGTTATCTCTGATTCTGTACTGAAGGGTCTGTGGTTGTACATTTGGTAATTCTGCAGGAATACCACAGGAGCGTGTGAATAGACAGTTGGGCCCTGACTGGGTTAAATTACATTTCTCCAATTGTGACGTATTGGTCTCAGTTTGGAAATGACGTTGATGACTAATCCAGGCACAAACTTTTTGTCTATACTCATTTAGTATCTCCTGACATGCAGTAAAACATGAATGCACAGGGCTAAAACTAACACAGTGAGATTGAGGTTGAGGAACTTGGTGATCCTGGCATGGGATCATTGAACCCAAGGAATAAATTCTCCAAAGTACTCAATGCATCATTAGCTAGATCTAAAGACTGTTGTACAAGTCCCAATGATTGCTGGGCCAATTTTAATTCATCTAATGAAGCATCTTCCTCAAGTGTGTCCATGTGTTCATATGAGTCTGTCAAATTACCCTGGACTTCAGTTTCCCCAGACTCATTTTCAGAAGCAGCACCCCACAACTGATTTTCTTGTAGGGGAGATATAATTCAGGGACTCATGAGGCAAGACTCATTAATGGGAGTTCTGGAGAAAATTGGTTCTAATGACCCTGTCAAAATCAGATTGGTTTCATATCCAAGTGAAGGTGTATCATTACCTTCTGACTTCTGCATAGTTCGAAAGGCTTGATCTGCCACTGGATGAGCCTCTGCTTGAATCTCCATAACTGGTGTATGAACATCTGTCTCACCCAAATGCTGAGTTGCTGGAGGCATATCTTCACAGTTTAGCTCCACTTCCGGAAATCCTTCTATTCTAGCAGTTGCCTCAGAACTAAAATTACTGGTCCCATCATAATCCCAACACTCTACCAAAGGATTTCTCCAGGTAATACTTTGTTGCTCATTCAGGAGTGTATTCAACTGGTGATATTTTTCCAAAGAAGAGATTTCCTCATCTGAGTATGAACCACTGGTTCCATCACTGGGGTTCCCCATAACAACTACCAGGGATTCTGCTTCAGAGGCACCAAAGCCTTCAAAAGAATATTCAGAGCCATCGTCTGACTCATCCCTATGCCAGGCAAAGGGTATGCCTTCCAGTGCAATTGATGGTAAGTCTGGGAACCAGGTCTCAGGTGTCTCAGGTACTTTCTGCAATTCCTGTTCTCTCCTATGCTTCTGTAGATATTTTGGGGGTTCATGCCAGGCCTTCAAATGAGTATGATGTGCTTTTATAATTGGGGGGGGGGGGGGGGGGGGGCTCAACAGTTGACATAGTCAATTCATAGGATACTCCATTACTTTGTACTTGACTAACCTTGTAAGGACCAGTATACTTGGGAGAGAATTTACACAAGGCACTCCAGTCATTGGTAATGATCTTAACTACTATTTGGTCAACCTGGAAAGGTGCAAACTGGATGGCCCTCCTTCCATATTTCTCTCACTTGAGGGGAAACAACTACAGTAGCAATATTCTGGTGACTTTGTTCCAAGAGACAGTCAGCTGGGGTTGTTTTTATTTCAGAATGGAAGGTATTGTTGTATGTAATCACAGTAGTTACCAGATTTGTATCCCATTCCACTCCAGTTTGTCCCAAGCTTCTCAAGAACTCTCCAATTGTTCTATTTACACATTTGACAGCACCATTGCTAGCAGGCTTAAGTGGGCTAGAATAAACATGATCAAGGAACTCCTGGAACTCCTTTGAATGGAATTCAGGCCCATTATCTGTCAGAAGCCTCTGAGGAATCTGTAACAAGTTGGGGAAAATATCATGCTCCATCGACTGGATAATGGTAGAAGACCTTTTTGTTCTTATTGGGTGAGCCACAGGCCCACAATCAAGGTACCCTTGTCAGGTACATGGAAAAACTATAATATCGGCAGCCACTAGTTCAAAAGGATGTTCAGTTTTTATCCTCAAGGTTGGTGGGATGATAGGCTGACTAGCTACAGTACTTTATACAACTGACAGGTGTCACAGGTAATACAGATGTCACTAGCTACTTCATACAAATCTGGATGCCATACAAACAATTGCAAAGCTTCCACCAACTTATAATGCCCAATATGTGCCATTTCAGTGTGGAAACTGAGGACTATATCCACGAGCAATGTGAAAGGCACTACACAGCTAATATATCCAGTCCTACTTTGATGTACTATCACCCCACCCCTTAACTGTAAATTATTCCCTCCAGTTCCGCTTAAACTGCTTCAAGGCAGGTTTTCCCTCTGGTAGTGGCTTTAACTGGGCCAATAGTCCATACACCTGTCGCAATAATCAGTTCTGTATTTGCATTAGAATCACTGATTCTAAGTCAAGCAACTTGGTTCACTATCTGCTTTTTGCCTTCCTCAAATACTGTACCCAACTCTGGCTCCTCTACTTTTGTGTCTGGTACATCTTCCTCCATGCATGCTGCCTCATCTAGCATCTCCACTCCAAAACAATCTACCAACTCTGGGTCTTCTCCATATGACCATTTGGCTACATCAAACTTCATTTCAATGTCAGCCATAATTAGATAGTTTGAACCTAACAAGAAACAGTATGGGAGACTATTCTCTGGGGCTATTGTAAAAGGTAGTTGAATCTTTTCATCTCCACCCTGAATAGTCAATTTTACCAGTCCTAAACAGTGTACCAATTTCATACCAATCCCAGTCAAGATTATCTGGCAAGACTGTACTGATATTTCTTCCTCTTCACTCACTTTTAAATCCTTGACCACTGACTTGGATACTAAGCTAATCTCTGCTCCTGAATCCAACATAGCACAGTAATTGACTGTGCTCAACTGTATCCAAGTCCAAGTGACTCGTCCTCCTTGGTGTCCACAGGTGACCATTTCACCCCTGGCTTCCAGATCTGGATTCTGCAATAGCAAATTCCCTTCACACTGTTCTATATCACTTCTTTCTACTACCTCATGGCCTATTTCCTGCTCCATAGTGTGCACCTGTTCCATGATCACCTCTGCTGGCTCAGCAAACCACTTGTGTTCTATCAGTGGATTGTAGTGTACTCCAGATATACACTGCAAATGGACCCTTCTTTCCGGGGTATCAGGAATAGTTACATCCATAACATACACAACTGGTTTTACCCCATAGTGAACCCAAATCCTCAAGGAATAACAATGGCTTGCAACCAACAATACCTCTGGAGTAACCAATACTCCAAGTTGTCTCATCATGTTTAGGTCTTTTATGTGGTGGGCATTATTTGAAAGGTGATGCCTCTTGGGAGAGGTAATCAACTCATCCATCAGTTCTCTCTGTAATTCCAATGGGTGTTGTGGTGGATTCCAAGGTGGTCCATGCTCATAATAATGATCCTGCAACACTTGTACTAAGCTAATAAACAATGAATCACCACCTCTATCAACTTTCATGAGTACTCGTAGTCCAGGTAGTAAGTGATCAGTGATGGGTTCTATATTCTCCAGTTGGTCACTCCCAGCAGGTGTTATTTGTGACAATGTGTCTGCAGCTCCATTCTCAGTCCAAGGATGATATCAAATTTCAGACTCAAAGTCTGCAAGATCTTCATAATATGTGCTCAGGTATTCCAATGGTCGATGGTCTGTATGCAGTACAAAAGGCACACCATGTAAAAATGGGTGAAATGCCTTTACACCCCATCTTAGGGCTGCCAACTCCCATTCTATAACTGAGTACCACTCTATGGGCATTGGAAAAGGTCATTGATGCATAGGCAATCACCTTAAAATCATCATTCTGTCATTGTCCTAAAGAAGCACCAGCACTGACCCCTGAAGCATCCACATACAGTTCCAATTTCTCAGCTTCAGGTCTGTAATCTGGATATAACAATTGCACTTCATTAACAAAAGCCTCTTGCACTGCCATAAAGGCCTTGTCCATCTCTGGTGTCCACTTCAATCTCTCTCTTGATCTACCTCCAGTTAAACAAGACAAAGGACTTATTATCACTGAACAATCTGGTACAAACTTTCTCTGGAAATTCACTAAATTCAAAAATTTCCTCATCTGTCAAACAGTTTCTGGTTTTGGAAACTCTGGTGGGTTGAAAAAGCAGTGCTTGCTTAGCTCTCTTCTGCAATTGGCATTTGATGATAACCTTGTACCATGTCCAAGGAAGTGAAGTAACAGGTTCCATGGAGACTAAAAATTGCATCCATTAAGTTGGGCATTGGAAATCTGTCTGGTATAGTCACTTCATTCAATTTTTGATAGTCAACACACATTCTAATTGAACCATCCTTCTTCCAGATAGGGACAACAGGCGAACTCCATGCGGAAATGCTAGGTTCTATGATATCAAGCAACAGTAATTCCTGGCATTGGGCTTCCACTGCTTCTGCAACTGGTTCTGGAAATCTATGGGGTCATTGTTGAATAGGGGTATCATTATACAGGGAATCTCATAAGTCCAGCATCATAGGAGAAATTCATATTTTTCTATTTCTACAAACCATAATTCATATTTTTCTCTTTCTACAGGCCATAATGTCTGTGAGCAAGGAAGAACGAATCCAGATAATTCTACTCATAGGAAAGCGGAGTCAGAGAGACTTTGCAAAAAGTCTGCTAACACAACTCTGTGTTATTGGCTCGTGGTCTGGATGCAGTCTGTTAAATTCAGCAGCGGCCTCTCTTTGACTCCAATTTCCTATGAGTAGAATTATCTGGATTCGTTCTTCCTTGCTCACAGACATTATGGCCTGTAGAAAGAGAAAAATATGAATTATGGTTTATAGAAATAGAAAAATATGAATTTCTCCTATGATGCTGGACTTTTGGGTCACCCTGTACAACTCTATCCAGTGTTGTACACAATTCACAAAACCTTCATCATCATCCCCCCCCTGACTTAACACTTTCTCCCAGTGAGCCAACATTTGTAAAACCTTCTCCCTCTCTTCTAACTTAACCCAGTTGACACAGCTATTTCAGTTCATAGGTGTTCTTCTGTCCAGCCTGGTTGTTTGGCTTGGGCTCCAGTCATAAATACTGTACCTCAATTTTCCCACTTTCAGCTGCTGGAAAGTCAAGTTGTTTTTCATAGACTATTGATCTTGTTGTCCCTATCCTTTCCCCCACCTTGATTTTCTGTGCCTCTGGGGTCAGCTTCATTACCAACACTTCCGTCAAGATCGTACTGGGGGTAACGGAGGTGGACTCATCACTTACATACGTAAAAGCATTAGCTACACTGATGTTACCCAAAACATTACAAACACAATCCAAGCAGATAACACGATAGAAATACAGGCAGTTAACATTAAAACACGCGCAAAACACAACACCACACTAATCAACATTTACATCCCACCAGATAGTTCACCTCAGGTGCCAGCCAATTATGATCCACAGTTACACAATCTGGCCTCTCTCACTAATGTCATCTTAGGAGGAGACTTCAATGCCAAAGACACTAGTTGGTACCTGCACAACCAAAGCAACACCAGAGGCACCAACATAGCCACACAACTAAACAGCCTCTTCATTCTTAACAATACAGAAGAACATACACACATACCACATCAAGCAGGATACTCAAACTCCTCCCCAGACATAACGTTCTGTTCCCCCTCACTAGCAACACATACACAATGGAGAACAGAAAAACAACTGTCATCAGACCACCTGCCCATCATCATTACAACACATTCTACACTGCCCCAACAGCCTTAGGCACACTTACAGAAATTACAAGAAAGCTGATTGGGAAAAGTTCAAAATACAGACTGAGGAACAATTCACCACATTAAACAGCACACCCATCATAAACATCAATACAACACTCAAGACATTTAATCAGATCATCAATAATGCAAACAAATATATACCGAAGGGCAACATTAGGAAATACAACCCAAATTACACTAGAGAAATAGCCCACCTTATAAGGCAACATAACAACCTCAAATATAACACACAAACCCCACACACAGAAGCCATAAAACAGCAGATACAACAGCTCAACACAGAAATAAACAACAAACTGAAAGAAAAACAAACAGAAACATTCAGGGAATTCATAACAACATTAAATCACTCCACAGATACATCCAGGCTATACAAGACTATAAACAGCATTACCCACTCTAACAGTGGCATTCACACCTCACACGCGGCTATCTGTTGCAGCCAAAATAATATCCCAACATACGCACAACAAGTTAACATTCTAGTTAATCACTATGCAACGATAAGTCACTTAAACAGAGACAACAACCAGAAACATGCAGACAGACAAACAGCCAGACACAAGAAAACCTACAGACTCGACACGACCATTACACCCTTCAATACAGACCAGACCACCAAGATCATCAAAAACATTAAGAATTTGAAGGCTACTGGACCAGACAACATATCTAACACACCTTAAACACTTGGGCCCACAAGGAATACTAGCTCTCACAAATATCAGCACATATTCATACCAACACTGTATTATTCCTGACATATGGAAACAAGGTAAAATTATTACACTACTCAAACCAAACAAAAATCCAACAGAACCAGCTTCCTATAGACCCATTACTTTACTATGCACACCTTCCAAAGTAACAGAAAGACTAATCTTACAAATCACCAACCCACACATTCCACTATCGCCTACTCAACATGGATTCAGACCTCACCACTCAACCACGACATTACTCACTAACCTCACGCAGCACATCATGGATGGCATCAACTCCAGACGACCAGCTCAACGTACACTATTAGCAACAATAGACATTATTAAAGCATTTGATGCTATCCCACGCTTCCCTCTCATAAACAAAATACTCAACACAAACATGCACAATAACACCAAAAGGTGGCTGAGCAACTATCTTTCAGGAAGATACTCACATGTTACATTTAATGGCAAGTCATCCAAAAACAAGCTTTTTCCGAACGAGGTCCCTCAAGGCTCTGTTCTCTCACCAACACTCTTCAACTTATACATGCATGACATTCCAACACCCATAGATAACAAGCTTACATTATCATCATATGCAGATGACATCACTCTTACATCCACCCACAACAACATCGACACCGCTACAAATAACCTACAAACATACATAAACAGTATACAAGACTGGCTCACACACAATAGACTCAAAGTAGCGCCCACAAAATCAACCATCACCTTGCTTACAAGCAACACAAAAGAACACCAGGTAATTCCACAGCTTACACTAAACAACATCAACATTCCACACACTCACAGGACCAAAATACTTGGGGTCACATACAACACATCATTATCTTTTGCAAACCACATTCAGGATATTAAAAACAAATGTACGTCAAGACTTAACACGCTTAGGGTACTAACAGGCACAAACTTTGGACACCAGCAGGAAACAACATCACTCATATACAAACAATATATTCGCTCAGTTATGGACTATGCTAGCCCATGCTGGGCACCCATTATCTCAAACACACACATAAACACCTTACAGACAATACAAAACAACACACTTCGTATCATTACAGGATGCACTCAAACAACACCAATAGAACACCTGCACACACAAACAAAAATACTGAAAGTTAGGGAACATTTAGACATGAGGGGAACACAATTCATGGCAGCAGCGACAACTAACCCACAACACCCTTGCCACTACATGTACAATCACACACCGACACCTCGCACCATTAAGGTAACACCAGAGAGACATTATAACCAGTGGCGACTCATGGTATAAATGTATGGGGGTGCGATTTCATAAAATTGTACGACAACACGGACTCACAATAGGCTAGCGCGAATCCAACTGCCACTCACAAGAGTACTTGTATTAACATATGCGGCTATGCCAGACGTACAATTCTAGTTAATTACAAATAAGTAATAATTTCAATAAAATACATATAAATGGCTTATATCATTATTACTGAAGTAACTATTAGTAAAAATAAAGTTGTTATTATAAAAAAAATTTGCGATTGTACTTATATTTTCATTACAACAGTAAAATATAATTTATTTACTTGAGCGAAAAATCTATCGCTCCATTCAGCTGCAATATTATTTTGTATTCAAAGTATCGCTGTTTGAAGCTATGCTATAAGTTTAGAATATTATGTACTGTATGAAGGCTTACTCAAAATGCCTCATGAATCATGATATGCCACAGGAATTTTTAAAATATATTTCAAGAATATTTATTTTAATATCTTAAAATTAGTATATTTTTTATCTGTTAAATTAATATTTATCGTTTCAAGCAAGGGGGAGCGACCGCTCCATCGCTCCTATACGCCAGTCGCCACTGATTATAACCAAATACTCCATTCCATACCACGCCCCACAGACATCACACAGTACAGAAAACACATACACACACACACACACCTAACCCAGAAAGCACTGACACGACTCGGTCCGAATGCGGTCCTAGGTGTGAAGCCACCACCCATTAACAGGTCAGAGATCAGCCTGAGCAGATCGGATCGAGTTAACTTAGCACGATTCCGATGTGGACATCACCCCAACTTACTATCATATAAACACAGACTAGACAACTCGATAGACGACACCTGCCACCTGTGCCACGACACACCACAAACAATTGAACACATTATGACAGACTGTACCGCTCTAGCACAACAACGAACACAACACAACATCACTAGTGCGCTGAACCTCTGGTCCACTCTGAAGAGGGCGATCGGTTACCTGCGTGCTGCCGGCTTGCTCGATCAGGGTGGGCTGATTGGCTAAACAACAACAACAATACTTCCGTCATCCCAGCCAATCCATCCACTAACCCAGGGTGACCATACACTTTCCCCTGAAGTCGGGGATCTCCATCATCATCCTCAAAACAGTACTCCAGTCTTCCTTCACCTTCGATTACATTCAAGCAAGCAAACTGTACAGGAACCTGGTGATATCTGCAGGTACTTAATTTCACATCTGCTGATGCATGATAGGGAAAATTCCAGATCACCCTTCTACATGGTGCCTTCTCACTCTTCAAATAAATTTCCCTCCATATGCCTATCTCTATAAACTTGCGTTATCCTCTTCCTTTTGACATTAACTGGGGACTTTGATATATATGGACTCGACATGCGATTTTAGGGTGGGCCAGAGGAGCCCTAGGGTTCAAAGTTGAAAGATTGCAAATAAATTAAAAAATGTGTTATAATGGACTCCTACCATGTTTTTAACCATACCTAAGAGTAAAAAACAACATTCTAGCCACTCAACATTGCTTAATGGGGAGGGGGGGTATCAAAGTCACTGGACACATCAATGTCAATATTATTATTTTGAACTATATTGCAAAAATGGAACATTTTAACAAGAAACAATTTAAGATCACTAATTTTAATAAAAAATGCAACTTACATTTGTAATTACATTTTATCAGATTGCAATTTAGCAATCTTTTTTACACTTGGTGATTGTTTATCATCCTTAGTAGCTGGCTTTCTTTTCTGTTCTGCATGAATTTGGCTGTTCACTTCACTAACAATTTTTTGCACCAATATTAAATATTGTTAGGGAAACTTTTTCAACACACTTTTTGAAGTTATGACCATTGTCACATTTAATATTACATAATGTTTGTGTTTTCATTTTCTGCCATCTTTTCAACAGAAATTTTAACAAAAACTGCTCTAGGATTTTTGAATCTTAAGATTTGTGATCTCAAAGAATTATCTTTGAAGATGAGCAGATAAAGCTCATAGGCATGAACTGCTGTTACAAACACTTTGTCAGAAGGATTACATAAACCACCACAGTTTATTGCATTCAAGAAACTTTCTTTTTTAGTTGTATCACTTTCACTCACTCCTTCTGTTGGAATCTCAATATTTACTGTAGGAATTGTCATCTTTGACAAGAAGTTGACAGCAAGAAGAGCATTTTAGTGTCTTTTTGATTGATCTGGCAATGTACCCAGAAATATAAAATAGAATTGCATTGTCGTCAGGTGAAACTCTTTCTAATTCAATTTGAAATTCAATGCTTTCAAGAAGTACCATAGCATCAGTACCTATTTGCTGTTCCTTAGCACAATTGCTCCCTTCAAACACATCTTTTATTTCTGACATACTGAAGTTGGAGAATTTTATTAAAGTTTTGAGTCTTATTGTTTTTTCTGCCTCAAGGAATTGTGTTACACTGGCATAATAATTAGCACCATTTAGTTGTCAGTACCAACCAAAACATCTTTCAAAAAACACACACACACACACACACACACACACACACACACACACACACACACACACACACACACACACACACTATAAATCGATATGTTATGTTTATGTACCATAATTAGACATGTTTTACCCATTTTTGCAAAGTATATCGAAGTCCCGGCATTAACTCAGACACTGTTTTCAACAAGAAAATTCATTCCCAATACATCTGGGAATTTCAACCTTTTGACTACTGAAAATAGAACAGGCTCCATTTCCACTCCATGAATTGATAGCCCCAGTGAAATCACCCCCAGTCATTTAACATGATTTTTCACTCCAATCCCTCGAATCCTCAGGTTACAGCTCCACATCTCTGGAGTTAACTCCAGTTCCTTTACCACTGAGTGATCCAGGATCCCTACTGTAACTCCAGAATCAAGTACTGCCAACTAGTTCTCCGAATGTTTGATCCGTATATCCACCTTCAGTAAAGATCAAGGTGCTAACTGTCCAGATATCTCATCCAATCCACCAGTGTCAAAGACATTACTATTTACCAGATACATTTTGGGAGCATCAGCTACAGGTTCATTGTTCTGGTCATGGGTAGAGTGTGCCACTTTTAATAAAAGTTTGAAATTTTGAGGTGCAATATTCTCATGTGGTGATCCCTGCTACTTTATTGACGAATATGAAGTTTTAACCCATTCTGAAAATATTTGACTGGATCGTTGGCAGTGAAATTTTGACCCCAGCCTGTGATGTCATGAGACCAATTTTTCATATGTATTTGGCCATAAAATCTTTATTTATTAACCGATTCGAATGATTCTAGTGTCAATTGATGCAAAATTGGAAATACTTTCTTTTTCATACCAAAACAGTAGCTTTTACTATAAGTGTTTGGTCAAAAACTCAGGTAATATATAAAAATTAGACAAATTTGGTGCAATACAGGAGACATTGAGGTGTGACTGCCACCCTGAAGCATCATCGCAGATCAGCTTCGCGGCAATGGGCCCATCTGAAAAGCATAATAAGAAGAAATAGGCTTATTCCAGTGAGTGGGAACAATTTTGAACATGTCAAAGTCAAAATAAACCTTTCACAGAAACAGAATGAAAAGTCAAAATTGTCAATGACATGATCAAAAATCTTTTTTTTTTTTTTTTTTTAAACATTCCTTTGAACCCTCCTTGCCAGTTTATTGCCAATTCAGTTGCCGTCAAAGACCCTGAAAAAGGAGAAATTGTTAATAATTCATAATATTAACCCAGATTAAATACTGAAAATATTTTAATGTATGAAACAGTATATAGAACACTCACCTTTTATTTTTTCAAGTAGTTTCGCAAACTGCTCTTCTTGTAGATGTCTGGAAGAAGGCGTCTTTCATTTTCAACAAGTTGAAGGAGGAATTGGCATTGCTGTTCATTAATTGTGAGGCTCTTAGCATAATCTTCAATGAGTTTCACCCCCCCCCCCCCCCTTTCAGCCGTATTGTTTGTTACCTTCATGTCTCGCACACAAGAAGCTAAATGAATATAGTCCTTGTGTTTCTCCCATTCTTCAACTGGTCTTCTCAACCAATCCCCATTTGATTTAAAGAGCCTCAGAAACTGCCATGATTTTGGACCAGCAAGGTCGGAAAGCTTGGTTCCTTCCCTGAGTATAGGGAAGACTGGATGGCCAGTTTTCATGTCATAAATCAATCTTTTTCTCTGACTTTTTTAAGGCATTGGCAATCTTAGCCTTCTCTGCATTGTTGACCTTGTGTGAAAATAAGGAGAGTGGTATCACTTCTTCCACAAAGTACCACATTTGCCTATCAAGGGCTTTAAGACCTGCACCTGCCACTTCACTGTTATGTTTTTCATAGGTTTTCAGATCGTGATATAAGCTTAAATCATTAAAAGAAGAATCTGCGGCATTGTCTGAATGTAGCCATGCTTTAGCATAGAACAATGCATTAAAAAGACACATCTGCTCAAGCATTTTCATCATATTCTCATCATAGCCAGCCTGGTATCCAAAAGCATACATTTTATAGGTATATATGATTGCAGACATCCATTGTGCACGATGAGCTGCTCCTGGACAAAGCCAATGTACTCCTTTTTGGGGTACTTCACCTAAAATTTGGATTGTCAACTCAGGGCATTCCCGATAATCACCATGTTTGAATGCATTCTCATTCAGCAAATCGGTTAATGCATCTAAGATGTCTTGCCATTTAGACCTTAGCTTTCTGTCCTTGGTTTTCAGTGTTCTGAAATCTTTTATGCTTGTGTCAATGCCTTGCCACTTTTCCTCCCAGAACTTTTTGAAAATTTCATAATCTGGTGAAGTGCTTCCTCCAAATATTTCTACAAACACACTGTTGAATATCCGCTCATATAGGTGATGCCGACAAGCAAACCACAATACTCTCCTACATAGATATTCTTCAAGTCTCTTACATGCTCCAGTATGGCGCCCTGAGTTGGAGCTTGTAGTGTCAAAAACAAACCCAATAACATGGTGCTCTAAGTTCCACTTTTTGATCATATCAAAAGTTTCAGTAGCCTGTGACTCACCACTAGTATTTGGGATTTCAGGAACAGCCAACAGCTTGCCCTCTTTGGCATTTGGGGCACCCTATACCAGCATGGCAATTCTTTCCAGTTTGCCTCCTGCTTTATCCATTATCAACTTACTGTCCCAGTGGATGACCAAGAAAGGTGGGGCAATAAAATCCTCTTTTATTTGTCTTGATGCTTGATCTTGAACCATCTCTGCTGCATGCTTGGCAGAACTTTTAGATAAGGCCAGCTTGCTTAGATCCATTCCACAAGCAGAGGCTACTGCTGCTGTCATTGCTGTCCCAGAGAGATGTTAAGGTGATCTGCCATGGAGGATATGTTTTTGGAATGAAAAATTTTCTGTCTTTTGGGTGTTTTTAGGAATGGTGAATTCGTCATCGTTATTGTTGTCACTGCTGGACATCAATGAAGAAGAATTGACTTTCGATGGCATTTCAAATGTTTGGAATTTCTTCAGTGTCCTTTCTTTTTCTTCTCTCTCAAATTTCTTGTAGCTTTCCTTTTGTGTTATGTTTTTCACTACTTTTTTCTCGTAACTTTTGTCAACATTTCCCAGACAATATCTTTTCTTTGTCCTTTGATCTTCGAGAAATGTTATGTCTAGCATTTTTTGATTTTTGTCTTTAACCGTGTCTTTTTTTATCTTATCTAAGGCATCACTGGCCACGATATCAAATAATTTCTCTAACTTCCTTAGAAAGTCTTTGTTTTTGCTCAAAATTAGGTTTACCTCTGTTATGAGCTAGTGAAGAATGCTCTTTTATCAAATCTTTGAGTTTGGCTTTAGGCAGAGGATTCTTTATTACATTTTTGGTAGGAATGCTTGCCATATCCCAGACGACTTTCACTTTTCTCCAAGCAATCGCAATCACTTCATCCTGAGAAGCATTTTGGTATTCTCCTCTAGTTAAATAAATAAAATACTTCAACACATCACCATTGGATGGCAACACACTGCCTTTACCAGTTTCTATGTCAGTCAAAAGTTTTCCAATAATAAGATCACTGGAATCATCACTGACTTTACTTCGCTTCGCCTTAGTGAATAAGCATTATTATCCATAGTCTGAAAAGAAGTACAATAAAAGATCTGAAAAGAAATACAAAAATATTAATAATTAAAATGCATTAATAACATTAATAACTACTAATAACAATTAATATTAATAAGTACAATAACAATAACTAAAGAACTTTAAATTCTGAATCAATTAACACAAGAATGATTCGAATCGGTTAATAAATAAAGATTTTATGGCCAAATACATATGAAAAATCAGTCTGATGTCATCACAGGCTGGGGTCAAAATTTCAATGCCCCTGATCCGGGGTCAAATATTTTCAGAATGGGTTAAAACTTCATATTTACCAATAAAGTAGCAGGGATCACCACATGAGAATATTACACCTCAAAATTTCAAACTTTTATTAAAAGTGGCACACACTAGTCATGGGGTTGCTCTTTATTGGGCTCTTCAGGAATATTGACACCCCCATCCAGACCAAATGAACCTGGACACCCTAGGTTATTACTAGTAGGTTTGCAAATAACTGGGGACTTATCAGGACAATTAGTACCTGGATTCACAATCAATTATTCATTTCTGCTACTGGAAACTGGGACTAGCTCTGTTGTCTCATATCCTTGAGGAACAAAAGAATTGCACTCGCATTCATTCCCACAGGCAAAACTGGGTGAACACCCTCTGGATCTCCCCTCATCTGTACTACTACTGTAAATTCTTGTTCTGGTATTGGCTCACTCATTAGGGGTAATGGTTGTCCTGCTAGGAGCTCTCGGGGTTCCCCTCTGGCTTCAGAGCTCACTGGTTTAAAGGCCTCAGTTCTTGAATTGGCCCATTCCTTCATGGGCTAGTCTGGTTAGGCCCAGGAATTGGTTCCCTTGAGATGGTAGGACTCGATGGTCTTGAACTGGGCCTTCTCTGCTGGAGTGATCAGTGGTTATGAACTTATGACCATACCTATTATGTGGGTAAGGGTATTGTGGCACCCAATGGTCCTGCTTGCCACACCACAAACACAATCCTAAACACCAATGGCAATCTCATTTCAAATGACCTCCCCTTCCACAGTAATTACAGCTCACCCAGGGATGATCAGAAGATGGTGGTGGAGGGATGGTTGGAAGTCTGGCTGGCCATGAACCCTGCTGTGAGGCCAACAACTGAGGGGGAGATTGGTGATTTTGTTGGTTTGGGTTCCTCCAGGGCTGGCCTTCATCCCTAGACAATCCTGTAGTCTGGACATCTGGTGGTAGTTGGGATACCAAAGGAGACATTCCAATGTTCCAAGCCTCCTGAAGGATGGGTGGAGGTCTAGATAAGGTCAAAGGTTTCACTGGAGGTTCTATGTCTCAAGATGCCAATTCTCTCACTGCTGGCCAGTTCAACTGAGTCTCACAAACATCAGCACATATTCACACCAACACTGTATTATTCTGAATATATGGAAACAAGGTAAAATTATTACACTACTCAAACCAAACAAAAATCCAACAGAACCAGCTTCCTATAGACCCATTACTTTACTATGCACACCTTCCAAAGTAACAGAAAGACTAATCTTACAAATCACCAACCCACTCAACATGGATTCAGACCTCACCACTCAACCATGACATTACTTACTAACCTCACGTAGCACATCATGGATGGCATCACCTCCATATGACCAGCTCAATGTACACTATTAGCAATAATAAACATTAGTAAAGCATTTGATGCTATCCCACGCTTCCCTCTCATAAACAAAATACTCAACACAAACATGCACAATAACACCAAAAGGTGGCTGAGCAACTATCTTTCAGGAAGATTGGTGATTTTGTTGGTTTGGGTTCCTCCAGGGCTGGCCTTCATCCCTAGACAATCCTGTAGTCTGGACATCTGGTGGTAGTTGGGATACCAAAGGAGACATTCCAATGTTCCAAGCCTCCTGAAGGATGGGTGGAGGTCTAGATAAGGTCAAAGGTTTCACTGGAGGTTCTATCTCTCAAGATGCCAATTCTCTCACTGCTGGCCAGTTCAACTGAGTCTCACAAACATCAGCACATATTCACACCAACACTGTATTATTCTGAATATATGGAAACAAGGTAAAATTATTACACTACTCAAACCAAACAAAAATCTAACAGAACCAGCTTCCTATAGACCCATTACTTTACTATGCACACCTTCCAAAGTAACAGAAAGACTAATCTTACAAATCACCAACCCACTCAACATGGATTCAGACCTCACCACTCAACCATGACATTACTTACTAACCTCACGTAGCACATCATGGATGGCATCACCTCCATATGACCAGCTCAATGTACACTATTAGCAATAATAAACATTAGTAAAGCATTTGATGCTATCCCACGCTTCCCTCTCATAAACAAAATACTCAACACAAACATGCACAATAACACCAAAAGGTGGCTGAGCAACTATCTTTCAGGAAGATACATATCACATTTAATGGCAAGTCATCCAAAAACAAGCATTTTCCAAATGGGGTCCCTCAAGGCTCTGTTCTCTCACCAACATTGTTCAACTTATACATGCATGACATTCCAACACCCATAGATAACAAGCCTATCTTATCATCATATGCAGATGACATCACTCTAATATACACCCACAACAACATCGACACCGCTACAAATAACCTACAAACATACATAAACAGTATACAAGACTGGCTCTCACACAATCAACTCTAAGTAGCACCCACAAAATCAACCATTGCCTTGCTAACAAGCAACACAAATGAACACCAGATAACTCCACAGCTTACGCTAAACAACAACAACTTGGGGTCACATACAACACATCATTATCTTTTGCAAACCACATTCAGGACATTAAAAACAAATGTACGTCAAGACTTAACACCAGTGGTGTAGTGCTAAATAAAGAAGTGAGGGAACGCATTTTGAAAGTGTTACTCAGATGCGGGGGGGACAATGGCGAGCGCGGCGAGCCCATACAGCTGGGGGTCCGGGGGCACTGTAAGCCCCCCGGGAAATCTTTTGAAATCTGACCAATTTCAGGGATATTTTGAGGTCATATGCACTGGATATTAGGATATATTCCAAGGTCGAAGATGCAGTATTTCCAGTGTCATTAGATATACGACATCCAGTACGATCAATAAAAATAGCTAACAACTGGAATGATTAACTAAAAAAAAGTTAACAACTGGTACGCCATGGTGACTGTTTCACCAGATCTTTATAGGCTAGCATTGCCTCAGTCGAAGCTAAAAGAAATGAAGCAGTTAATGATTCTTTCTCATATTTCTTCTAGGGGTGGGAATTAAAATTTCATGACGTTAGAGATTTGTAAGTTCGGATTTATTTGAAATAGTGAGGGAACGCCATTCCATCTACCAAAAAAAGTAAGGGAACGCCGTTCCCACAGCACTACACCACTGCTTAACACGCTTAGGGTACTAACAGGCACAAACTTTGGACACCAATAGGAAACAACATCACTCATATACAAACAATATATTTGCTCAGTTATGGACTATGCTAGCCCATGCTGGGCACCCATTATCTCAAACACACACATAAACACCTTACAGACAATACAAGACAAAGCACTTCGTATCATTACAGGATGTACTCAAACAACACCAATGGAACATCTGCACACAGAAACAAAAATACTGAAAATTAGGGAACATTTAGACATGAGGGGAACACAATTCATGGCAGCAGTGACAACTAACCCACAACACCCTTGCCAGTACATGTACAATCATGCACCAACACCTCGCACCATTAAGGTAACACCAGAGAGACATTATAACCAAATACTCCATTCCATACCACCACCCACAGACACCACACAGTATAGAAAACACACACACATACACACACACACCTAACCCACAAAGCACTGACATGACTCGGTCCAAATGCAGTCCTAGGTGTGAAGCCATCACCCATTGACAGGTCAGAGACCAGCCTGAGCAGATTGGATTGAGTTAACTTAGCACGATTCCGATGTGGACATCACCCCAACTTACAGACATATAAACACAGACTAGACAACTCCACAGACGACACCTGCCACCTGTGTGAGGACACACGACAAACAATTGAACACATCATGACAGACTGCACTGCTCTAGCACAACATAGAACACAATACATCATCACTAGTGTGCTGAACCTCTGGTCCACTCCGGAGAGGGTGATCAGTTACGTGCGTGCTGCTGGCTTGCTCGATCAGGATGGGCTGATTGGCTAACCAACAACAACAACACAACAACTGAGTCCCAGCTCCATGTGTCATTCATGCTGTGGCTAGGGCAACTTTAAACTTCTGGGAAAATGCTTCAGGAATGGTGTTAAGAAATTTTGAAATCAGTTCTTGGCAATTATCCACTACTTCAGGCATTGCAGTCATTCACACAGTTTCCAACCTGTTCACATCTGGTATAATATGGTATAATATTTCACTTGGTCATAATTGAGCATTCGTAATACCTCTTGCTTGTCCCTTGTCATGGTAGAATGGAGTTCTTTGTAGTAAGTCTGCAGTCTTTTCCTGACAACTTCATATGGTATCCCTGGTCAGTCAACTAAATAAAAACCTCTTCTCATCTGTCCCATAAGACAATCTTGCAATGCCGCTTTCCAGTAGTTGTGTCCTCCTGCCACTGTATTCTCAGCATAAGCCTCAAATTCCTTCCTAAATTCTGCAAATGTTCTCCTATCAGATATGTCAAATGGCAATGGTTGGGGAAATCTGCACCCATCTAATTTCTCAGGGTCTTAGCAAGGCATTCCAGGAGATTCTCTGCTGCCAGTGTTGGTGGCAGTTGTGGCCCCTTTCTTGCAGTAAACATTGCTGGTTCATCCTCTTCACTTTACTCCCTAAGCTCTCATTGAAACTTCATATGAGGTCTCTGGTTGACTGTTGGTCTCAACTTCCTTTCTGAGGCCCAAGATGTAGAGGTTGATTTGGCTCATCTTTGTGCTACTGGTAGTTCTTTCAGGTCTGCTTCCATCCCAGTTGAATTACTCTTCTGTAAGGGACCCATCATTCTCATTTCTCCCCAGTCCACAACAGGGTGGTTAGTTTCACTTTCTGTTCAAATCCCAGACTGTTCAGGGTTGCTCACTTGTTCTAACAAGGTGGTTACTGTCAATGCCAATCTTCTGAGAGCATATACATCCTGGTCAGAGGTTATACAGGCAGTGGTAGACTGGTAAGTTAACAGTCGATCCTCAATATCTCAATGGTGATTGGGTGGCTGATGCCACTGCTCCCTTGCCAAGCTGTCCACTAACTACTTCAACAACATCCATACCCTGGGTCATCTCTGAGTTAGACATTCTCTGCAGTTCCCCTTTGAAACTTCACTACCTCCAACCAATCTCTTGACTTATCCCATTGAGGATGCCAAAAAGTATGCTGCAGTGACTGTGTAGGCCATAGTTCCCAAGCATCTGTATCATTGAGCCACCCAGCACCCTTTCATGTTTCTGGGTTTGTGATAGTCAAGAGACTGAGCAAGGGGATAGTTTCCTCAGGTATCCAATAATGCCTCTCCAGGAAATTATTCAGGTCTTGTACAGCTCACATATGGGCAAATTTTTTAAGGGTTGAAAGGGGGTCTTTGCATATATTTCAATTTGCATATTCTGAACTCACATACAGTATATTGAGGGTGGAATGTAATTGCAAAGTTTTCAAACTATTTCTTCATAATATTAATAGTAATATTGTACGGTACATTTTTGTTACTGCAATACTGTACAGTATGTACATTATTAATGTTGTTTAGTTTAGTTTTTGGTCTTATGATGCATCATAGTGGTGGTAACTATCTTATTCTGAATAGCCACAAATTAATGTCAGATTTTGAAGGGTCAAAGAAATGTATGAATTAACCCAAAGTATGAAATAACAGAGTGCGAATTAATGGGGTTTGAGTGTATATATTTAATATAAATTCAGGTTATTCAGTAGTTCATGAATAAAAATTTTGCCCACAGGGAGGCTCAAGAACTTTGCCAAACACTGAATTGATTTCTCAAGGAAACTCGTCAAGTCTCAGTAATACGAATATGTCTCACATGGGTGTTTCAAACAATAAAAGTGATGAGGATGGAATGAATGTAAGCAAAAGTAGTCAGAGTAGAAAAGAAATTTGATATTTTTAAAGGAAAATGCTCATCAAAAAAATATCAGTGATTCTCTAAAACCTGAAATATAGCTACTTCAAAATGGAAAAGTTGTTTTTACTTTGCACATTCAAGGTAATATCTTTTTTTTTTAGCAAAAGTAAAGACCCAGCAGAGTTTTGGCTTTTTAATTCAAAGAACAAAGTAAAATTTGTATGCTGATATGTTGGCTCTTCAATTATTACTGAAGTATTTACTAAGTATTTTATTAGGAAGCTGTTAAAATTGAAGTGGAAGAATTCATTGGTCCGCCAACTGATCTGTTCATTAGGCCTGCTGGAGATACATTGGAAGGGACTTCATATTTTAGTGATACATCAGACCAGAGAAGAGAACCATCTCCAGACCCATTAACTGGTTGTTATGCCTCTTCATTCGTACCAGAGACTTTTGAATCAGAAGTGCATAGCCCAAACAGTCAGGTAAAGTGACTTAGTGTTGCTTCAGTATACATTTTTCTTCTTTATACCTATAATCTGAATTTGTAACCTAAGGTCTTTTCCAGCTGCATTATTGGTCTTTATTTACATACTTTTCAGCAAATTTTTTTTACATAGTGATTCATAGGTTTAGAAGTATGATATGAAAAGCTATGTATGTAACTTGATTTCAGTAAGATGGTGATAATGCATATCTGTGTATTACATAGGCCTTACAAGATTTTTCTGTGATTAATATGATATTGTTAAACATAGAATGATCACTGATTGAAAACTGAACTGCAATAATGGAATGAATAAATCTGGAATTACACACAAACTATGAATACTACCAGTAGTAGTAGTAGTAACAGTAGGACAAGTACGTATTTTGATAGTATAAACTAATAATTTTTTGAAAGGAGGGTTAATTGGGGTGTTATTTAATTGAGGATAGGAGGTAGTCCAATTTCTTCTTTTGTAGTAAATGTAGTAGGAGGTACTGGTTGGGTCTGGATTCAGAATACTTGGAATTTTCAGAGGTAATAGAAACAGCATGTGACTCTCAGCATCCAAAACCTCTCAATAGCTAATTATATTAAAAGGAAGTTATTTAGTATTTATTTCTAGAGATAGAAATGATGTCCCTTTTTAGTAAAATAATAGAAAGTGTTGGCCAGGTCTGGTTCCATAGCACTGGGAGTTCTCAGATAGAGACAGGAAACTTGATAGGAATGCGCAGGAGTCAAAACCTTTGAATAGATGTCTTCATTTTAAAAACCATAATGCATGGCCTTTTGCTGCCATTTCACACCACTGAATCATACCTTGCTTAAAACTGATTGTAGCAATTTGCATGCTAATTGGCAATGGTCAGGGCTTGAAAAATGTAAAAAAAAATTTATTAAATAGCAATTAATGCATCTGATACATTTTCAAGCCCTGATTATTGCTGATTAATATGTAAATGACTACAATCGTTTTAAAATGGTGTGTAAAATGGCAACAAATGGCTGTGTGATAGGGGCTTTAGGGCAGCTATTTTGGGATACAGAGGATACAGTAGGTTTTAGGAAAATAACATTATATTATTACAGTATATTATATTGTCATTGTATTATGTAAAATAATTTATTAAAACATTTCTGCTCTCATGATTAGAATATAAGCTGATTCCCCCCCCCCCTGGTTGAAAGGGGCTCAGCCTCCTGCGGAAGTTGCCCCCTTCGGCCCCTTGTTAGTGAGGGACTTCAATTCCCGACAGCCCTGGCTGTTTGGGAAATGGGTTGAGCAAGGGGGTGGTCAGAATAGGGAAGGCTCCCTCTGTGCAGTGCTTTTTAATGCTAGGTTGATAAGGAATAAGTTTTGCGAGCTATGGGCAGTCTTAGCAACAAAATACCAGGATATCATTGCTATCACTGAGTTCTGGATTCATACTGATGGTAAGGACTACGTTGGGGAGTTTGAGATTCCATGGTATAGAATGTTTCACAAGGACTGTACCTGTGGGGAGAGGGAGGGGTACTAATATACATCAGGGACACGTTGAGTCTGGTTGACTGCCAGTTCCGATCGGAATGGGAGCTGTTTGGCATTGATCTGAACTTGGAAGGGATGAAATATAGGTTAATCTTGGTGTACAGACCTCCACATCTCTTCCTTGAGGAGGATACAGCCCTGTACACTGAATTCCGTAGCTTGCTATGGGACAGGGTGTGTGTAGTTTTAGGAGACTTCAACTGTCACGGCATAAACTGGGAAGACAGGACTGCTGATGCTGAAGGGAGGAGGCTAGTTGACTTTGCTGATGAGAACTTCCTGACTCAGTGGGTCAATGGGCCTACACGAGGTGAAAATGTTCTAGACTTAGTATTCATGACCGAAGACAACCTTGTCACTGGCTTCACCATTCATGAATCTTTGGGTGGGGGTGATCATGGTCTGATTATGTTCTGTGTCTGCGTCCCTCTGGTGAAGTGTAGTAACTTGAGAGGCAGTAAGCTTGATCCACAGTGGGCAGACTTTGTTGGCCTCAGGGATAGCAAAGGTGAGATGGGGTTAGAGGTCAGCAGCGATGTTGAGGGAGTGTGGAGTGCATTCCGGGACCAGTTTATGGTGCTGCAGTCTGCTGCCATACCCTCAAAACTGGTCACCCCTGCTTCAATGCAGCCTAAGTGGTTCAGTCGTGACATCGCTTCGGCTATCTGAAATTGGAAAGCTGCGTATAGGAGGGTGAAGGCCAATCATTCCCATGAAAACACTGAGGTGTATGTCCAACTGTGCAGGGAAGTGAAGGTGAAGGTTAGGCTAGCCAAACATAGCGAAGAACTCTGGGTGGCAAGCCTCTGCAAGGTGAACCCTAAGGAGTTCTTCAGTTATGTTAATAGTAGAAAGCCCATTAGAAGCATGATAAAGGACCGAAGCGGCGTTCTGCAGACCTCCGACGTGGACATCGCCAGTGTGTTTAATGAGTACTTTGTGGGAGTGTTCACCAGGGAGGACACTCGCATCATCCCCGAGCCAGGCATGAAGCACGAAGGTGCTGGCCTTGGATAGTGTTCGATGTACTGCGACAGCCATTGCCGATAGAATAGATAAACTGAGCGTGTTTAAGGCTCCTGGGCCAGACCAGTTTCTCTCTCGAGTGTTGCGAGAGGTGTGCGACCAGGTGGCTCCGCACCTGGCTACAGTCTTCAACAAATCGTTGGAGATGGGCCAGGTGCCTGGTGACTGGAGGGAAGCCAACGTGACCCCTATCTTTAAGAAAGGGGATCATGAAAGTCCAGGGAACTATCATCCCATTAGTCTCACTTCAGTTGTAGGTAAATTATTAGAGGGGATAATAGTGGATAGGATCGTTGACCATTTGGATTCCTACAAGCTGCTTGTGGACTCCCAACATGGGTTTAGACGGCATAGGTCGTGTCTCACCAACTTGCTTGAGTTTTTCCACATCATGTTGAGTGAGTATGATAAGAGTAGGGTGATTGATATACTTTATCTCGACTTTCAGAAAGCCTTTGATAAGGTACCTCACCACCGGCTAATGGCGAAAGTGCGTGCGCTGGGTATCATTGGGGAAGTAGGTAGGTGGATTGAAAACTAGCTGAAGAATAGGTGGCAGAGGGTTGTAATTAAAGGGGCTAGTTTGGGTTGGGCCTCGGTCACTAGCGGGGTTCCTCAGGGTTCCGTTTTGGGGCCGCTGTTGTTTATCATTTACATAAATGATATAGACGGTGGCATCGTCAGTCGGATCGACAAATTCGCTGATGACACCAAGCTTGGGGCCAATGTTGGGACGCTGGAGGCGATCGAGGAACTGCGGGCGGACCTAGGTAGGATAGGAGAGTGGTCCGAAAAATGGCAAATGCCGTTTAAGTTGGGTAAATGCAAGGTGATGCACATTGGCTACGCCAATCCCAAGTCGGACTACTCGATGATGGGGAGTTATATCGAAGCGACTGATTTGGAAAAGGACTTGGGTGTGCTAATTAGCAGCGACCTTAAGTTTATGAGACAGTGCGTAGAGGTGGAAAAGAAAGCCCAGAAGCTGTTGGGTTATATCAGGAGGCAATTTCAGTTTTGGAACAAGGAGATTGTGCTCTCTCTGTACAATTCCCTGGTTTGGCCGCACATGGAGTATGCTGTGCAGTTCTGGTCGCCCACCCTCAGAAAAGATATTGAGAGGCTGGAGCGAGTGCAGGCAAGGGCCACAAAATTAATCCCTTCCGTTAGGCATATGGGCTACAATTGACGGTTACGCGCCCTGAACTTGTTTTTGCTGGAAACTCGGAGGCTGTGTGGTCAACTGATTGAAGTTTTCAAGCTCTTACGCGGGTTCAACGATGTCGATTTTAGAAGCATGTTTAGTTTAAATGATAACCCAACTCGCAACAATGGTTGGAAGTTGGATTTGAAACGGTTTAGGACTAGTGTGTGTGGGAATTACTTAACGTATAAGATCTGTGACACGTGGAACAGGTTACCTTCAGAAGTTGTGAACAGTTCCTCTGTGGATCACTTCAAGAAAAGGTTAGACAAAATCTTGCACACTATTTGAGGGTGTAGAAAATTTTCCGTGGCACCCATTGCCATTGGTACCTCCTCGGTATGGGCTGCAAGGCCTTTTGAGGTACTTCTTTTCCTTGTAACTCCTTGTAATTCTCTCTCTCATCATTTATTTTTTAATATATTGATGGTTGAACCAAAGGGAGTTTTGAGATTTGAGCCTTATATGATATATATAAATGTACACCTGCAAATCTTGATTCTCTATCGCAATTGAGTAAGGTCCAATTTCTATATACCATAGATAAATTCCCATACATCCATAGATATGTAGTAACTGTGCAAAGCCACTAAGCTGAAAAAAAACATAAAACTACACAAACCTCTGTCATTTCTTTGAAGCAGTAAAATTTATGGCCATTGACCTTTCACCCTATTTGTAAGATTAATTACTTTAAAATCAGAAAACATTTTTTGCTCTCTCTCTCTCTCAATTGAGAAGGAATGTTTACAAAACATAATGACTATTAAATATACTCATATTTATTTTTATTTTCACTGAACCAATCCCCTTTCCCTTTTATTTATTTTTATTTATTTTTTAATTTCCTGAATGTAGTGTTATGATGTTGTTGGGGGAACTACTTTTTTAATTAATGGGGCTCATACAGGACCTCTCCATAAAACGTGGTGCATTATATATATATATATATATACACCTTTCAACATTTCAAATGTTCCATGCAATGATTCCTCATTTCACAAAGGTCAAGCTTGTCACCCCTCCTCATGAGTTGGTTTCTTGTACTGTCCACCTCACATAGCCAAGTGTGTGTGTGTATATATATATATATATATATATATATAATATATATATATATATATTATATATATATATATATATATATATATGTAGCGGATCGACAAGAAATAGACCAACAAATCGACAGAAATACTTTACTTCCACGCTATCATCAAAGAACTTGGAAAACACACGTGGGCAATCAAACAATGGAAAGTCTGTGTCTTCCCAGAAAGGCGCGAATGAAGCCTTTGTAAACTAAAGGACACGCGGACCAAGCGTCTTACGATTTGGTATAGTCCTACGTCACCAGGGTATAAAAGCGAGCTTCCATTTGCTTTTCATTCTCACACTCACTCACTCGGACGCACGTCATCACGTGAGCAGCGCGTCCACCAACCGCTTTCCGGCCCCCTGGCCGAGGGGCCGTGGCCGCTACTTTCTTCAGGGCCTACAATTTGTCTTCACGTAAGATCTAAAGACCACCTGCAGAAGCAATCCAACGAGGCCCAACCGGAATCACTTCGGGCCTGCGGTTTGCCGGGTCGGCCTTCAAGTTTCTCCACGTTCCTCGAGATATCTTCCGCACCACAGGCCTACGCCTGTAATATCACAAGGCCAGCCTGCACCTCGAGAAGTAACATCACCTCAGGCCTCCACGAAGCCTACATCCATCATCTCAAGAGGCTTAACGAACAACGACAGCTCGAATCTGCGTAATAGGTTCTGTCTTCAGCCCGTCTTCAAGTTTTTACATCGCCCTAAGCTAAGTACATCATATTCGTAAGTACCTCAGAAACCTACATTAGCCTACCGCCGAACGGTAGGCTATACTCCCAAAGTGTGTAATCACGCATCCATTGACTCCCGTTAATAACGCAGTAGGCCTATCATCCAATTCAAGTGTCATTTCAATACCGTTGTTTCCGCGTATCGTCCGTCATTATGTTCAAGTCATATTTGTGTGTTAAATATTCTCTTGACGTAATCATTTAACATCACATGATGTTCTTATATATAAATGATACTGTGCAAGCATTTCAATCCATTATTATTAGGCCACATCAATTATTCTATGTACATCCATGCAATCATTTAGCCTACTTCATCAGTGTCAAGTATTCCATTCAATGTACCAAACGCACGTGCATTCTTTATATCATTAACTAGGCCTATTCAATGTTACATGTCGCATGCCATTTACATCGATCGATGAGTATTACATTATTTATTACGTGTCAATTAAGCTATTAACATTTCATCTTATTAGCTAAGCCTATGCCATAAGCATAACGTAAAACTACCAATTAATTACTGTCAATTCTTTGTTATATCACAGTGAATAAAATAATGGATTTATTTTCATAATAAACTATAAAAGTAAGGTGTCTTTTATAACCTTAACATTAATTTGCTTGAGCGTAAATCAAGCTGGTGACCCTCGCTGCCATTCCGGTCACTGCCAATAGTATGGTGGATCTACTCAAATAGCCTTTCATTAATAAGTAATCAGTCAGTCATTGCCTTAATCAATCGTTGCATACAATTAAATCATTATCACCTTAAACGGCTAAAACTAGCTCCACTATATATATATATATATATAAATAAAGTAAAATCTCGTGTGAGTAATTTATTCACAAATAATTATATTACAGTACTATCAAAGATAAAATTTATTGTTACCTATTTGTTGCCATGCATATTGTCACCCTTCTACCAATAATGTATAAAGTGTAACAGCTTAAATTTCCATAAATCTTGGGGAAAATTGTTTTTTAGCACAAAATATGAATGGTAGATGGGTGCCTGGAGTGTAGGTTTGATTGTGTGCAGTTCAGATGTATCATGTGGTGATTGTTGTGTAATTCAACTATTTTTCAGTGTAATTTGACGATTTTCACCAAATCTTACAAAATTTGGCTGATATTTCAATATGCAGAAAAATAGCTGAATTATTGTGATAACTGGAAAACTGTGTGTTGATTTAACAGGGTCAAAGTGTGTATAATAATACAATTTATGTAGTATCAGTCTGTGAAATATTCAGATATTTCTGTTTTTTGTTAATTGACATGATTTTATCTTTTGAAAATGATCTCACAACCAAAGTTGGATAATATAACATCTCTATGTTTGTTGAAACAAATGACTGTTACATCATTTATTTTTAAGTGCTCAAATATGAAAATACTGTTATTTGTATATAATGTATTGCTAAAACATTGTGTACAATTAAATATTGATAAAAAGTATAAATGGAGTATTAATGTATCAAGGTTTGGAAAAAAAACAAAGTTAGTTCAACAATTTGAATTGGTAGTTCACTACTATTTTGATGGCTGTGCAGCTCAATACAAGACCATATTTAATTTTATAAACCTTTGCCATCACAAAGATGATTATGAACTTGATGCTGACGCATTTTTTTTTGCCACATCTCATGGTAAAAATGCATGCGATGGAATTGATGGAACTGCTAAGGGAGCAACAGCTAGAGCAAGTCTACAAAGACCAATGAATAATTAAATTTTGACTCTGAAGTAACCACTCTTTTTTTTTGTTTCAGCAGAGAAAATGAAAGTAATTGAAAGCAACCTGCAACCTTGCTTTGAAGGTTACATGATGAAGCCAATCAAGGGAACGCAATGGTTATGCAGATTTGTACTAATGTCTAAAGATGAGATTATGATGAATCCTATTTCTAAAGGTAAAGGAGAGCTTAGAAGAATTAATAAATGTACAAATCAAGATATAGAAAGTTCTGAAGGACTGTACTCATGAAGAGGCTAAGGCTGGGAGCGATGTTTGCTGTATGTATGAAAGGGAACTGGTTTGGGCTTGCTCATGAGTATGAACCAGATTATGAGGACTATGTAATCAAATTCCTCAATCCATCTGGAGTGGTTACTTCATACAGGTTCCCAAAGAAAGAAGACATTTGCACTGTGGCACTAGACCAAATTCTTGGTGAAATTGAGCCTTGCTTATTGGGAGGGAATTTCACTCAGACTCAGTACACCTTTCCTGTAGAAAAGATTACGGTAAATACTTTTCCCAACAGTTGTTTAACTTCACCATTAAATAAGCTGAGGTCAATGTGTATCAATGAAATATGCTAAATTGTATTTTTTACTGTTTTTATGAGGAACCACTTATTTCAATTGTATTATTATCAGGTCATCCCATAAGTAATGTCGTTTTTTAGATCAGAATTTGAAGGACAAAAAAAACTCAACTGAAACTTTTTAATGTAGTATATATTTTCCATCAGAATCAATGACACTGCCAATGTCCTACAAGCTTTTCAATGCCATGTTTATAAAATTCAGGCAGTTTTGAGGCAAAAAATGTACAAAGACTGGTGTGCAGGTCATCTAAAGAAGTACTGTTTCTCATCAAGATAGTTTCGCAGACTCCTGAAAAGATGATAATCTGAAGGGGCAAGGTCTGGAGAATATGAAAGATGTGGAAGTTTTTCCCACCCAAGCTCCTCAATTTTTGCAGAATGGTATGAGGACATGCGTTGTCGTGGTGGAACACGATTCCTTTCCGATTAACCAAAGAAGGTCTCTCTTCTTTTAGTGCAGTGTTCAATCGATCCATTTGTTGACAGTAGACTTGAGCGGTGATTGTTTGGTTGTGTGGTAAGGTTTCAAAGTGTATTACACCACCTTTATCCTACCAAACACTAAGCAACACCTCCCGAGGGTGAAGATTTGGTTTTGGCTGTGGTGTTGCTGGTTCTCTGGCACAAACCCACTGTTGATGGCGCTTAACACTCTGGTACAGTATCCACTTTTCATCACCAGTCACTAAATGGTGCAAAAACGGATCTTGGAGTTCACAGGAATGAAGAGCTGTGCTAATGTTTACCCGCACCCTCAGATTGTCAACTGACAATTCATGTGGCACCCATTTTCCTAACTTAGCACTTTCCCAAGTTGTTGCAAATGTCGATGGATGGGGATGAATTGAGTTTCTGGGCCAATTCTTTGACAGTTGTTGAACAGTCTTCTTCAAGTGCGGCTAACAGCAGGTCATCATCATCAAACTCAGCAGGGTGTCCAGAGCGTGCTGCATCTGTCAAACAGCAGTCACCATTCCTAAACTTTTGAAACCATTTTTGACATTTCCTCACATGCAGAATATCGTTGCCATAAACGTCCTGAATGTTTCGCGTTGCTTCAGTAGTACTATTCCCTTTTTTGAACTCATAAAGCATTTATGCCTGATATGCTCTTATGATACCACCATGTTTATGAGGTTCACATTAGTGATGGGACGATACCAAAATTTTTAACGATTCCGATTCCGATACCACTAAAAAGTCTCGATTCCGATACGATTCTCGATTCCGATTCCAATTCTGATTCCGATTCTCAATATTTTTAAATATAATTCTATACTTGTTTTTCTGGAAATTGTCATATTTTACTCTGGTAAGATTAACTATTTACATTATGAGTATGGTAAAATAAATTATAAATTATAATAGATTGGTTTAAAAATAAAAATCAACTGTAAGTTGTAACAATTCATTTTAATCTTCTTGATTACACATCATGGATATACATGTTTTAATGTATAGCTACAATACAATAAAAATAAAATTTGTTATCCTCTTTCATTTAAATTTTAAAGTTTACATTGCAAAACTGGTTCAATTAAAAGTTAAAGAATCGTTTTAAGAATCGGAAATCATGGTACAATTCTCTCGATTCCAATTCCTGAAAAATGCTTGATTCTTCCGATTCTCGATTCTGATTCCGATTAATCGTCCCATCACTAGTTCACATAAAGCAAAACACACATCTTCACTGGTCAAGGTCTGTAAAGTATGTAGCAAAACACGATAGATCTCCTCTTGGATATAACCTTCTGAAAATTTATGCTTAAACTGAGTAGGACTAGTTTAAACTTAATCTATCATAAAAAATGACATTACTTATGGGATGACCTGATATATGTGTGTATTTTTTCAATAAAGGGGCACTTCCCCATAATGACTGCCAATAAGTCATCTGATGAGTCTCCTGGCTGAGATAAAATGAGAGAAGTGTCAATCAAGTTAGTAAAAAAGTTCTGAGCCCTCTAGGCTTTACCCGATAGATCATATGAATTATATTGATAAAAAGAAGGAAATTAGGCTCTAAACTTGATATATGGTGCTACTCAAACTAATTTTTGACCTAGATAACACTATAAATCACCACTTTTTCTTAACTTAGTGATAGAGAAATGTTAAAGGAACAAAATATTCATTTATTACTTTTTTGTAAATTGGTGCCCAAAAGGTCAAATAATGACCTCAGTATTTATTTTCAAGATCAAATTTTTAGTTGTTTGTATACAACAATAATTATGCCATATTTGGAATCCTCAGAACATGCTGATTCCAAATATATCAGGTCATCCCATAAGTAATGTTGTTTTTTCCGAAGGTTATATCTAAGAGGAGATCTATCGTGTTTCGCTACATACTTTACAGACCTTGACCAGTGAAGATGTGTGTTTTGCTTTATATGAACCCCTCATAAACATGGTATCAGAAGAGCATATCAGGCATATAATGCTTTATGAGTTCAAAAAAGGGAATAGTGCTACTGAAGCAATGTGAAACATTCAGGACGTTTATGGCAATGATATTCTGCATGTGAGGAAATGTCAAAGATGGTTTCAAAAGTTTAGGAATGGTGACTGCTGTTTGACAGATGCAGCACGCTCTGGACGCCCTGCTGAGTTTGATGATGACCTGCTGTCAGCCACACTTGAAGAAGACTGTTCAACAACTGTCGAAGAATTGGCCCAGAAACTCAATTCATCCCCATCCACCATCCATTGATATTTGCAACAACTCGGGAAAGTGCCTAAGTTAGGAAAATGGGTGCCACATGAATTGTCGGTCGACAATCTGAGGGTGCGGGTAAATATTAACACAGCTCTTCATTCCTGTGAACTCCAAGATCTGTTTTTGCACCATTTAGTGACTGGTGATGAAAAGTGGATACTGTACCAGAATGTTAAGCACCGTCGACAGTGGGTTTGTGCCAGAGAACCAGCGACACCACAGCCAAAACCAAATCTTCACTCTTGGAAGGTGTTGCTTAGTGTTTGGTGGGATAAAGGTGGTGTAATACACTTTGAAACCTTACCACACAACTAAACAATCACCGCTCAAGTCTACTGTCAACAACTGTATTGATTGAACACTGCACTAAAAGAAAAGAGACCTTTTTTGGTTAATTGGAAAGGAATCTTGTTCCACCACGACAACGCACATCCTCATACCACTCGGATCACTTCTGCAAAAATTGAGGAGCTTGGGTGGGAAAAACTTCCACATCCTCCATATTCTCCAGACCTTGTGCCTTCAGATTATCATCTCTTCAGGAGTCTGCAAAACTATCTTGATGAGAAACAGTATACAGTTCTTCTTTAGATGACCTGCACACCAGTCTTTGTACGTTTTTTGCTTTAAAACCACCTGAATTTTATAAACATGGCATTGAAAAGCTTGTAGGATGTTGGCAGAGTGTCATTGATTCTGATAGAAAATATATACTAGATTAAAAAGTTTCAGTTGAGTTTTTTATCCGTCAAATTCCAATCTAGAAAAATGACATTACTTATGGGATGACCTGATATATAGTTTTATGGGTGTATGACCATTATAAATTGAGTTATGGTCAATTGAATACAGGGAGATAACCATTGTCCCCAAAATTACCTCAGCCATAACTCATGACTTATGGGTTCAATTGATCTGAAACTCAGGAAATTGTATTTTTGACCTAAAACCAATCCATGTACTAATTTTCAGCAAAATCAGAGGTGTTGGTATTACCCACTGGTCCACTTGTCTTGGAATCCACCCCTCTTTCAACAGTCAATCCATGTTTTGCGTGGGATGGCTATGATGCACCTGACCTCTGATCTTTCTATCTTTGATTGGGACAGAGAAAACCTTGTTGCTTTCAATGCTTCAAAAACTCAGTTCCTTCATCTGTCTACTGTCTCATTGCAATCTTCCACATGACTATCCCTTACCTTCAACAATACACAACTCAATCTTTCCTCTTCTCTTACTTAACATTCTTGGCATTTCTTTTTCTTGGGAGATCACATATACTCCATCTAAAACAGCTTCTAAGAGGTTAGGTGTACTGGCTCCACAGTTTCTTCACCCCCACTCAGTTGCTGTCTCTGTACAGGGGTCTTGTCCACCTCTGTATGGAGTATGCTTCTCATGTGTTGGGTAGCTCAACCTATACAATCAAAGGTTTTTCATCTTATCAATTCATCCCCTTACTGACTGTCTTCAATCCCTCTCTCTTCACTGCAGTGTTGCCTCACTCTGTCTTTACTATCGCTATTATAACAGACTGCCCTTCTGAACTCTCTAACTGCATGCTGCCTCCTTTAAGGAGAGCTCGCAGTACCAGACTTCCGACATTCTCATTCCTCTTCCATCCAACTCTCTAATGCGAGGGTTAATCAGTATTCTTAATCTTTCATGTACTTAATTGGTCAACTCTGGAACACTTCCTCAATCCAGCTTTCCCCTCCATATCTGTGACTCCATTCTTTCAAATGTGGTGTGTCCAGGTGTCTCAAAAACTTTGGATCTTGATTTAGGCTTCCATTTGCCCTTGGCCCCTCTTTCCTGCATAAAAAAAATAAAGATAATTAAATAGTGAAGTTTGAATGAATGTCATTTATGACCTTTTTGTGATCCAACTGAAATTGAAGGCAAAGTATGTTAGGTTGTACATCATCATAAAAGTGTATGAAATATTTCATTTACTCTTTTAGGGTTTTCATTTTCTTAAAGACTGTGCAATACGTAACTACTACTACAATATTTTTAAAATTGAAGATAATGTCTTTCCACTAACTTAAGCTGTTTGACCTCGGTTTCTGGACTTTTTTTTATCCCAAGCATTGGTGGTCGAGGGTAATGTTTGGGTTTTAAAACACTCCATTCTAATTTTTATATTTAATTGTTTTTTATGTGGAACTTGCTGAAAATCTTACAGAAATATATATATATATATATCAGGTCATCCCATAAGTAATGTCGTTTTTTTTGCATTGCTAAACTCGCGTCGTGTTTGCACATGTTTCTCTGTATATTTTGTGGAAAACTCGAATTTTTGTGTGTTTAGACATGTTACTTCTCACTCTAAGTGAAGTTTCATCATGTTAACAATCTTCGTTTATTTCACCCTTACGGATAAGATGGAGGTGTCAGAGGAACACACCAGGCATATAATGCTTTATGAGTTTAGAAAAGGAAATAATGCGACTGTAGCCACAAAAAATATTCAGGATATTTATGGGGAGGAAGCTTTAAATGGAAGGAAATATCAAAGATGGTTCCAGAAGTTTAGGTCTGGTGGCTATAGCTTAACTGATGAACTGTGCTCGGGCCAACCTGTTGAGTTCATTGATGACTTTCTGATAGCTATACTTGAAGAAAATCCTGCTGTAACTGTTGAAGAACTTGCCCAGTGACTAAATTCGACCAGTTCCACAGTTCATCGCCACCTGCAATGACTGGGAAAAGCGTTGAAACTTGGGAAGTGGGTTCCAGATAAGTTGTCACCAGACAACTGTAGAGATCGCGTGAACATTTGCTCTTCATTGCATTTTTGGCAACTTCAAGCACTGTTTCTGAATCGACTCATTACTGGGGATGAAAATTGGGTGCTGCATCACAATGTTAAGCATCATTGGCAGTGGGTTAGTGCTGGGGAATCTGCTACACCACAGCCAAGAGGACATCTGCACCCCAGGAAAGTTTTGCTGTGCGTTTAGTGCAGGGGTGGGGAAACGTTTCAGTACCAAGGGCGAAAATCGATAACATAAACACCTCCGCGGGCGTCTGGCAAATTTTAAGCTTATATACAGCGTGTCCCAAAGAAATGTATACCCAATTTGTTCGATAATACCAGCTATGAGGATAATAAATATATTACTTTTTATATGTTTTTTAATAAAGAATTTTCTCCTGAATCTAAATATGTAATTATTTTTATTAAAAATTGAAGAACAAAAAAGTTACAGATGTTTAAATTATAATTATTATTTTCGAGACTTCATGTGCGATACTAATATTTTAACCGACTGTTTTGAGATACTTATGTTTAGTGTTGATATTGAAGCATAAATGTTGTAATTATTAGTTAATTCAAAAAATTTACAAATTCCATTTTTAAATGACACTTTATCTAAGATGTTCGACGTCTTCCAGAACTTTGTTTTTGTAAGTTTTGCACAGTGCCGTCAGTTTCAAACTTATCTTGTATACGTGCAAAAATATTAGAAAATATCGCACATGAAGTCTCGAAAATAATAATTATAATTTAAACATCTGTAACTTTTTTGTTTTTCAATTTTTAATAAATATAATTACATATTTAGATTCAGGAGAAAATTCTTTATTAAAAAACATATAAAAAGTAATATATTTATTATCCTCATAGCTGGTATTATCGAACAAAGTGGGTATACATTTCTTTGGGACAAGCTGTATATATAAGATGCATTTTAAAAAGCTATTTGCTGGGCTATAAATAAATAATTTTTAGTAAATAATAAATACCTAAGCGGGTGAATTGAAATTAGCTCGTGGGCAAAATTTCGCCCGCGGGCGAGGGTTTCCCCACCCTTGGTTTAGTGGGATATTCAAGGAGTGGTTTATTTTGAACTGTTGCAGCCCAATCAAACCATTACAGCCAAAGTCTACTGTCAGCAACTTCAAAGACAGAGCATTGCATTGCAAACAAAATGTCCTCCTTTAGCCAATCACAAGAGTGGTGTGTTTCAACAGGACAGCGCGCATCCTCATACTGCTCAAATCACCACTGCCAAAACTGAACAGCTTGGTTGGGAAAAAATTCCACATCTTCTGTATTCACCAGACCTTGCACCATCAGATTACCACCTATTCAGAAGTCTTCAAAACTACCCTGATGGGAAAGAACTTGAAAGTTTTGAGGCTATCAACATTGCCCTCTCCGAGTTTTTTGCTTCTAAACCGAAGGAATTTTATCAATATGGAATTGAAATGCTTGTAGAGAGGTGGCAGAGAGTCATGGAAAGTGAAGGAAAATAAAGGGTGATCCAGAGAAATGGGACCCAAAAGAAACCCCTGTAACTCTTAAAGTATAAGTCCTTTTATAAAATCATACGCATCATTCGAAAGAGGATAGTTACAAGTTTGTACAGGATTGTATAGGTTTTGAAATACAAGACAAGATAAGATACAAAACAAAATAAGTGTTAGTTAAAACTAACCCTTCAAGATGACTGCATGGACTGTGGAACAGCTGCGTTTCATAACAGCAATATCATGAGCATGGAAGAAGTGTAGTTTCAGCTCAAAGATCTTTCAAGACAAGTTTTCAGATGTCAAAATCACCTTCTAAGAAAGTAATCCGTCGGTGTGTCAGAAATTTTTCCCTAACTGGCAGCATTGGAAAAAGAAAACCAACTGGAAGAGTGCGCACAGCAAGGATAGACGAGATCATTAACAGAACTCATGAAATTGTACAGGATAATCCTAACATAAGCATCAGATGTGCTTCTCAGCTGTTAGGAGTTGGATATGGAACAACACACCGTATATTCAAGCAAAATTTAATGCTCTTTCCATATAAAATTCAAACAGTGCAACAACTAAACGATGGAGATTTCGCACGAAGATGACAATTCTGTCAATGGATCCAACAGAAGGTAAATGACACCACCAATTTTCTAGCAACTTTGATTATGTCAGACGAAGCCCATTTTCACTTGAATGGAACTAAACAAACAAAATTGTCGTTTCTGGGCAACAGAAAATCCATTGAATATTACCGAAGTCCCGTTGCATAGTCAGCGTGTAACTGTTTGGTGTGGTCTTACTGCATCTCAGATCATAGGGCCGTACTTTTTCGAGGATTCCACTGGAAACATGGTCACTGTAAATGATGATCGCTACGAAAAAAAGTTGACCGATTTCCTTATTCCTAAATTAAGAGATCTTTGTCTAGAAAACCACTGGTTCCAACAAGATGGAGCTACCTGCCATACCACGAGGAACTGCATGGCAGTTTTGCGTCAAACATTTCCAGGCGAGTTAATCTCAAGATTTGGAGACGTTGAATGGCCCGCAAGGTCTGCAGATTTTTCTCCCTTAGATTATTATCTCTGGGGATATTTAAAGAGTAGGGTCTACAGAAATAACCCAACGACCTTGCAAGAATTGAAGGCTGCCATCACAAATGAGATACAGGCCATACCACCGCACACTCTTGCAAAAGTGATGCAGAACTTACAAGCGAGAACACTGGAATGCTTGGCAACTAATGGAGCACATTTGAAAGGAGTCATTTTAAAAAAATAAATATTTCATAATAAACTTGTAACTCTACTCTTTCGAATGATATATAGTTTTTATGAAAGGAATTAAATACTAAGAATATTTGGCTTTTTTTTATGGGTCCCATTTATCTGGATCACCCAGTATAAAATTGATTAAAATTTATTTTGATGCAGTTTTATTTTCATTTGGAAATAAAGGTGAAAAAATGACATTACTTATGGGATGACCTGATATATATATATATATTATATATATATACAGCGTGTCCCAAAGAAATGTATACCCACTTTGTTCGATAATACCAGCTATGAGGATAATAAATATATTACTTTTTATATGTTTTTTAATAAAGAATTTTCTCCTGAATCTAAATATGTAATTATTTTTATTAAAAATTGAAAAACAAAAATGTTACAGATGTTTAAATTATAATTATAATTATTATTTTCGAGACTTCATGTGCGATATTTTCTAATATTTTAACCGACTGTTTTGAGATACTTATGTTTAGTGTTGATATTGAAGCATAAATGTTGTAATTATTAGTTAATTCAAAAAAATTTACAAATTCCATGGTTAAATGACACTTTATCTAAGATGTTCAAATTGTCGTTAGAAAAGAACAAATGTCGCAGAGTTATAAGATGTTAGATAAGGTTAGAGCAAAACTGTAGTCTTGCCTAATTAGAACTCAACGAAATGGCTAGGCTAAGCTAGGCACTAAACATAAGTATCTCAAAACAGTCGGTTAAAAGGCAGGCCAGGCCATAAAAAAAAATATTAGAAAATATCGCACATGAAGTCTCGAAAATAATAATTCTAATTTAAACATCTGTAACTTTTTTGTTCTTCAATTTTTAATAAAAATAATTACATATTTAGAGTCAGGAGAAAATTCTTTATTAAAAAACATATAAACAGTAATATATTATGCTCATAGCTGGTATTATCAAACAAAGTGGGTATACATTTCTTTGGGACACGCTGTATATATATATATATATATATATATATATATATATATATACCTTACCTTACCTTACAAAGGTTCCATACGATGATTCCTCATTTCACAAAAGTCAAGCTTGTCATCCCTCTCGAGTTGGCCTGGTGAAGTAGTGAGTTGGTTTCTTGTGCTCTCCACCTCACATAGCCAGGTACACCCAGCTCATTGGGGATTGTTCTGAGCCAGGCATCTAATCTTCTTTTGAAGATGTCCACTGCAACACCACTCGTGTTTCTTAGGTCTTTGGGCAGCTGATTAAACAGTTTTGGTCCTCTCACAACAAAACTATTTTCTTTCAGGGTTAAGGATGTTCCCTGTCTCACCTTTAATTTGGGAATATGACACAGTCTACCATTTCTACTTTCCACTGCTGTTTGGGGAGTTATAGGGTTCAGAGTAAGATTAGGGACTAGTTTCTCCATTATTTTTCAAGTGTAAATAATGCTGTATCTCTCTTCTCCTTTCCAGTGAATATAGGTCTAGTTCGCGTAACCTTTCCCAGTAATTTAGTTCTTTGCACCCCTTGATCTTGGCTGTCTAATGTCTCCTTTTTTTATATGGGGATGTTAGGACTGAGCAGTATTCCAATTTGGGTATGATCAGGGTTTTCAGTAGAGGAATCATTATATTCTTATCCCTTCATTTAAAGGTTCTCAATATCTGCCCTGTTATTCTCTTTGCTCTGTTTACTGCTATCTTATTTTGTGTTTCAAATTTTGCATCATCTGTCATTACAACCCCTAAATCTTTTGCTCTGAAATTTCTCTGAATTTCCTGTCCATTTGGGGTATAATTTTCCATGGATTTTAGGTCTTCTCTTTTTATGTACTGTAACAGCTGAAATTTCTCAGTGTTAAACTTTATATTGTTGTCTTCCTTCCACTTCTAGATTCTGTTTATGTCAGTTTGTAGAGATCCTATATCTTCTGGGTTTCTTATTTTTTTACTGATCATTATGTCATCTGCAAAGGGATGTTATTGTGCTTGTCTCAGGTAACGTCTTCATCTATGTCAGTTAGCATGATTATGAAGAGTAGTAGAACTAATACTGTTCCTTGTATTACTGATCTGAAGACCTCTAATTCTGATAAAGATACTCCTTGTACTGTAAAGACTCGCCGCCACTCACTAAGGAAATTAAATATCCATTTTTGTACTTTTCCTGTTTTTCCCATGTATTTCAGTTTACGTATCATGATTCCATGGTCACACTTGTTGAACGCTTTAGCAAAGTCTGTGTATAGTACATCATCATTTTCATTACTTTCAAGTGCATCGATAATGTTGTTGTAGTGTTCCATTAGTTGTGATAGGCATGATCTGCCTGACTAAAACCCATGTTGGTTATCATTGAATTTTTTCTGAGTTTCCAAAAAGTCATAGATTTTCTATCTAACCATTCTTTCAAATATTTTAGTGAGATGAGATGTAAGTGACACTGGCCTATAGTTTTTGGCCTTGGATAGATCTCCTCCTTTATATATTGGGACTATGTTCATGCTCTTCAGGATGCCTGGTATTTCTCCCATGTCTAGTGATCGTCTCCATATCCAGTATAGGGGCTCAGCGATTGCATTCTTGCAGTTTTTGATCAGTGTGGCATTCCATTTATCCAGTCCTGCCACTGAGTGTGTTTTTAGTTTTCCTATGGCTTGTGTAATATCATCCATTGTAAAGTCAAAGTCTATTATACTTTCCACTTACGTAGTTCTTCAAAGAACACGTTTCTATTGCATATCAATTTGTCAGTTTTTGGGATACTGAAAGATGATTTGTACTGAGCTCTTAATATTTCAGATACTTCTGTTAGATCATCAGATAAAGCACTGTTCTCATTTTTTTAAAGGTCTGATAGTTGCATGGTTTTTCGACTTTTTGCAAAATTATAGAAGTACTTTGAGTTAGCCTTTATCACTTCTATATCGTCATTGTCTTCTTTTTCTGTATGCATCTCAATTAGTTCCTGTATGATGTCATCGATACTTTGCAGTTTATCATTTAATATTTTTCTGATGTTATCTTTACAGATACTTAATTTTGCAGTCACTCTCTTTCTCTTTTGAAACAATGCCTTCTTTTGTCTCTTGAACCTGCTTCTCTTTCCTCTTTGTTGTATTTTTGGGACATGTTTTTCCACAGTTTCTAACGTCTTCTCCTCTAACGTCATTAGCATGTCCTCCATTGTCTTGGCCTCTAAAATGGTTTTCCAATCTATTACTTCCATCCTGGATGTAACATCTTCCCAGTTTATCACTTTGGAGTGAAAATTAAAAATTTTGAATTTGCTTCTTTTGGTTGTGTGTGTTCTTTCCTTTCCTGTTGCCTTTATATTAGTAGTTAGTTATTTCAATGGTGATGTGGTTTGATATCATAGTTGGGAATATTTCTACATTATCAATTAGATTGCTGTTGTTTGTGAATACCAAATGTAGGCAGTTGTTTTTTTCTTGTGTTTTCTGTTATTTCTTGTGTTAACATAAATTCATCAGCTAGAGGTAGTAGCATTTTTACCTGCTCCTGGTCTTCTTGTGTACCCCCCTTGTCCTGGTGTATACATATATTTTTTCCTATTCTTTTATATTTCATGAATGGGAAATTAAAATCACCACAGAGAAAAATATTTGGGGTTGGAGAGTGTAGATCTTTTACCCAGTTTCTTACCTCTGTAATGGAATCTGAAAATTTTGAGGTTGGTGTGTTTGGGGGTCTGTACATTACAGTTAGTACCATATTTAATTTTTCAACTTTTGCTGCTACACAATCTACGTAGCTGCTTGAGGTACTTGTAGTCATTTCTGCCATATGCCTTTTGCATGTTTAAATGGCACATCCTCCTTTACATCTTACTGTTCTGTTGGCTCAGAGGATGTTATAGTTGTCAATTTGTATTTCTTTTTTGTCAATACAGGACTCGCAATTTTCACAGTTCGCCTGGCAGTCCTTTAAATGGGTTTCTGTGAAGCATGCAAAGTCTGCTCTGGCTTCTTGCATGAGTCCATTCAGGTATAAAACTTTGTCCGGGGAATGGTTTGATTTAAGGCCCAGAATGTTGGCTTGGATTATTTTTATTTTTTCTCTATCGTTTTTGCATACAGGTGGTTCTGGTTCATTTTCCAATGGGGGTGCCAGTTTCATTGCCTTGTGGCCCTCTGAGAATTTACCTCTTTTTATTTTTGTCGGTACATGTTGTGGCGATAATGCATGAAGTGTCTTTGTGTATGCCTTCTGTCCAGCTCTTGGATTTTTCTGTCTTCCTTCCATATTATATTGTTTATATTGTTATTCATTATTAAATTGTTGTTCATTATTATGCTGCTGTTCATTATTTTGTCCTCTCTCTCATCCACAGTTTTTCATTGGGACATTTCCAGACCCTTGTGTCCCCATTATTTCATTCTTTTTTGTAATATTTGAATCTGCTATCTCCATTTCTTTAAATACTGTGAATGAATTTACTGTCTGTGTACATGCGCCACATAGAAATTTGATCCCCAAGACGTATTTCGTGTTTGAGACAAGTTATTTCCTTATCATTCCAATTCATGCAGATAAAGTCTTGCAGTCATTGACAGAAATCACACTGAATCACCCTTTTTTCTGTTGTTTCCAGATTACACAAATTGCAGATTAAGTGAGAATTTGTTCTCATAGCCATGCTATTCCTTAATTAGCATAAAAAGAAATACCCACACAAATTCATTCATTACACTGGGGAACACAACTTTTGGTGACTTAGATGTTAGACCTGTTTCTGGGTATATTGAGGTCGCTGATTCTAAAAATGACATTAGTTTTTCTCCATCAGCTCTGCTTATCAAGATATGATATACAGGGCCAGATTTAGGAGTGGGCAAAGTGGGCAGCTGCCCATGGGCCTCCACATCTTGGGGGCCTCCACATATTGACAAGCCATTATCAAAATAGAAAAAACCCGAAACTAGAAAAACCCGATAGATGATCAACAAAAAAACACGCGCATCCAATACCACTGTAGTACATAAACTTTTACCAATTACTATTTGTTGTGTACTGATTATTATTTTGTTTTATTACTCTTTTAGGCCTACTCTCACTATAATGGAATACCCGAGTAACCCGAGGCTTTCATTTTTTGCAGAAATGAGTGGAATGGACAGACACAAGAGTGCACGATGTTTTGAAAGTGTATGTATGTTAATTATATTATGAATCTTATGGATGACTTCAATTATGTCTTCCCCTAAGGTAGGGGGGCCTCCACACGTCTAAATCCAGCTCTGATGATATATATCTATATATATTTCTATATAATGTATATAATATTATATAATTGCTGACTGGCAATCACTGTTGTTGTCAATTGAATACAAAAGTATGATGAATGTCAGCAAAAATAGTGTATTAACATCAAACAAGCATAAGGTACGAAAAATATTTCTTAAATTCAAACAAGCTTGAGACACGAATGGCAAAAAAAGTTCTTTCATTGAGACATCTCACATAAACCGCATTTCTGAGATTTCTTGCAATGAGATGTGCCAGGACATTCGCGTTGGATGCTCCAGCAGTAATCTGCCATCATGTGAGTATCCCATCATCTGCGGTACCGTTCTTCCATGGTCCTTAGTTCTTGGTGAAATCATTCACCCTGTTCCTCGCTTAGATCACCGAGGTTATCTGGGAAATGATCCAAATGACTGTGGAGGTAATGCAGTTTGATGCTCATTTTACAGACAAGTTTACAAAAAGAAGAGAGCATATTCTCCACTAGTTCACCATAGTTATCGGCCTTATAGTTCCCAAGGAAATTCTTCACAACCATACTAAACGATGACCATGCACGTGCCTCAATGCTGTCCATTGAATCTTGGAAACGCGGGTCTTTCATGAGTTCCCGGATTTGTGGTCCATCGAAAATACCTGCCTTCAGCTTTTCCATGCTCAGCGCAGGAAATTTTCTACATATGTAGCCAAAACACGTCCCATCTCTGTTCAAAGCCTTTATAAATTGTTTCATCAAACCTAGTTTGATGTGCAGTGGTGGCAATATGATCCTTTCTCTGTCAACCAAAGCTTCTTTGATGATATTTTTTTCTCCAACCACCATGTTTTCTCTCAGAGGCCACTGTCTTCTCACCCAGTGTTCATCTTTAGCTCTACTGTCCCAGAGACATATAAAGCACGGGTACTTGGTGTACCCGCTCTGCTGGCCCAGGAGAAAATTCACCATCTTCAGATCCACACAGATCACCCATTGGTGGTCTCGGTATGATATCTTTTCTAGGACTAGGGTGACTGTCCCGTGCTCTTCTCTCATACCGACTGAGTGACCAATTGGGATTGATCTGTATCTGTTGCCATTGTGTAGAAGAACACATTTTAGGCTCCGTTTGGAGCTATCTATGAATAACCGCCATTCACTTGGTGTGTATTCCGATATGCCCATTTTCATCAGCAATCCGCGCACATTGTTGCAGAAAACTAAATCGTTCTCTTTTGAGAAGAAGGGCAGTAAATCCTTTTCTCTGTCATGATATAACGTGATTTTGGTTCCCGGCAGCAGTAAATTTTTTCTCCCAGCCTGGAAGCTAACAATTCAGATGATTTCTTCAAAAGACTTAAGTCCCTTATGAGGTCGTTTAATTTGTGTTGACTAAAACCTTCTGCAACTGATGACGGTCCTTCGAAATCACTGTCATTTTGCCCACATATGCTTTCTTTGTCAGTAGCAGATTCATCATCTTGAGGGAGCTCTGGAAGATGGCTGAATGATGGGACAGGTATCTCATCTGAATGTGAAACAGGCTGTCTAGCTGAGTCTATGTCAGGATACGTCCATTGATGCCCTTTATATTCACCAAACAAAAGTAACAGTCATCACTGTGGTTTCTCTGTTCTCTCCATACCATTGGTATACCAAATTTCAGGCACCTCCTCTTTCCGTTGGTCCATTGCCGCAGATGCTCCGTACACGTTTTATACACAACATGAGGAGCCCATGGCTTATCTTGGTCCCCTAGTTGTACTTTGAAATAGGCAAAATAAGCTTTTTTCACAAAATCAGTAATAGTTTTTCTCTGTTCAATGAACGTGTACACTCCACAGATAAAACAAAACACATCTGGATGATTTAAACACTTTCTTCGTGATGAAGCCATGTCAACACCTGTAACAGGAAAGAATTCACGTTACTACATGTACAATACACATGCAAAACAGCAACATCAGCAAAATCCTAGCTACAATTTAATTATACAGATGCATTTAGATTTACGAGCAACTCATAATACCATTCCAGAAGGGTAATAAAGTAGGTAATGACGTATGCAATATCTCAAACACTAGAGCTGCTAGAACAAAATGGATGATATTTTCTGAATCAGTGGCATGAAAATATCCAGAATAAGGTCTAAAATCTCAGGCACCAAGAAAAAATTTTTTTTTGTTCCCCAGTGTTATTTATTTATTTTTATTTCTTTCCTTTCCTTTCGTTGGTTGAGGGTTTTTTGAGGATATTCTGACCTTTGCGTTTTATGACCTTTCTCCTGCCTTGTTTCAAAGTTTCTCGAATACCAACCGTATTTTGTTTTAAATATATACCGGTACATTAAAACTGATGATAAATTATGTAAACTGTATTGCACTTTCTTAGTTTTAAAGAATTTCACCGTATATATTATATGCACAGATTCACTGATACTTTATACACTTTTGGGTGTAAACAGAATAAACCACTGAGTAGTTTATTCCCTTATTTGGGTGTTAATACAGAGAGAGAGACAGCACAGCCATTCACCACAAGGTACAAGCAAGCAATTACCATATTTCCCGGCATATAATGCGCACCCTAATTTTGAAGAGAAAATTTAGGAAAATAAAAATTTAGGAACAATATACCTCCTACCTCACTTCACATGTACAATTTTAACGAGTTAATTTTAATGCAGGGTGATTTTTGGAGTATTTTGGGGGGAAAAAAAGTGTGTTATACGCTGGGAAATATGGTATATATATATATATTAACAGATATTTCGGAAAAATTCTATTTCCATCATCAGTGCTAAAAAGTTTAAAAACAAATAGAAATAAATAAGTATAATAAATAAAAATGAACAATAAATTAAAATGGTGCAACAATTAGCGAGAATTAATAGTAATTTACAATATATATTAAATTAGAAGATTAAAAGTTAAATGATATAAAGTATAAAAGTATGGACTAAGTAATTGTGTTCACTGCAAAGCGAACTATATTGGCAGTACCATCCACCAATATCAAACAAGAGTGGACGAGCATTGTGGGATTTCTGCAAGAACTTCATAGCCCTTGAACAAACCCTCCAAATCAGCAATAAGGGATCACTGCCACCTTCCAACCACCCGTTACTTTCCTCCAATTTCAAAATCATTAATTCAGCCAACCAACTAATCGACCTCTGCATACTTGAGTCGCTTTATATCCTCAGTATCCAGCCAACCCTCAACGATTACAGTTCCGCTTTCAATTTAAACATTGCCAAATAAACTCTCAAACTCTCAAAGAAATCCACCATCACTCCGCCTGGCTCTATCTTTCTAATATGGAATTCTTTCAACAGGCAACCATTCCCAATCTTCTGTACAATTAGTCTCTCATTACGTTAACAATTTGGTAAGAAACCCTTCAATTCTGTTTCACCTAAACCATTTTATATTTTACTTATTGTCCATACTTTTATACTTTATATCATTTAATTTTTAATCTTCTAATTTAATATATATTGTAACTTACTATTAATTCTCGCTAATTGTTGCGCCATTTTAATTTATTGTTCATTTTTATTTATTATACTTATTTATTTCTATTTGTTTTTAAACTTTTTAGCACTGATGATGGAAATAGAATTTTTCCGAAATGTCTGTTAATAAACATGTACCATCTTTTCATCCTCCTATTCCTCGCTAAACTACACTTCCCTAAGAACAAACCATTCAACCAAGTTATATACTGGTCAAAAAAAGAAACGCAATTAGCTTGCATATGGTGTAAAATTTAAGTTGTTAGTGGTATTATCACAGTTTCAAGATTATGGTTAAATGTTTGTTCAAATCTTTTAAAGCCACTTAGTGCATGTTTTTAAACCTGACTAGTCCCGGCTAAGACGCCATTTTGTTACAAACAATAAACAGAGATTAAATTGAATGTATTCTTTATGGAGGCATGCATTTTTTCTTTGACTTCACAGAATACACACTGCCCGTTGAGAAAACCAAACTTTTTCCTGCGATTGAGGCATGCCACGACTCAGAGGTCAACAGAGGTCGTGCCTTGGGCATGTTGGATGCAGGCATGTCTGCTGTCCAAGTTGCACAATGAATGCATGTGCATCCCAGCACAATCTCTAGGCTTGTTAGACGGTACAATGCCACAGGAAGTGTTCAGGACCTGCCAAGACGTGGGCGACCTCATGTGACGACCCAATGCCAGGATCGCCACATTGTACTGCAGCACCTGCGTCATCGGCAGTGGAATGCTCGTCAGACAGCCAGAGAGACACCTGGTATACACAACAACAGAATTAGTGACCAGACCGTCAGAAACCGACTCCGTAATGCAGGACTCCGATCCCGCAGGCCTTACAGAGGTCCTTTTCTCACTGTTGCAAGAAGGCAACGACGCCTGCAATGGGCCTATCAGCACCGTGACTGGACACAAAGAATGTGGAACCAAGTCCTCTTTTCTGACGAGTCTCGCTTCAGACTGTCCAATTCTGATGGCCGTGTCAGAGTATACAGACGACCAGGGGAGCGATACTCAGATGCTGCAGTAGTGGAGCATGACAGATGGGGAGGACCAAGTGTCATGGTTTGGGCAGGAATTGCCTTTGCTTCAAGAACTGAGCTGGTGGTTGTTGATGGCGCTCTGACTGCCCAGCGCTACAGGGATGAGATTCTTCACCCACATGTTCTTCCATTCATGAGGCAACATCCAGAATTGGTGCTCCTGCAACAGGACAATGCCAGACCTCATGCAGCCAGGATAGTGCAGGCGTACCTGCAGGGACAACAGGTGCAGACCTTACCATGGCCAGCCTTCAGCCCAGACATGTCACCGATAGAGCACACATGGGATGAACTTGAACGGTGAGTTCGCAGACGTCAGCATCAGCCGCAGAACATCAGGGAACTGACCAATGCAATTATTGAAGAGTGGAGGGCCATCCCTGTTGCTTTCCTGCAGAGTGTTGAGGTCGATGAGGGCCAGACTCCAAGCCTGCTTTGTGGCTAGGGGTGGCCATACGCGTTATTGTCTATTTGTTATGTTAAAGAATCATTTACTATATACTGAGTCCTCATGTTTATTAATAAATCTCAAAAATTGCGTTTCTTTTTTTACCAGTATATATATATATATATATATATATATATATATATATATATATATATATATATATATATATATTATATAATATATATATATATATATATTTCAATTTCTCTAAAATTTTCAGCAAATTTTCAAAAATGATCTGTCCTTCCTTGTGGACAGACGTGTTTTATCGAGTGTCCAGTGTTACCAATTGAATAAGTGGTTTTAGTCAAAGTAACTTTAAGAAAAATAGTGTTTGGTGCCTTCTTAACTAAATTACCACATGTTATTAATTATTCATAACTGAATATATTTTATTTATTGACTTTATTTATTATTATATTTACTTGATTAAATGAAGGCCAGTGCATATACCTTGTTTTGTTTGAGAAGTGTGATATTTCAATCTATTAAAAAATGTGGTCTAATAAGGTTGATTTTGATTTGCTAAGGATCATCAAGTAAGGTATGGTAACACACTGTGGGAAAAAATCAACCAAATATCGGGCAGATAAGTTATTTATTTATTTATTTTTTTTGTTATTCATAAATTGCCTTATATATTTATCCCTCTTTATTAATACTTTTCCTTTTGTAGAACCTTCATCAGTAGCTTAATTACATATATATTCATTCAGTACAATTTTGTGTTACAGGAACCTGTCTTCTACGTTTCAAGAATGTTTTTGTGGGCTTGCATTGGTAACATCACAACTAAACACACAGTGGACCTACATTTTATTTATTAATTGCTCTTTCTTTGTTCCTGGAGACTTATGTCATTATTAGATTACTATTATTAACTCACTATTAATTTTGAAATGCTAGTTTTTTAATTAGTTAATAGCATGACACCCCTATCAAGTACTTCCAGTTGGTGTGAAGGTTAGTTTGCTGCTTATGCGTTTAATTTAGCTAATAATAATAATCAGTTAGTTTGCAGGTGGTGCTTGAACGTGGATTTGCTGAAGAACGAGCTCCAGCATGAGAGGGAGGCTAGAATGAGGCTTGAAGAAAGGATGATGCTCCTGATTGTGAAATTAGAATCTCTCGGGCCTTCTGAGAGGGACTATTCTTCAGTCATGGCCTCTCCTGCCTCAATTTCTACTAATAGTATAAATAATTTTAACAACTCTCATCTCTCCCCCTAGTTCCTGACCCTTCATTCAGGTGTGTAATGGAGCCTCATTGAGACAACCTAAGACTTGTCTACCAGTATAAACAAACAATAAGTTTTCTGTTTTAGATTTTTAAGACATTGATAACCTGAAATTTGACTCATTGGTGATTCCATTGTTCGAAGGCAGCTTGAGGAATTCTGTGGAAAAAGCCACCATTACTATTTACCCTGGTGCAAGGGTGGAGGATATAACAAATAGTGTTGACCATTTTACAGACAGAACCTCTAAGGTCACAATGTATGTTATTCATGTCAGTACTAATTAACGTTTTAAGTTGTAGATTGGAAGAGCTACTGGCTAGGTATAGGGACTTGTTAGAGTGACTAAAGGAAAAAACTAATAAGATTGTTTTAACAGGTATACTTCCTTGAATTATCCAACATAACGAGTTCTACAGCAAGGCAACCTATATTAACAATAACTTAGTCTCCTTGCCAACAGGAAAGAGTGCATTTTGAGAATTTTTGGAACAGTGTCTATGGCAGGAGGGACTTGTACCTTGGAGATGGACTTCATCTGAATGATGTTGGAGCTGCACATTTTGGAAGACTATTTCATAATACTGTCTCTTCTTTTCAGGCTGCTGTAACCCAAATGGTCCTGGCATAATTTCCTTAAATTACAGGCCAAAAAATATGAATTTACCTTGCATGCATGAAGGTAATACAGTTTTAAACAGTTTCAAGGTTCTATCTTTAAATGCTCATAGCCTACAATTTCAACAAAATAAATAATTTTTTTTCTTTAATTGTTTGCGAAGTCTGATTTAATTGCAATAAATGAATTGTGACTCAGCACTGAAACATATGACTTTGTACGGGAGTATCAAATTAGAGGTTATAGACTTTTTGTTAAAAACAGAATAGGTAGATGAGGAGGAGGTTTTATGTTGTATATCAAAGATATTATTGCAAATGCTATAGAATTAAAGCACAAAATTCCAGAACTGATAGATTTGACTACAGCAGAACTTAAATTGAGTGATTTCAAACTTCTTGTTGCCATTATATATAGGCCCCCTAATCAAACAGCTGATATGGATGATGTGTCATGTGTTGAGTAGCAAAATGTAATGGGGACCTCCAATGCAAAGATAATGGGAATCATTTGAAAGTGTTTAGGACTATAAGTGGGGAATGTGTACCATACAAGATTAAGCGTGTGAAAGTAAATAACAAGCCCTTGTGGTTTACTTCTAGAGTAGGGGATATTATAAAGAGTAGAGATAGGGCTTATAAGGTACATAAGTGTGATAAAGACAATTTGTGGTTACAAAACAACTACTGTGTATGTCTTTTAGGTGTAAAGTGAAAAATGTAATAAAAAAAAGTCCAAGCATGATTTGAAATTTCCATAGCTTGGCAAAGAAAACCCCAAGCAATTTTTCCAATACATCAACAATGGGAACCCAGTAAAGAGCATGTTAGGACCATTGAGAAATTCTGACAGTGAACTAGTTTCTAAGAACAAGCAAATGACTACTCTGCTAAACAAATTTCTTACGTCAGTTTTTACAATAGAAGATGTAATGAATGTCCCTATGGTCATAGACATAATACCTTTTGATAATGGTAATACTTTAGATAATATTGTGGTGAGTGAAAGGGAGGTACTGCACTATATTTGTAAAATGAAAATGCTTAAATCACCAGGGTTGGATTCCATATATCCCATACAACTAAAAGAATTAAAAGAAAGCATTGTTGTGCCATTAACAAAGATTTTTAATGCGTCTATTTCTGAGGGGTATATACCAGATAATTTCAAGTTAGTAAATGTAATACCTATTTTTAAGAAAGGTGATAAAGTTGCTGCAGGTAATTATAAACCAATCAGTTTAACGTTTGTTGTAGGTAAGCTACTGGAATTGATAATTAGGGATCATATAGTCAAACACTTAGAATTGCATAACGATTAGAAGTAAGCAGCATGGTTTTAGGTGAAGCAAGTTTTCCCTAACTAATCTTTTAGAATTTTTCGAAAGTGTGGTTGAAGCTTATGATAGTCATCAGGTGGTAGACATAGTGTATTTAGATTTTCAAAAAGAGTTTGACACTGTACTGCACAAAAGACTCATTGAGAAAACTAAGGCCCATGGAATCAGGGTGTAGTAATAAATTGGCTAGAAGAGTGGTTGCGAGGTAGGAAACAGAGGGTGGTTGTTGATGGAGTGGAGTCTTCATGAGCTAATGTAGTGAACCCTCAGGGTTCTGTATTGGGCCTGATGTTTTTTCTTATCTATATTAACAGTTTAGATTTCAGCCTAGTCAGTACATTTTCAAAGTTTGCGGATGACACAAAGTTGGGTAGTAGGGTGATAAATGAAGAAGATAGAGGGAAAGTACAGGAAGATCTGAATAAAATTGTAGATTGGTCAGTCACATGGCAAATGAGAGTTAACATAAAAATTTTACATAGAGGTTTGCGTAATGGTAATTTTGCATGCAGTGTATATCTGGGAAGGAGTTGGCAAGAGTAGATCAGGAAAAAGATTTAGGAGTTATAGTCACTGATGATTTAAAAGTAGGGAAACAAAGCACAGCAGTGGTCAGTGAGGTGAACAAAATGCTATGTTATTTTGAGTACAAATTGTGTGATGTTATTGTTCCTCTTCAGTCTTCATACTATCATACCTCTTTTAACAGACAAGATACGTTGTTGAGGCTTGTCTGCTAAGAGAAAGATCCATTAATAGATGTCATTATAACGTGGTGCTTATGGAGATGGGTTCTTGCTTAATAGCAAAATCAGTCAAAATGATAAATAAATGCCTTTAAATACTATTATTTTCTTACAGAATGACTAAATAATGATTAAATGTGCCAAAATAGGTCTTAAACATTAGAAAAAAGTTGGTTACTTAGAAATACATATGTGATTTTCCACCGCTGTCTCCGTACGAAAAGTAAACATTAAGCAGCAAGCAAACAGCTCCGGCACAATGATAATAAAACAACAAAAATGGCTGCTGTGATCAGTATGGGTGACAATGCTTAACTCTGTGCAATTCAAATTCATTTTCACATCCATCCTAATGACTTGCCTCAGCACCTTGGCTGGTTTACCAACACACTCACTTGCAGGCCATTTCCCAGACATGATGGGCATAAAATGTTCACAAAACACACACAGATAGCAAATATGAAGAAACCTACTGTGACACAACTGACACAAATCTTGGTGGGATACTGTATACATTTTGAGACGATCACTGATTGGCTTAGAGGATGTAAACAACAAAGATTGTGGCAGACTTTATCGTTGTTTCTTTTTCACTAATGTTTCATTGATTTTTTTTCATGAATGGTACTATAGTTACTATTATACAGTATTTATTAAAGGAATATTTTTTTCATGTCTGTTAAATGAAAATCCATTGGCCGAGGCTTTGTTAAAAGAGGTATGATAGTAAATCATTAGTTAGACCCCATTTGAAGTACATGATCCAATTTTGGAATCCACATATGCAGAAGGATATAGATAAAATTGAAAGAGTTCAAAGATGAGCAACTAAGATGATTCTGTCGCTTAGGTCAAAGTTGTATGAGAATAGGCTTAAGGAGTTAAAATTGATTACACTCGAGACTAGGAGGCAAAGTGGTGATCTAATTCATGTTTTTAAAATTATGAATGGGTTTGACAATGTAAATAGAGATGGCTTTTTTGAAATAGCTCAACATAGTAGAACTAGAAATAATGGGTGTAAGCTGACAAGTAGAAGGTTTGAGACAGCAGTTGCCAAAACTTTTTTACGCATAGAATAGTAAATAACTGGAAAAGTTTGCCAGTAAAAATAATTAGTAGCACATCTATAAACATGCGTAAAAATTGATTAGTTGCATATGTTGATAGATTAGGTACGGTATAGTTTAAGATAATGAAATTAAAGTTTTTGTGGTTCAGAACCCACGTAAAATTGTAGGCCCCTCCACCACCATGGAGAACATGCGCAATACACAATTACAAACACGATTAGGTATACTTGCCATGAGTGGATCCTGGGGCTTTTGTTGGTCTGAAACATTATAACATATATATACAGATGCTCTCTGGGTTATGTAAGCCTCAACTTACACAAATTTGACTTTACGTAAATGCTCCCATAAATCCCTTCTGCATGATCTCCAAACTTTTTTTGTAAAATCGCCCTTAATTATGTTGCAATAATGAATGGAAAGCGCCCAAGTGATCGTAAGAGTGCAGGACCATACAGTTTTTTGAACTACTTAATTATCTTTCTTTCCTATACTTTTATTGCTACTATACCGCATTTAGTTTTTTAATTTATAAAAAGTATTGTATCTTGTGTTCAATGATTACCTATGGAAGGGTTAATTCTGACTTACGGAAAAATTGACTTACGTAAAGCCTTCTGGAATAGAACCCTTACGTAAGTTGGGGAATGTCTGTATGTATATATGCCTCATTAACCTCATTTCCTCATTCAGGTTCTGTGTGTTGGTCTCTCTTTACATGAAGGCCAAGCTGGTGGACCTGCCTTTAGGCCTGGCTTGGTGGAGGAGTGAGTTACTCTCTTGTGTTCTCCACTGCACATAGCCGGGTACACCTGGCTCATCTGGTACCATTCTGAGCCAGGCATCTAGTCTGTTGAAGACTTCAACTTTGACCCCTGTAACGTTCCTGAGTCCTTTGGAAACTGGTTAAAAATTCTTGGCCCCCTGACAACCAAGCTATTTTCCTTCAGTGTTGAGGAGGTCCCTTGTTGGGCCTTTAATTTGGGAACACTACACATTCTGCCTTTCCTATTTTCCAGTGTTGTTTGGGTGGTAATTGGATTTAGTTTGAGGTTTGGTACCAGTTTTTTTATCATTTTCCATATGTAGATTATGGTGTACCTCTCTTCTTTCTAGGGAGTACAGATTTAGTTTGCATAATCTTTCCCAGTAGTTGAGTTCTTTGCAGCCATCAATCTTTGCTGTGAAATGTGTAAATTTTTTCTAGTTTATTAATTTCTTCCTTTATATATGAGGACATCAAAACTGAGCAGTATTCAAGTTTTGGTATGATCAGTGTTCTCAGCAGGGGAATTATTATGGTTTTGTTCCTCCTTTTGAACGTTCTTAGTACCTGTCCCATGACTCTTTTTGCTTTGTTTATTGCTATCTGATTTTGTGTCTCAAATTTGGCATCATCAGTCATTATTAACCCCAAGTCGACCGCTTTCATGCTTCTCTGAATTTCCTGTCTATCTGGAGCGTAATATGCAGTCTTTTTAAGTTCCTCATTTCTACCATATCTCAAGAGCTGAAATTTCTCAGTGTTAAAAGTCATATTGTTGTCTTCTGACCATTTGTATATTTTGTTTGTGTCCCTCTGCAAGGCCTCCACTTCATTTGCATATACAGCCATCCCTCGCTTAATGAAGGGGTTAGGTTTCTAAAAAGCCTTCATTATGTGAAAATTCATTAAGCAGGACCTAATTTTCTATTGTTTTATATGGGAAATAGAGTGGGTAAAGTTCACTGAAATTATCTATTTTACATAATATGAATGTGTAATTACTAATTTGTAACACTCACCATTTAAAGGCCAACATTTCCACACAAGAAAGCAACATCACCAGAAATGATCTCCTTACATCGAGGTGAAGGGGGAAGTGGAGCGGGAGGAGGAGGGGGAGACCATGCCAAGGGAATCAGGTGATGAGTCAGCTGACTCTTATGAGGTTTTCTTGGCTGACATAGTGGTGGTAGGCAAATTGGAGGCAGATTGTTTAAAGAACCAATCAAGAGAAGATTGCTTTAAATTTCGCCATTTTTCATCATATATCTCCCTATAACTGAACATTTTGTTCAATACCACAAATAACCTTGATGCTATGGTCCATTTTTGGATCATTTTCTTTGAGAACATCAAAAGCTTCCTCCATCTTCCTGAAGAAATCCTTTAAAACTTTCACACTAAGATTTCTAATAACCTCTTCAGTTTCATCATCCGATTCTGCTGTTGCCAACTCTTTAGTCAGTTCTTGAATATCTTTGGTTATAAGTTCTTCAGGAACTGCATTAAGAACCTCCTCAACTCCATCTACATGAGCCTCAGTTGTTATTGATACAATATCTTTCTTGATGCTTGCAATAACTGGGAAAACTTTAAAGTCATTAACTGCTTCTGGCCATAACTTTCCCCAAACACCATTCATTGTACTTTCCTTAATTTCATCCCATTCAGCTGCAACATTGTTAATCACATCTTTTATATCATATTTCTTCCAAACTTCAGTGAGTGACTTGCTCTTATCTTTCTCACTTTCAACAAGAACAGAATGCACTACATGACGTAAATATTTAGCCTTAAAGGTAGCTATTACAACTTGATCCATAGATTGTATTAAACTAGTGGTGTTTGGAAGCAACGAAATCACTTTCACATTGCTACAGACATCAACGATTGATTCTGGATGGCCAGGGGCATTATCTAGTAAGAGCAAAACCTTGTTATCATAATTCTTTTTCTTATTGTAATTCTCACTCGCACCTTCAATGTATCCCTTCATGTAATTATAGCATATGCTACCCATTATCCATGCTTTTTTGTTTGACTTATAATACACTGGAAGTAATACCTTTGGGATATCTTTCAGTTAATAAGGGTTAATATGTTTAAAATCTGTTTAGATAGGCATTTTATAAATATTAACATTATTTAAAATAATAAAACAATTAGCAACAGGAGCTCTGGAGGTAATGGTTGATGTTAGAGTCTGTTGATGATTAATGCCAGCTTGTGATATGCCAGCAATAAAATTATATTAAAAAAAAAAAATTAGACATGAACTTACATGTAGCTTATAGTGTAAACTAACCTATTTTGTTGTACTCTTCATACTTTTTTTCTTTTCTTATCTTTTTACTTGCATGTCTGTAGTTTGCATGGTATGAAGTGTTTGAGTTAAGACTGCGTTTGCATGGTTTGTAAACTTTCTTATTTTACTTTTTATCTTTCACCCCTTTCCTATTCTCTTCAACTATTTTTCTGCCTTGTTGAAAGTGGCTGGCAGATGATGATGGTGAGTCTTTCTCTCTCTTTTTGAATGAATGTTAACCCATGAATGATAGGTTTTGCTCTTACTTAAACTCTTATTCTCTTCTTTTAACCCCCTACTCTCTTCTTTCTCTTGGGCTAACCTTAGAGTGGATCTTAGGGTCTTTGTTAGCCTTAGCTTCTGTAGATCTGTAGATGTTGAGCTTGGACATTTTGATGCCATGCTATATGTTGGGGTTATGAAATAGTAACAATAACACTTCGTAGAATGTTACTTTCATTATGAATGCAACATGTGAGAACGCACAACAAACACTGATGCTGCGAAAGTGTGTTGTGGTGATGGTGGGAGACCATGTGTTGGGTTGGGGAGAGAGCTTTCCTGTGTTGTGGGAACCACCAATGTAGTGTGACATGGATTTAAAAAATCTTCACCTTCATTATAGTGAAATTTCCATCGTAATATTTGAAAGTAGTATTAAATGAAAACCTTCATTGTGATGAACATTTGTTAAGCGAGGGATGGCTCTATATATATACACGTACTGTATATATATATATATATATTAGGGTGGTCCAAAAAGTTAAAGCATCGACTAAGTTCTGTCCACAAGGTTGGTTTTATGCCTCTTGGTGTGGACAGTATTTGTGCAAAGTTTCACGTTATTCGGTTAATATTTAGGGGTCGCCCCACTTGTCCCCTTTTTGAAAATTTGGGAAAATATATAGACAACTGAATAACTAAATTTTTTTTGGTTCTCAAAGAATATGAAAGAAAACAGTAAGACAATAGGACATGATAATGGGTGTATCTTCATTATTTCTTCTGCATCAGAGTCGCCTTGGATGGTATTGGTATCTGTTTTCGGTGGGCGGCTACGAGTTGTAGGAGGTACTGCTTCTGGTCCTCGTTTCGTGTCAAAGTGTCATTGTAGCGTTGTGCGAGAGCAATCCCTCGCTCGGCAGCATCATTGACGACTTTCATCTTTAAGGCGCGATCTCTAAGTTCCCTGTAGTTCTTGTCATTTGGCCATTCCCGTGGATCTTTTTGAAGTAACTGGCGCGCTTCCTCCTTACCTCCAACTTTCAAGGCATCAAAGAGGGTCAATGTCCTTTTCGTGACGAAGGATGCCACATCATTTTCAACACCAGCTTCCGCCATGTCGATTCGTCGGGGGCAGCCATTCTTTTGGGGATGTTGGAGGTGTTGAACCATTCTCCTTTTGGTATCAGGATCGATCCTATTATCGAAGGAGGCCAGTCCAATCAGATGCTCCGACAAGTACCACAGGTGGCGTCTTAGAGCTGTCTTCGCCGCTTGTGCAGCTCCTCCGTGTGGATATTTTTCCAGAAGATGCAGCATTTTGAGATCATTGAGAGGAGCTTGTGTCCCCATTGGCGCTTCATGCCAGTACTTGACGTAAATCAGACTGACAAATAAAGCCAGCTGAGTCACGTTTCGTTCTTCGCGTGCTGTGAGCTTGAATTGATAGTGAAAGAGGTAGATTTTGAGCGCATAAATCGCCTTCGCCATCCATCTCGCGTGGTGCATGGGACCCGGAGCTCGGATAAAGAGTTGACCACCAGTCTTTCCCCCCAGGAAGAGCAAAGATAGTTCAAGGAACTCCTTGTAGTCGTCACGAGGTTGGCTTGCCTGAAGAGCGTTAGGTAAGTAAGTGAGCATCTCTTTTCTCATCTCTTGGAGTTGAGGGTTCTCGAACAAGCTGTCCGATGCTGAGACAAGTGCTTCGTGGGAGAGAGATGGCCATTCCTTTTGAAATCGCTTAAAAAGGCCTGTTTCAGGACTTCCTGTTGAGCCAAATATTGAGGCAAAGACATCAGCAAGTACAACTTCAAGTATATGATGTCGACAACCGATCCAAACTAGCTCGTGACCCAATGCTTCTTCAATCCTGACACAGGCTCCGCGATGTAAACCCGTGTTTGACGCAGTGGTATCGAAGACGAGACCTCTCACATGCTGTTCCACGTTCCATAATTTCATAGTTTGAAGGCATGCCTGGCCTGTGCTTCTCCAGTTCCTTGTTTCTGATCTTTGGGACACCAAGCAGCTTCTCCTGTCCATTGAATGTTATAAGGATTGCTATCCGATGCACATTCGTCGTCTTCCCTTCAATGCCGGGGAGAAGCTTTCCGTCCCAATGGAGAAGGACAGGGTCTTCTAGAGAGAATGATTCTAGGTCTTCTCGAGCTGCCTGTTCTCGCCCACTTTCTCTGTAGCGATGAATAGAGCTCCGAGAGCACGTCATCCCAGACAGATCATGCCCCGCGGCCTGTAATACAGCTCCAGTTACGAAAACAGCATTCCGGTCAGAAAGATTGGTGCGATCCATTGCTCCAATGACTTCTGGAGATTGGAAAATGTTCGTAACCTTGTTCTTGGGACGCTTTGGTGCCGGAGCTTCAGACGAAGAAGGAATCGGAACCGATGGTCTATAGTCGTCGTCGTCTTGCGAAAAAAGGGAAGAAGAAGAAGAAGAGGAAAGATCAATTGATGACACTCCTGCTTCTTCCAAATCTTTCTGTGTTGCTTCATGCCTTGCCTTCCTCTTGGCTTCCTTCTCCATTCTGGATCGCTTTCTGTCCTCTTGTGTAGTCGTTTCCTTATCAATGCCAGCCATGCTGCAAGAATTGACGTCCTTGCGCTGCATGGACAGGAAATTTCGGTCCTCAACGTTGATGATTGTGCTCATGGCATCACTGGTTGCGATGTCAAACAGTTCCTGGATGTCCGCTTTGAAGATGTCTTCATTCATTCTATCGCTGGCACGTTGCCTGGTCCTGTGCTTCTTGAGTGTTTTGTAGCAGTCTAAAAGCTTTGAAAGCTTACGGACACAGGAGTCGATCTGTTGAGTTGGGATCCGCGCTCGGGTCCAGACTTCAATCACCCTCTGGCATGCCTGGTTCAGACTGTTGGAGGTGGTTTTCTTTTGATTGATGTGGTGGTATTGCCCCAAGAGGAGGGCGTCAAGGCATGTAGGGAGCCTTGACGTGGATAAAGTTCCAGTTGCCATCCCTAGAAGCCAAACTTTTGGAATTGATCGAGTTTGAGCCATCGGACCTACGGAAGAAAAAGTACATTATATAATATATATATTCAGAGTGGGGCGACCTCTAAATATTCACCAATCATGCTGCAATTTTGCACAGACCATGTGGACACTAAATGGACAAAAACCACACTTGTGGAGACTATCTAAGACAATTTTGAAATTTCTCCCTATGGATTTGGACCACCCTAATATATATATATATATATATATATATATATATATATATATATCAGTGGCGATTTCTTAATGAATGCAACGCATGCAATGCATGCGCATTAAATATGTTCTCTTTTCAGATCTAAGTAAGGATTATAATTGACAAAAATAATTTTCAGAAACTAAAAATAGGCTAAGGCTTCAATCACGCATGTACTGGCTATTGGGCGGTGTAAACAAAATTATGTCTTATTTCATTAGACAATTAAGAACATTTTTCTGTACACAGATCGAAATACTTGTAGCTAAAGCATTCACTAATTCAGTCTGGGTACAGAAAAATGTTCTTAATTGTCTAGTGAAATAAGACATGATTTTGTTTACACCGCCTTGCCTTGGGCAATTTTTTAAGGAGACTTCTCACTATCCATAAGATATTTTTTTTTTAGCCTCATAGCTAAATTCAAAAGGCAATATGTTTTAAAATATGCTTAGAAAATTTACTTAATATTTTTACTAAAAATAATTAAAAAGCTTTGTTCTGATTTTTTTTTAATTAATGAAAATAATATGGCATACATTCAGTTTTATAGGTGCATTCACCAAAAAGTAACATCTGGCAATTCTGACAAGGCTTCTTTCCAGTACCAGCCGCAAGCACCCACTTGTGTTCGGTGTTCCCTTTTGTGCTTTAGTTATTTTGGATAATCAGTTAAATAAATTATAGCATTGTAGTGCCCATAATGACTGACGATGTGTTTAATCAATTGAAGACTAGAAGATTTTACTCACTCTCTTTTGATGAGAAAAAGCGCATATTGAATAATGGCAGACCGATTCCACATTTGAATTTAAGCAAAGAAAATAAAGGCTTCACTAGGAAATTTAATCCTAAGCTGTATGATGATGTTCCCTGGTTATGTGGAAATATTTCAAATAACAAATTGTACTGTTGGTCGTGTTTCCTATTTTCAAGAGATAACTCTGTGTGGAATTCTGTTAGTCGTGGATACGACGATTTAAACAATTTACATACTGCAATTTCTCGCCATGAAAAATCTCTTGCTCACATAAATGCATTTGTTGATCTTAAAACATTTGGAAAGTCAGAAAGAATTGATTTAATACTCGACAAGCAGAAATCAGTTGCCATTTCCAGACATAACGAAGAAGTTAATAAGAATCGAGAAATTTTGAAACGTTTGATTAGGATAACATGTTTTTTAGGTATGCAAGAATTAGCATTTCGCGGTCACAATGAAGAAGAAAACGCTGACAATAGGGGTAACTATATTGAATTGGTATTTTGTATGGGAGAATTCGATGAAAAGCTTCAAAACCATTTAAAAACTGCGACTGTTTTTAAGGGAACATCATCTGCTATTCAGAATGACATAATTCAATCTATTAGTGCAGTTATGTTAGAACAAATAAAACGTGAGCTTATCGACTGCATGTATGTGGCGATTTTATTAGATGAAACATCTGATGTCAGCTGTTTTTCTCAACTCTACTGTAGTGAACGCTTTTTATTATATCTTTTTCTTCATTATTAATTTACGCTTCTTCCTACTTTACTATATCTCTATTGCTCTTTATATAGTTTCCGGTAGCGACGCCTAGTTCTAACTCTAAAAGACCGTTACAAAATGAAGGGGGGGGGAAGGATATTAATACTCTTATTTAACACTCATTACGTTTTATTAATTTCGAAAGTGGTTTAGTTAATTAGGGGATATGCGAATATGAAATATTACTAAATATATTTAGGTCGGAGAGGGCACAAAACAATTTAACTTTAAGATCACATCGCTCTAAATCTTACGCGTATCGCGTCTACCTCAAGACTGAAAAACCGTTATAGGTATAGTCCACTCTCCGGGCCTATTTAGGATTACCAACCCTACCCATTTTAAACAATTCAAATTTAACAACCATGCTTTATCGTAATCATCACAATTTTTAGTAAATTTATATTAAACATTATCTTATTTAATTAAACAGAATTTTATAATCTTAACTAAGCATTACTACACTCGCATCACCCCCTTGAAAATAAGTTTTTTCCATTAGGAAAACTTATTAATATCGTTTAACAATGCAATATTCAAAGTTTAGAATAGACAAGAAATACTATATCTCTATTGCTCTTTATTTAATTTATCGCTTTGTTTCTCTACACTCTTTTTGCCGTATCGTATATATATATCATGGTAGCGCGCCTAGACCTGACTCTAAAAGACCGTTACAAAACGAAGGGGGGGGGGAAGGATATTAATACTCTTATTTAACACTCATTACGTTTTATTAATTTCGAAAGTGGTTTAGTTAATTAGGGGATATGCGAGTATGAAATATTACTAAATATATTTAGGTCGGAGAGGGCACAAAACAATTTAACTTTAAGATCACATCGCTCTAAATCTTACGCGTATCGCGTCTACCTCAAGACTGAAAAACCGTTATAGGTATAGTCCACTCTCCGGGCCTATTTAGGATTACCAACCCTACCCATTTTAAACAATTCAAATTTAACAACCATGCTTTATCGTAATCATCACAATTTTTAGTAAATTTATATTAAACATTATCTTATTTAATTAAACAGAATTTTATAATCTTAACTAAGGATTACTACACTCGCATCACCCCCTTGAAAATAAGTTTTTCCATTAGGAAAACTTATTAATATCGTTTAACAATGCAATATTCAAAGTTTAGAATAGACAAGAAATACTATATCTCTATTGCTCTTTATTTAATTTATCGCTTTGTTTCTCTACACTCTTTTTGCCGTATCGTATATATATATCATGGTAGCGCGCCTAGACCTGACTCTAAAAGACCGTTACAAAACGAAGGGGGGGGGAAGGATATTAATACTTATTTAACACTCATTACGTTTTATTAATTTCGAAAGTGGTTTAGTTAATTAGGGGATATGCGAGTATGAAATATTACTAAATATATTTAGGTCGGAGAGGGCACAAAACAATTTAACTTTAAGATCACATCGCTCTAAATCTTACGCGTATCGCGTCTACCTCAAGACTGAAAAACCGTTATAGGTATAGTCCACTCTCCGGGCCTATTTAGGATTACCAACCCTACCCATTTTAAACAATTCAAATTTAACAACCATGCTTTATCGTAATCATCACAATTTTTAGTAAATTTATATTAAACATTATCTTATTTAATTAAACAGAATTTTATAATCTTAACTAACATTACTACACTACTGTTGTTCGTTATGTTAATAAACATGGAGAGATTTGTGAACGATTTATAAAATTCAATGACGTCAGCAATGATAGAAGTGCAGGAGCGATTTCTGATTTATCTATAAGGCAACTAGGTGAACTGGGCTGTTTGAAAAAATTAGTTGCTCAAACCTACGATGGTGCTGCTGTTATGGGGAGCGATCTCAATGGAGTACAAACAAAGATTAGAGAAACTGTACCAGAGGCTATTTTTCTTCACTGCTACGCCCATAAACTTAACCTTGTTTTATCCCAAGCTGTCGCTGAAATTTCCGAATGTAATAATTTTTTTTCAGTATTAGGAAGTTTGTCATCATTTTTCAGCAGTTCAACTAAGCGAACTTCAATGCTTGACAAAGTTGTTGGAAAGCGTTTCCCTAAACTGGCTCCAACGCGGTGGAACTATTCATCTCGTTTAGTTGAAAGAATTAAGGAAAATAAAGAAGATATAATAGATCTTTTAAAAAGCATTCTTGAAAACCCAAAGAAATTTGATGAAAAAACAAAAAATAGTGCACGTGGATTGCTTGCTGGTATCGATACTTTCGATTTTAATTTTTTATTAGAAGTATTTTCTTCAATTTTTCCTTTTACTGAATATCTATTTAATGTGCTGCAAACAAAATCTATGGATATTGTGTATAGCTCAATCACCGTTGAAAGCACTATGAAAAAAATCAAACAAATAAGGGATACAAAATTTGCAGATATGTGGGACTTGATAACAGAAAGATGTGGTGAACCTGTATGTAAAAGGAAACAGAGTCTTTCTCCACAAGAGAAGTATAGTCAACTATTTCATGAAATATTCGATAATATACTTCTTCAAATGAAAGAGCATTTCAGTTCAATGGAAAAATTGGAATTCATTGAGCTTTTAGATTGCAAAAAATTTGAGTTCTATGATGTTACTTTCCCAGAGAGAGCTTTTGAATCTTTGAAAAGAAGCTACAATTCATTTTTTGAGTTTCCTCGTCTCCGTTCTGAATTGTGTGTTTTATATTCACACAAATCTTTTGCCAAAAAGAATGTTGCTGAGCTCCTAAAATATCTACTGGAAAGCGAAATGCACAAAGGTCTTAAGGAAATATATAAATTGACGAATTTGATTCTAACTATACCAATATCGACAGCAAGTGTTGAGCGATCATTTTCTGCGCTTAAAAGAATTAAAAGTTATTTACGGAGTTCCCAAAGTGAAGAAAGGCTATCTAATCTTGCCTTAATTTCAATTGAACAAAATTTCCTCAAGAAGCTTATGGAGAATCGAGAGTACTTTTACAATTTGGTCATCGAAGAATTTTGCAGGAAAACTAGGAGAGCAGAATTTCAAATCAAATAATGCTTCACAATTATTTAAGGTAAATTTTAAATTTATATCTTTTTCTTTAGATCAATTCGGTAACTACTATATATAAATATGTCTAATTTTTTGTTCGCATATTTAAGCCTAACATTAAATGAACTTTCCTTCAAAGAGGTCCCCAAAAGTTTGTAAAACACCTTTAACTTGCTAAGTTCTATGTAAACAATATGCAAAGTTTGGGCAAGAGGGTTAGGCGGATGTTTTTCTTCCATTCCATAACATTGCATGCCTGAACAAAAATGTCACGAGTCGCCACTGATATATATATATAATATATATATATGTAAAGAACGACGCTTGTGTAGAAGAACGTTCCGCACAAGATGAGGAGGAAGAACAAACAAATGAAAAATGAGGTTACCACCTGGGAATTGAACCCAGGATCTTCCGATTGCCAGTCAGATATGCTATCCACTACACCATGGGCCTCGATTAATCAAATGTCGTAATTCTCCTACATACGAACAGAAACCAATGCCCTGAGGGCATGGGTGCCCGCAGGTAGGGGCAAGGGGGGGCGCTTGCCCCCCCCTGGAAATGCCCCTGGTGATGCTTGAAACACCGTTTTCAAATTAGGTACAACATTTACTTCAGTGTGCTTTTTTCTTCATTCTATCATGTTTCTGTTATAAATAAAATAAATGATTGTTATCAATGTGCATTGTATGTATATACAATACATATTTGCATTTTCCATTACAGAAAATGCAACACTAAACTTGCTTAGAATTAACCTACTGGTTCCTAAGGGGTCAAAAGTTTTTTGCTTGCTCCGGTCCCTACCTATTAATACATTAAATTTTGCCCCCCCTTGGAAAAAATCCTGCGGGCGCCCATGCCTGAGGGGGCACCTCTGCATGCCGTACCTATATATACAATTTAACTGCAAACAACACACACTATAATTAATGTAAAGAATGACGCTTGTGTAGAAGAACGTTCCGCACAAGATGAGGAGGAAGAACAAACAAATGAAAAATGAGGTTACCACCCGGGAATTGAACCTGGGATCTTCTGATTGCTGGTCAGATATGCTATCCACTACACCATGGGCCTCGATTAATCACATGTCGTAATTCTCCTACATACGAGCAGAAACCAATGCCCTGAGGGGGCACCTTCGCATGCTGTACCTATATATACATTTTAACTGCAAACACACACAGTATAATTAATGTAAAGAACAAAGCTTGTGTAGAAGAATGTTCCGCACAAGATGAGGAGGAACATTCTTCTACACAAGCGTCGTTCTTTACATTAATTATATTGTGTGTTGTTTGCAGTTAAAATGTATATATAGGTACGGCATGCGAAGTTGCCCCCTCAGGGCATTGGTTTCTGCTCGTATGTAGGAGAATTATGACATTTGATTAATTGAGGCCCATGGTGTAGTGGATAGCATATCTAACCGGCATTCGGAAGATCCCAGGTTTGATTCCCAGGTGGTAACCTCATTTTTCATTTGTTTGTTCTTCCTCTTCATCTTGTGCGGAACGTTCTTCTACACAAGCATTGTTCTTTACATTAATTATACTGTGTTGTTTGCAGTTAAAAAAAAAAAAATATATATATATATATATATATATCATGTCATCCTATAAGTAATGTCATTTTTTTGCACTGCTAAACCTGCGTCGTGTTTGCACATGTTTCTCTCTATATTTTGTGGAAAACTCAAATTTTTGTGTGTTTAGACATGTTACTTGTCACTCTAAATGAAGTTTCATCGTGTTAACAATCTTCATTTATTTCACCCTTACAGATAAGATGGAGGTGTCAGAGGAACACACCAGGCATATAATGCTTTATGAGTTTAGAAAAGGAAATAACGCAACTGCAGCGAAAAAAAATAACGCAACAATACCGCCTGCCGAAAAAAATTTAAATGTAAGGAAATGTCAAAGATGGTTCCAAAAGTTTAGGTCTGGTGGCTATATAGCTTAACTGATGAAGCGCACTTGGGCCAACCTGTTGAGTTCAATGATGACCTTCTGATAGCTACACTTGAAGAAAATCCTGCTGTAACTGTTGAAGAACTTGCCCAGCGACTAAATTCGACCAGTTCCACAGTTCATCACCACCTGCCATGACTGGGAAAAGTGTCGAAACTTGGGAAGTGGGTTCCTCATATGTTGTCACCAGACAACTGTAGAGATCGTGTGAACATTTGCTCTTCATTGCATTTTTGGCAACTTCAAGCACTGTTTCTGAATCGACTCATTACTGGGGATGAAAATTGGGTTAGTGCTGGGGAATCTGCTACATCACAACCAAGAGGACATCTGCACCCTAGGAAAGTTTTGCTGTGCGTTTAGTGGGATATTGAAGGAGTGGTTTATTTTGGACTGTTGCAGCCCAATGAAACCATTACAGCCGAAGTCTACTGTCAGCAACTTCAAAGACGGAGTGTTGCATTGCAAACAAAACGTCCTTCTTTGGCCAATCGCAAGGGTGGTGTGTTTCAACAGGACAGCACGCATCCTCATACTGTTTAAATCACCACCTCAAAACTGAACAGCTTCTTTGGGAAAAAATTCTATATCTGCTGTATTCACCAGACCTTACACCATCAGATTACCACCTATTCAGAAGTCTTCAAAACTACCCTGATGGGAAAGAACTTGAAAGTTTCGAGGCTATCAACATTGCCCTCTCCAAGTTTTTTGCTTCTAAACTGAAAGAATTTTATCAATATGGAATTGAAATGCTTGTAGAGAGGTGGCAGAGAGTCATAGAAAGTGAAGGAAAATATAAAATTTATTAAAATTTATTTTGATGCAGTTTTATTTTCCTTTGGAAATAAAGGTAAAAAAACGACATTACTTATGGGATGACCTGATATATATATATATATATATATATATATTATATATATATATATATATATATATATATATATATATATATATATATATATATATATAATGCAAACCACGTGGAAAAAGAAAAATGATTCCAAAGTCTTTCATATATTCAGAAGTACACCTTATCAGGGAATGAATCATGAAAGGCCTTGGAATCATTTTTCTTTTTCCTTGTGGGTTTGCATTAGTGATGTGAGTCGTTTTTTATTGTGTCGTTTTTTTTGTTTTTTTTTGTCATTTTTTTTGTTTAAAACGAAGGTAGTCTGTTTTTTTTTGTTTTTTTTGTTTTTTTTGTTTTAAACTTATTCCATATTTTTTTTCCTTTAATCTAATAAGTATATTAGTATTACCTATAATTTACTATACTACCATGCTTATACGGTTATACCTAGTATATATACTATATAGTCATCTTTTAGAAAATTGAATCACGCAAAAAGTATATAATAGAAAGGAAAAACAAACCCTCATTTTTTATATGTATATATATTTTTTAACTAGAACATAAAACATTCTTCCTCGTTTCAAACAATATACATAATTGTGATTGGCAAGAGTACCAGTATATATATTCCAGATAGAAAAGGAAAATATTCACCTTTTTTTGAACCTTTTTGTTAACCTACATTTCCATGGAAGAATCGTCACTAGATTGGGTAGAGCATATATGCTAGTTTCAATATCACAGGTACTGGTATAATATCCATAATACTGGTATAAAACAATAGATATAATTGTGATTGGCAAGAATACCAGTGTGTATATATATATATATATATATATATATATATATATATCCCCCTCCCCGCGGGCGGTCTTTCTGGGGTGGATCGCCCGCGGGCTCCTGCCTCCATGTGGCGAGGGGGGTCAGCCGCGGCTGGGGGCCCTGCCGGGTCCCCGCCCGGTTGCGAAGTGGACTTTTAGCATACCCTGCTATCCTACAGCCCCCTCTTTCCTGTCTTCCCCTCTTTACCCTCTTCCTTGCCCCCTCTGTTTTTTCTGCTTTCTCTGTTCACTTCGCGCGCCCCGTGGGCTGCCGGGGCTGGTCGCTGGGGGTCTCGCCCCCATGGCCGGGGCCGGACTAAGTTGGCTGGTAGGGTGCCCAGGCCTGGGACCCTGGGGGGCCTTGGTCTTTGCTGCCGGCGGGGGAGAACTCTCGACGCTGCAAGGGCCCCTTTTGAAACGGGGGTACCTGCATGGGACGAGGCACCCACCCCCCGCCGGCGTGCGCTTGGTCCCCTTGGGCCCCGGGTAATCGGTTCCCCGCGGCCCCGGGCGCGAAACTACAATAAAAATTTTCTATGGAAACACTTACAACTCTAATGGACCTCGTTGACGACCCGGCTTGTGCATCTGACCTCCCTCTGACTACCTCTTTGGACCGTGGGTCTGGTAAGGGCAGTCGGCAGCCCTCGCCCACCCCGTCTGCTCTTCTTGCCGACGCCTCCTCTCCCTCTCTTCCCCAGGCTCGTGGCGCCGCTGCCCGACCCCCGCCAGTAGCGGATGGACCTGCAGTGGACCCCCCGACCCCTGGATCCCCCCATATTCCACGTCCCGATAGGGACCCACCTGCTTTTTCGCCCTCAGGTGGGAGGCCCGCGGCCCCGGTCGCCTCCCACTCCGGTCAGGCCTCATCGCCCCCGGCCCCCTCGGCCCCTGGGGGACGTGGGACCCGACGTCGCCGTCCGCCTTTCTCGTCTTCTCGCCCCCTCGAAGTTCCGGTGGTGTTTGGCCAGACGGCTTCACTCGGCCTTAGGACGATGGACAAGTTCTCGTCCTCCGCCCCTCCTCCTCCAAGCCCCTCCCCACTAACCACGAACGTCTCTTTCGAGCGATCCATGGGAAGACGGGGACGGCGCGTTTTGACCTTCGGCCTCAGAGGGATGGCTCCATTTTGATAAGGTCGCGTTCCTCTGCCGAAACCACCTCTCTGCTCGCTATCCCCGATGTCCTGGGCTGCGGGATCACGGTGACTCCCCACCCCCGCCTCAATCAGTGCCAGGGCACAATTTACGCTGCTCGTCTTCTACCCATCCCGGTGGAAGACCTCCAGATTGACCTCGCCTCCCAGGGTGTTGAGGGTGTACCGCTTCCCGACAGATCGCGGTCCCCAACTGCCCCTTCTCCTCGCCTGCTCCTCACTTTCGACTCACTGGTGCCCCCCGTTTCGGTATTCTGGGGATTTGGTGAGAGACGAGCGTGCGAATTCTCAGTACGACCATACGTGCCAGATCCTACGCGCTGTTTTCAGTGTAATAGGTTTGGCCATGTGAGCAGCTCCTGCCGTCAGCCGGCCCCGTTGTGTGTCCGCTGCGGCGGCCCTCCCCCCCCTTGCCCTGTACTGCTCCGCCTTCCTGCACCAACTGCCATGGACCACACCCTGCTTCATCCCGCTCTGCCCGTCCTTCCTCTTTGAAAGGGAGGTTCGGGCCCTCTGTTCATCAGAGTTTCTCAGCGCTCGGGAGGCGCGGGAGCGGTTGCGTGGCGGCGGGGCCCGGCGTGGTGCCTCGTACGCCGAGGCTCTCCGTTCCCGGACCCGTCCTCACCGGCGGTTCCCAACGCGCCTCCACCCACCGTGTCCGCTACTCCCAGTCCATCCTCTGCCGCCCAGCGGACTCCTACCGCGGCTCCCCGTACCACCAGCGCGTCCCCACGTGCTCCCTACGCGAACGCCGATGTTTCGTCGGCAACCCCCCCTGCCCCTTCTACGCCCTCCACCGGCGCCTTCGGCCACCCCCATTCCGGATCGTGACCCGCCGTCACCCACGCGGGCCGCACGACGGAGGGATAGGGGCCGCAAGCGCCGCGCCAGTGGTGACCCCGAAAGGTTCGACGCCATAAGCCTCGCATCACCTTCCTCTCCTAAACACAAACGCCCCCTTCGCCCTACCGCCCCGGTGTCCTCACCGTCCCCACTGCGCAACCGTTATGCACGCTCCCCCCTGGGGTCCCCGTCGGCACTCGTGGTGGAGGCTGAGATACACCCCTCTCCGGCCCGGTCGATGGACCCACTGGAGGGGGAACTCGCCCGCCTGGTCGGCGTGGGTGGGACGTGCACGCCCCCGCGTTTGACCCGCCCCATCTCTCTCCTCGACCTGCCAATGCCTCTGGGTGAGGTATTATTTTCCACTCCCCCTCGTAGTCCTGCCTCCCCCGCACCTCCGGTGAAGGGAGGGGCATTCTGGATACCTCTCACATCCCCTTCTCTGCATCGCTCTCCCCCGGACGTCCGGGAGACTCCTCCTCTGGAGGACTTGCCGGCGTCTGGTTCCACATCGCCCCCTCGTCGGGGGGACCCTCGCCTTCGCCCTCGTTCGGCGTCCCTCACTGAACTCCGGGGCTTTCCGATTCCCTCTTTAATCTCGGGCCGCCCGATCGGCCCACCCACCCCATAATCATCCTTTACGCTGACCTTCCTACCCCTCCCTATACCTCGCTCCTGCAGTGGAACATCCGCGGGCTCCTGGTAGGCCTCGAGAGTCTCTCCTCTCTCCTGGCCTCCAGGTGTCCGGCGTGTTTCTGCCTTCAGGAGACGATTCTGGGATCCCGTTCCCTCCCTCGAGTGTCCGGTTACTGCGGGCTCCCTTCCCCGCCTCTCGATGGGGCGGGGAGGGGGGCGCCGCGGTCTTCGTGCACCGCTCCGTCCCTTTCCGCCCCCTCCCTCCGTACAGTCCTGCAAGCTGTGGCCGTGCGCCTTTTCTTGGGGCGCCAGCTCACGGTCTGCTCTCTTTACCTCTCCCCTAACGTACGCCCTCCACCCGATTCTCTCCGTGACCTAATTCTCAGCTTCCCCGCCCTTTTCTGATTCTCGGGACTTCAACAGTCGGACCCGGCCTGGGGGGACGTTTGCTCCACCTTTCTCTCCGGGACCCTTCTCTCCCTTATGGACGAGCTCGAGTTCACCTTTCTGAACGATGGCTCCCCAACCTGCCTTCACTCGGCCCATGACAGTTTCACCTGTATCGACCTTTCCCTGGTTTCCCTCGAAATCGTGACGGAGTTCACCTGGGAGGTCCTGCCGGATTCTTCCGGCAGTGACCATTTCCCAGTGTGTCTTACCCCGACCCGTCTCCTCCCCCCCACCTCTGTCCGCCCGCGCTGGCTGTTCGCCCGAGCAGACTGGGCCGCATACGCGAGGGGCACGGCGATCTTGCCATCAATTCCTGCCTTTCCCTCCGTCAATGAGGCCCTCGCCTTCCTCGAGAGTAAGATCCTCTCGGCTGCCGCCAGTTGCATCCCCCGTACCTCTGGCTCCCCCAGACCGCGAAGCGTCCCATGGTGGACCCCAGAGTGCTCCCATGCCGTTTCAGGAGCGGCGCCGTGCCGGCCGCCGCTTCTACCGGACCCGCCAGCTGGAGCACAAGATAGAATTTCAGCGCCTGAAGGCAGTGGCCCGTCGGTCCTGAAACTGGCCCGGCGTACCTCCTGGCGGAGTTACGTGTCCGGGATCTCCTCCTCGACTGCCCCCTTGACTGTTTTGGCGCAAGGTGCGTAGCTTTGAGGGGACCCGTGTCCCCCCTCGACCCCCGGTGCTTCGGGTCGGGGACGACGAGTTCGTGTCCGATCCGGAGGCCGTCGCGAACGCACTCGCGGCGCACTTTGCAGCCATCTCCAGTTCCGATTCCCGCCGCGACCCACCGGAATTTCCACCTCATAGGAATGACCCCTATAATCACCTCTTCCACATGACAGAGCTTCGGGAGGCCCTCCGCCCCCGACGCTCCTCCGCCCCCGGCCCCGATAATATCCCCTATGACCTTTTACGGCATCTCCACCCCTCTGCTCTCAGCTTTCTACTGGACCTCTATAACCGGATTTGGTTGGAGGGTTCATTTCCGGACCGATGGCGTGAGTCCATCGTCGTCCCCATCCCGAAGCCCGATAAAGACCCCTCACTCCCGTCGAACTATCGCCCCATTTCCCTAACATGCTGTGCCTGCAAGGTGATGGAGGCGATGGTCGCCTCGCGGCTGTCCTTTACCTTGGAGGCGAGTGACCAGTACCCTGCTACCCAGGCTGGTTTCCGGCGCTTCCGGTCTACCACCGACCCCCTCCTTCTCCTTAGCCATGACGTGCAGGAGGCTTTCTCCCGGCGTCAATTTGTACTCGCCGTCTTTTTCGACCTCCAGAAGGCCTACGATACTACCCGGCGGAGCGCGGTCTTCGACTGCTTACACTCCCTGGGTTTCGTAGGCTTTCTCCCTTCCTTTATTTATAACTTCTTGTCCGCCCGTTTCTTTCCGCGTCCGCATCGGTTCTGCCCTCTCTGACCGCTTTCCGTTGGAGGAGGGTGTCCCTCAGGGTAGTGTCCTTAGCGTCTTGTGTTTCTCACTCGTGATGAACAGTCGCTACGGTCCTGCCTACATCCGTTCGTAGCTCCCTCTATGCCGATGACCTGGCTATCTATTGCTCTGGCCGCCTCCCGTCTTTGGCTGAACGTCGGCTCCAGCTAGCCATCAATGCGGTGGTTCGCTGGCGTCCTCGGTTGGCTATGCTTTCTCACCCTCTAAGTCTTCCAGTATGCTTTTCCGTCCTCGGCGCCTCCGTCTGTCGCATACCTTCGCTCTTACCCTTGCCGGCACTCCTCTTCCCCTCGTCCCATCCGTTAGATTCCTGGGTATGACCCTCGACGGATTTTTCGGTTGGGTTCCACACCTTAGGCGGTTGCGGCAAACATCTCGCCGCACCCTCTCCCTTTTGGGTCATCTGTCCCACACGACCTGGGGGGCGGACAGGCGTACTCTGCTGCGCCTGTACACCTCCCTGGTGCAATCCCGTGTCGAATACGGCTGTGTGGTCTACAGTTCCGCCTCCTCTCCGGCACTCCGTATGCTGGATCCTCTTCTCCACCGTGGCCTTCGCCTGGCGTCGGGTGCCTTCCGCTCGTCCCCTGTCGCTAGTCTTCAGGTGGACTGTGGACACCCCCCCCTGGCCCTTCGCCGGGGCCTTCTCATGGCGAAGTGTTACCTTCGCATCTGCCGCCTCCCGAAGTCCCTACTTTTCTCCGCGATCTCCCAGGCGCTACCCCGGCCTGACACGTGGCATTTCGCTGCCTCTCTGGCCGAGATTTTCTCGTCCCTGGGGATCCCCCACCCTCTATTCTGCCGTTCTCCTTCGATCTGTCGCCCCCCTGGCGGACCACCCCTATCTGCCGTTGCCAGGCGCTCCGTGGCCTGCATAAGGAGTCTCTTCCTGCCGTCCTCCGGTCTTCTTTTCTGGCCCATCTTCCCGTCCATTCGGACGACGTTCCCGTCTACACCGACGGCTCGCGCTCCCCTGCAGGTGTCGCGGCCGCCGTCTTCTCTCCGTCATTGTCACCTACCTCTCGGGGTATCCCCCTGCCGGTTCAGGCCTCCATCTTTTCCGCGGAGCTCTTTGCCCTTCTGGAAGCCCTCCGTCTGGTATCGGGTTGTTCGCGGTCCTCCTGTACCATTTTTTCGGACTCGCTGAGCGCCCTTCAGGCGCTCGAGCGCTATGATTCCCCGGACCCCCTCGTACGCCTTATTCAACAGGAGTACCATGTCCTGCCACCATTCACCGGATCCGGGTCACCTTCTGCTGGGTTCCCGCCCATGTTGGTGTTTCCGGTAATGAGGCGGCGGACCGCTTAGCCCGGTCCGCCGCCTCGCTGCCTCCCCTCCCCCGCCCGCTCCCCTTCTCAGACTATGTGCAGGTCTTTCGTTCCTTTTACGATCGCATGTGGCAACAGTCCTGGGACGATGCCACCGGAAATAAACTCTGGTCCATCCGCCCCCGTCTGTCATACTGGGTGTCCTCTTTCCACCGCTCCAGACACAAAGAGGTCGTCCTTGCGCGGCTTCGCATCGGCCATACGCGCCTCACGCACGGCTATCTTATGTTCCGGCAGGAGGCTCCTCGTTGCGCCTCCTGCCAGTCGCCCCTCACCGTCTCTCACATCCTTGTGGAATGCCCCACCCTGTCGTCAGTACGTCGTCGCGCTTTTCCGTTCCTTTCTGATTTCCCCCTCCCCGAACGTTTACGCCTTATGCTCGCTGAGAGCCCTCTCTTCTCGCTTGACCGTCTTTTCCTCTTCCTCTCCCAATCTCGCATCCTATCTGAGCTTTAGGTGGCTTCTCACCTGTAGTCCGCTGTTCTCCCTTTTCTAGTGCCTTTTCTCCGTCTCCGTTTCTCTTTCTCGTATTCCGCCTCGCCATGATATCCGCTACCATATAGCGGGAAATGGCGGTAAACGCCCCAATACAAAAAAAAAAAATATATATATATATATATATATATACAGGGTGGGCCGTAAGTTTCCATACATAGGAAAAATAAACATTTTTTTATGGACAACCATTTTATTTATATAATATGCTCTACATGGTTGCCATTGTTTTGAAAACACATTTCAATACGTGTTCCCCACTGATGATGAACACGCATTAGCACAGTTGACGTTATGCTTGTAATGGGGTTGGTGATACGTTCCTTTAGATGATTTATGTCTCGTATCTTTTCCTGATACACCATGGCCTTCAAGTGCCCCCAAAGATAGAAATCAAGGGGGGTGAGATCTGGGGATCTGGGAGGCCACTCCACAGGACCACGCCGACCAATCCAAGCATCCGGAAACTGCTGATCCAAATACCGACGCACGTGAAGACCATAATGAGGTGGAGCTCCATCTTGCTGGAAGTAAACTGGGAAGTTACCTTCCTCGTTTAGCAGGGATGGGAAAATCTCTTCTTGCAACATGTTAAGATACCTTTCGGCATTTAAGATTTCCACCGACAAAAATTGGTCCAATAATTCTGTCACCCCATATCCCAGCCCACACCATCACTTTACCGGCACCTTGCATCTTCGTCGGACTCAGCCAGTTAGGGTTAGCATTACTCCAATAACGTATGTTTTGCCGATTAACCTCTCCATTGACGTAAAAATTTGCTTCATCAGTAAACAAGATCTTACGTCAAACGCATATTCTTAGGGTATCTGAAACATAAAAACAAACGTTTAATTTTTCCTATGTATGGAAACTTACGGCCCACCCTGTATATATATATATATTCCAAATAGAAAAATAAAAAAAATATAAATATTCATCTCTTTCTTTAACCTTTGTGTTAACCTAATGCTGTTTAACTTTCATTATCTGATTCTATTTCCATTGAAGAATCATTATCACTAGATTGATTAAAGCAAATAGTTTCAATATCACAGGTACTGGTATTTATTGCAGATTTGGATGTTGACGAAGCCAATGTAGCACCATGTTTTACTTCACTTTCTTGGAATTTTGCATTTTGGGATATAAATACTAGCTTTGCTGCTCTGTCTGTGCTTAATTGGTTTCTTTTGGCTGTATGGATATTACTGTATGTGCTAAATGATCTCGGAGGTAATGAAAGGGCGAAATAGAGGTGTATGAGTTTGTGTAAGTATATATGTGAGTATGCATGCGTATGTATCTGGAATTCTGGATGTATGCATGTGTATGGGGTATACAATAGATATAAATGTGTATATAAGTATTTATGTATATATTGGTATATATGTATATGGGTGTATGTGTATGTATATATATATATATGGATGGTCTCATGGGGGGGGGGGAATATGTCATCGCGGGTCTAAAGGATAGTTAAGTGGGAGATTCAAAATCCGAGGCATGGATGGGAGAGTCCTGGGAAGGTTGGACAATGGGCAGTCAGCTCCCAGCCAGTGTTCTCGCAAGTTTAATGGATCTCAAGATACAAGACTTTCAGTGCAAGAAAGAGGCCAGTTTTTTCTGTAAATAGGCTGAAAAGGACATTCTATACTGGTACCATATGGCCTATTTTATTATTTATTTATTTATTTTTATAATATATATCATTGCAAAAGTATACCTTATAATTAAATTGGCAATATCTATATTAATTATTAAAAAAAACAAAAAAAACAAAAAAAACAAAAAAAAAACAAAAAAAATGAAAAAAAAAAAAAAAAAAACGTTTTTTTTACATCACTAGTTTGCATCACTCATTTATTTCACGTGTTTAATTGTGAAATTCATCCCATATATATATATATTATATATATATATATATATATATATATATGATGAATAAAACCACGAAGGAAAGGAAACACAAAATGGTGCTCAAGCGCTTTCGTCTAATGACATCCTCAGGAACACTGAAGTACATAAAAAGGTTAAGCCTATATATAGGTTACAGAAAGAAAAAAAAGAAAAAATAAATAACATACATACACACACACACACATATATATATATATATATATATATATACATACATATCTATATATACAAATACATACATACATACATACATACATATATATACAATAAACAGAGAAGTAAAAATAATAAAAAATTAAAAATTAAAACCTTAAAGGATTACCAATGAGGCGTACAGATTTGTAAGGAAAAATATCGATTTTTAGCACAAGATCAAATGGATTATAAAAATACAAAATTATACTGGAACTCTGCCGGGTTTTAACACAATGCTGCCTATGGTCAGGTTTCGATATATAAAAAAAAAAAAAAAAAAGTTAATCGATTTTTAGCACAAGATCAAATGGATTATAAAAATACAAATTTATACTGGAACTCTGTCCGGGTTTTACACACTGCTGCCTATGGTCAGGTTTTGATATATATATAAAAATAAAATGCAAATTAAAAGTTAATAAAGTGGAAGACAAGTTTACCAAAGATTTAATGTTTTACCCTTATTATTTAAATCTGTTTTAAAGGAATTCAACCCCGCAAGGGGGTTCTAAGCTCGTGCGCTTGAGTGCTCTTTGTGCTCGTTTGTACGTGCTTGTTCCTGGAGGTTTCACGTGCGCCCTCCCGGCCCTAGCACCCAAGGATGATGGGGCTCGACCCTGCAGTCCTTGTCATCCTTGGTCTTTTTCCACTTCGACTGTCCCCTCCACCCTTTCTTTTTCCCTCTGTCTTTCCTCTCACTTTTTCTTTGTTTTTCCGCTGAGATATGCCCTTTAAATAGAGGCGAATCGGTTCTTCCCGAACTAAAAAAAAAAAAAAAAAAAAAAAAAAAAAAAAAGGAATTCAACATAACAGGATCGAGTTGAAAAAGACCTTTGCTTATGTTGAAGTTATTTGAAAGTTGGATAATGGCAGACTCAAGAATATTTCTATTAACAATGTTGCTTGAATGGAATAAAACTGAAGCATTATTCCAATCAATACAGTGGGCTAACTCTGACAAATGGACAAAAAGGGCACTGGACAACTGTCCTGTTCTAACGGAATATTGATGCTGTTTTATACGTGTGTGCAAATCCTTTCCCGTCTGACCTATGTAAAAGGAATCACATTGTTTACAACCAATTTTATAGATAATGCCTGAATTATTGGTAGGGCTATTTTTTACTATGATATTTTTCACAATATTGTTATATGAAAATACTACATTAATATCCAAAAGTTTAAGTACATTAGCAATGCCTAAAAAGCCCGGGAAAAATGGAAGTACTAAAATATTTTTTGACAAAGTACGAGTGTTAATATTGACACGATAGAAAGTTCGTTTTGCCTTGTTGAGACAAGATTCCATAAACGCAGATGGATAACACAAATCACTTCCAATACCGTTGATTTTTTCCAATTCGGCATCGATGTATTCCGGACTGGCGATCCTAAGGGCGCGGAGAAACATTGATGAAAATATGGCCGCCTTAGTGGGGGTATCATGTCCCAAGTAAAAGTGTACGTAGGACAAATTGTTTGTCGTTTTCCGATAGATACTAAACTTAAAACCTGGGCTTTCCCTATGTACACGCACATCCAAAAATGGGATTGAATTGTCTTGCTCAACTTCTAAAGTAAACTTAATGGAGGGGACTTGATCATTTAACTGAAGGAGGAAGCTATCCAGGTCACGATTCATGGGCCAGATACACAAAATATCGTCGACGTACCGCAACCAAGGGATGCCAACCCCAGGATTCTCGGAATATAGGTAATTTCGAAAAACTCCATATAAATATTGGAGAGGAGGGGCGATAAGGGGTTGCCCATATTAAATTGAAGCTCTGTAGAAGCAACCCGCATGATTATATATATATATATATATATATATATATATATATATATATATATATATATATATGAATAATGGAATCCTGGATTCATTCTGAATCAAGGAATTCTGTTGGAGGTGGTTGGTTACAAAATGTTTCACAAGGATTGGAAGGAGAGGTGGTGGTGTATGGTACTTTTATATGCTTCTGACTTCCTGCACCCAGTAATCAGTAATATTGTATCTGCTCATGAAATGTTGGGAATTAATCTAAACCTAACTAATAAAGTAGTGCATCTACTTCTAGTATATAGGCCACTTCACTACCCCGTAGATAAGGATATAAACTTGTGTAACCAGTTAAGCAGAATAGTGAATAATAAGATCAGTGTGATTTTTGGTGATTTTAATTGTGGTAATATAAATTGGAAAAACAAAACAGCTGATGCTGAGGGCTCAAGACTGTTGAAATTTGTAGATGATAATTTATTAAGTCAATGGATTGATGGTCCTGCAAGGGGTAATAGTAAACTAGACTGCCTAATCATGAATGAAGATGACCTAGTCTCTAACCTGACTATTGTGAAAATTTGAGCAAATTTTGAAAGCTTCCGAAGTCAGTGGTGTGTTTAGCTACTGTGGGGCCCAAGGCACCAGATGAGTTGTGAGGCTCATTAGTTCCATGAACACACACACAAACCATAACAATATATGAATGTAAATGCATACTACAATTTACAGGGTTAATCGTGGCATACAATGTGATGGACTCATCTCCTCCCTACAAAAAATAAGGTTGACAATATGAAAAATATGAAAAAAATTATAAAAATTATACTAATAGTATATATATATATTTTAGTTACAATAACATGGCAGAATATAAGAAATAGTTGGTAATATGAATAAATGCATGGTTTCTTGTACCAAACAAATTGAAATAATTAGCGAGTTATTACAAAATAATTTTACATTTGACAGTTTGATGACAATGTCCTAAAAATTGTAACACTTTCAGTTAAGTAAAAGAAAATCAACCTTTTTTTTTAACAAACATAGCAAAACAAAGATGAAAGGTGATTTTGCCATCTTAAAAGCACCCAGTGTATGTAGATGTACCATATGTGTCAAGCTTTTTATGTTGTCATTCAATAGAAAAACACACACACATACAAAAACAACACTGGAAGCAGTCAGCATCTTTAGGCCTACCTCTCTTTGGCACTACGGGCGGGACTCAGAGTTGCCAAATGGCAGTTAACTTAAGAAAATTCTGTACCAATGTAAATATACAAAAGGCAATAATACTGTACGTTATACGTAAGAAATAGTGTTGAAACTTGAAAGGATAATCAAGTAAGGAAAATAAAAAGAACATGGAAGAAATCAGCATAAAGTGTAAAAACAGCAATTCATTAGCAGGATCAGCTATTACCTATATGTAAAAATAAAAGTGCAATAATAATGTTATTTTCCAACCATTTTCAATTTTTTTCTTGATGTGTTTCCACTTTCCAAAAACCTATATCTAATGACACAAAATCTGATCTAATTTAATATAATAAGCACTCTCTCTTCTCTAGAGTGTGGGGCCCAGGCCACGTGCCCTAAGTGCCCTGCCTTTAATATGCTCCTGTCCAAAGTAGTTTAGACACACTGGAAGTTCTAACAAGTGAGGATGTCACTGTCACCTGGAGCTCATATAGGGATCAATTTAGAATATTAGGGGGCATCCATAAATGATGTCACGATTTTAGGGGAGGGGGGTCTAATTTTGTGACCTTTTGTGACAGAGAGGAGGGGGTCTAAAATTTTTGCATTTTGAAAAGTTTAATGTAAAAACTTAAATATTGATAGGATTCTTTTTGTCAACTAGTGTAATATTATGTAGCTGAAAAACATAAATTCTTGTACATCTGGCTGCCTGCATTGCTAGACATTAACAAAAGAGCTACTATTTGAATGAATTTTTAAATAAATATATGTTATTTCACTGTATTTTTTTTTACAATTTTACATGTAGTTTGTGATCATGACATGGGGAAGGGGGGGGGGGGGGTCACAATTTTGTGATCATTTGTGATAAAGGTGGAGAGGGGGGTCTAAAAATCCGAAATTTTGTGTGACATCATTTCTGGACGATCCCTTACAGAACATTTTTATACCCACTAAAATAGTTTCCTTGTCAACGAAGTCACTGAAATGGTTTAACAACGAAATTAGCAATGCTATATTACACAAAAAAATAGAGCCTACAAACTACTTACGTCACATCTCAACCAGATTAATTCAGAAAACTATATAAACCTACATTGGAGGATTAAGTCCTTAATTATATCAGCCAAATGTGATGAAGAAGCTAGAGTTGCCTCACTCTGTAAAGTTAACCCTAAAGAGATTTTTGTCCATGTTAATAGTGGAAAGAAATGGCATACTGAAATTCAGTGATAAAGATATAGCTAATATATTAAACGAGTTCTTCATTCCACTCTTCATGGAGGAAGACTCAATTGAAGAGCCAAATCCTCGGGTTATGTATGATGGTGACCATCCCATAGAGACCATAAGTTTTATGAGAGATAAGGTAGAACAGTTAATTGACAATATGAATAAATACAAATCGCCTGGTTCCAACTTTTCTTCCAAGGGTATTAAAAGAGGTTAGCCAAAATGTTGTTGATGGCTTAGTAACCATATTCAAAGGGAAGTTAGCAAATGTAACACCACTCTTTAAAAAGGGTGATAGGAAAAATCCTTGTAATTACCACCCAATCAGTTTAACATCAGTTGTTGGCAAACTGTTAGAATCCATTCTTACAGAATGTATTATGTATCACCTTGAATCTAACAATCTAATTTTTTATTCTCAACATGGATTTAGGCAACATAGATCCTGTCTGACAAACCTGTTAGAATTTTTCCATAATATGCATACTCTATACGATGCAAGTAGGGCAATAGATATAGTGTATCTCGACTTTCAAAAAACCTTTGACAAAGTCCCTCATGCAAGATTGATGGCTAAAGTCAAAGGACTAGGAATCACTGGGCTCATTTCCAACTGGATTGAGGATTGGTTAAAAGATAGAAAGCAGAGAGTGGTAATAAATGGAGTGGCTTCAGAGTGGGTGCCCATCACCAGTGGTGTCCTTCAGGGTTCTATTCTGGGTCCTTTACTTTTTATCATCTTATATTAACAATATAGACATCAGCAGGGTTGTGGAGTTGGAGTTGGGGTCGGAGTCGTGGAGTTGGAGTCGGAGTTGGTACAAATCCCCGAACTCTGACTCCAAATCTTAAAATTACACACGTTTCCTTGAAATTTTCAATTGCACGTGGTTTCTCAGAATTTTCTAGGTGTGAAACTGCATGTGTTTTTTTGGAACATCCACCTGATTAGAATGTCTTTTTAACCCTTTGTCATATTTTCAGACCAATTGGACACATTAACTTAAATTATTTTTTTTTACCTACCTAAATCCTAATAATACTTCAGTGAGAAAAAATGCCTCTCTTTTATAACTTTGTATCCAGATGTACACATTAGGCCATTTTTATTTTGCTCAATAGATGGCGTGTGATTGATGATGTCACTAGCAATTTGAAGCGTGGCGTGTACAGAAGCCATTTTTTTTCCAGTAAATGTTTACATTATTTTCTAAATTTTTTTTAACAATATAATGTCTGTTTAGGTTTTGTTTTCTTCTGCTGATTATAAAGAAGCATTTTACCAGGTTATTTTTTATCTAAGACTGCTTATATAATTTGTATAGGAGTTTATGCATAGTTCATATCCAATTGGACACAAAGTTACTAGAAGGTAAAAGTTTGTTGGGGGAAATTTCTGTATATATTTGGACACATTTAGCATAATTTCACATCTACAGAGCTCTTAAAAGTATATTTATAATATATACAGTAATATTATTGATGTGTGTGTGTGATTTATTTAGTAAACTATTAACTATACAGGGTGTCCCATAAGTCCGGCATCATAGGAAAAATAATAAAAAAAGGCAAAACAAAAGCTTTTATTTATAGGACATGCTCAATATGTCCACCATTGTTTTCAGTACACAAATTCAGATGTGATACCCAGTCAGCAAGCACATGGTGAATGATGTCAGGAGTAATAGTGTTACATGTCCCAATAATGTGCTGCTGCAAATGTTCAACACTCCTAATTTTCTTTGCGTATACCAGCACTTTCAAGTGGCCCCAGAGATAAAAATCTAGTGGCGTGAGATCCGGGCTTCTAGCTGGCCACTCCACAGGCTCTCGACGTCCTATCCAATGACCAGGGAATTGTTGGTACAGGTATTCCCTTATTTGGGTGCTGTAATGTGCAGGAGTGCCATCTTGCTGGAACCATGTTGGGAAATTTCCTTCTTCATTCAAGACACTGGGAAATGCTTCTTCCTTGAACATACGTAGGTAGGTGCCTCCAGTGACATGTTCATCGAAAAAGAGGGGGCCTATGATGCGATCCTTCCAAATGCCACACCATACCATCACCCGAGATGCACCTTGTTCCTTTGAAGAGGTATACCAGTGAGGGTTGTTTTGAGACCAGTAGCGGGTATTCCGTCGATTTACCTCACCATTTCCATAAAAAACAGCCTCGTCACTGAACAGAATGGTGGATGGGAAATTGGCATCCCGAGCATATTGTTCCATAGCCCATTCACAAAATTCCATCTGCCAGTCGGGATCATCTTCGCTTAATTTTTATAGGATTTGAAGTTTATATGGATGCCATTTGTGAGCCTGAAGAATGCAATGGACGCTACTTTTCGACACTCCTGTCTTGGCGGACAATCGCTGAAGAGACTTATTGGGACTTCTGTTAAAATGAGCCAGGATAGCAGTCGCTGAATCATCATCAGTGGACCTCCTTGAAGGTCCACTGCGTGGTTTATCTTCTATGGATCCTGTTTCCTTAAACTTTGCAACAAGTCTGCTAACACAACTCTGTGTTATTGGCTCGTGGTCTGGATGCAGTCTGTTAAATTCAGCAGCGGCCTCTTTTTGACTCCGATTTCCAATGAGTAGAATTATCTGGATTCATTCTTCCTTGCTCACAGACATTATGGCCTGTAGAAAGAGAAAAATATGAATTTCTCCTATGTATTAAAGCTCTCCGCATAAATTTACTTTCCCTCATTTTATATTTTTCTTTTTCAGAAACACATCACTATCAACAATCTTTGTGGTAGCGCAGCAATCAAAGCCAAAATCTGTGGTTTTTGAATATTTCTCAATCACTGATGGAAAGTTTTTCATGTGCCAAGTGACCAAAGGTGATGAGGAGAAAACCTGTGGCACCAAAATTAGTGCTTACTCGGGTGAAGGAACCAGTGCCCCAAGCAGAGCATCAAATCTAAAGCATCATCTACAATGCCATCATCCCAAGGTGTTGAAGATTGTTACTGAAAAGGATGCCAAAAGTAAGAAGGATGATGATGCTCCTGGCCCAAGTTCTTCAAATCGTCAAGCTCTCGTTACCAACTATTTTGAGAGTGGAAAGGTTACTGTGTCCATGATGGCAGATAAATTCAAGGGCTGCATCATTGAAATGGTGGTTAAGAATGCTGTCCCTCTGAGCTTGTTCTCTACCCCAGCTTTTGTTGGTTTGAATGGGGAAATGGCCTATAAACTTGGTGTTTTGTTAGAAAGAAACAGTATTCAAAGTCTGGTACTGGAGGAGGCTAAAAAGCAGAAGCATGCGCTCAAGGAATTTCTTTGTGGATGGTTTGTTTTTCTGAAGATGGATGCCTGCACATGCCAGAGTGTTAATTACTTCGTGATCAACATTCAATTTGTGGATGATCGAAAAGTAGCACTTGGTCACAAGCACATTGGCAGTAAGGGACACTGAAGCCCAACACACAAGTGACTATCTCCAACAACTAGTGATGGACATTCTGGAAGAGTTCGACATTGGTAAAGAACAAGTCTTATCGATTGGGTCTGACAATGGCACCAACATGATGAGCACCATCAAGAAGCTGAACAAAGATGAAGTGGTAGATGATTTTGATGATGATGAAGTTTCAGACAATGGCGGTGATACTTTAGATGAATTTGTGCTGTGGTGTCCATATGCTACAACTGGCAATTCATGGTGGCTTGAGAGAAAAACGTGGCCAGTCTTATTGGCATGTTGTGAAATGTCGTGGTGGCTGCTAGAACACCAAAACTAGATGCTATACTGAAGTGACATGCTGGAAAAGGGGTGATTTTGGATCAAGCAACTCGGTGGGGGAGTACATACTTGATGATTCAGTGTGTTCTTGAACTAAAACCTTTCCTTAGTGACATGGCCAACCCGGATGTCACGATGACTGAAGTTCAATGGGGGCAAGTGAAGGAACTTGAAAGCTTGCTTCGCCATCCATATACCATTACAAAAACTTGCAAGCAGCTGACTTGACTCCTTGTTTGTTTTATAAGGAGTGGAAGACCCTCATTTTCTGCCTCTCTCAAATTGGTGGCATGATAACCAATGGCATTATGAACTCACTGCTGCACAGAGAAAGTTGTCTGCTTGACAATGACATCCTATTGGCTGCTATCTACATTGATGCCATGTACCGAGTCACACTGACTGAAGAACAGCAAATTAGAGCTAAAGCTGCTTTATGTGAAGTAGCCATTCGTATGAAAGGTCTACGAGTGGAAGATGAGGCTGTAGCTGGGCCGCAACATGGCAGCCTTCCATCATCATCCTTGTCCAATTCAAATTCTGAAGATGAAGAATTCAATTTTGAAAAACATCTAGATGACCAGGAGTGGTCAAAGCATCGTTGATTAGATTTGGAAAAAAGCAGAGAAAGGAGCCTGACTGCACTAGCTAAATTCAAATTGGATTTTTCTCATGCACTGGGAGAGGTAGAAAAAATTGACTGTACTGCAAAGTTGAAAGTGAAAGATGCAATACCTCGATACCTTGAGATTGTTCAAGATGCCGCTCTGACTGTCAGTGTTGCCACTGACTCAAGTCAGTGTGGAGCATTTGTTTTCTTCTCTCTGAATCATCAGATCCAACTTGAGAGCAGCAATGAATGAGGACCTAACTGAAGCGATCCTGTTTCTGAGAACAAATTCAGTTTAGGTATAAGAGTACAGTATATATACAGAAATCCCCCGCATTAATGACGTTCACATTAGTGGAAACTTCACTTGGCTGGACTAAATCGCTGTCTGGTCATTAACATTCAGTTTAATGTAATACAGGTCATTAAAGTGAAGATTTCTGCTGAAAAAGTCTGTTAGTGTGGTGGGATTGGTTAACCTAATGGCCACACCAGACAAAATATAGAAAATTTTTCTTTAGGGCCTTCACACAACCAGGCTGCCCACCTTGAAGGGTTGTTGGATCCAGGCTTGCCACCCAGACCTCCGATTCCACAACTGCTGGCTTGTACTGCCAACAGTTTCTCACACAGCATTGTCCATTCACAATTTTTTTCCGAAAATTTTCATGTTGCAATAAATAAAAACATATGGGATACTTGAGATAGCTGATAAAGTTTGGTTCCTTAAAATAACCTTTGGGCCAGATAAATTAAGTAATTGGGATTTGCTAAGCACTGAACAAACTCAAGTTCAACTTGAAATCTTAATTTCTGAGCTTCTTCAGTCTCCACTATACAGTGTCAAAGAGAAATGAGATGCTTCCTTTTATCCAATTTTAGATTTGTGCTCTGCATACAATTGCTTCAGAGCTCAGATCACTCTTTTAGTATTTAAGAGAACTTCACTTTGCTAAAATGTTTTAACAAACAAGTACTTTATTTCTCTTGTAAATATTCTACTATTTATTTTCTGTTTTAACATTTGATTCAGTTTTGACACCTCCACAAATACCAGATTGTTTTCTCCACTTCTCACAGCACTTTCTAAAAAAAAAAAAGAAAAAAAAGAGTTTTGACACACATGCCAATTCTTGGAATTTATTAGCTTGTAAACACTTCTGAATATCACAAGCTTCTCTCTGACAAGGATGATCTTTCATGTAATTTTACTTCAAATATTAATTTTTATAAACAATATTCGTGGATAGGTCCCACAAGCAAATAAACTAAGGCTTTGCTAAAATGTTTTAACAAACAAGTTCTTTATTCCTCTTTGTCTTTGAAGTATTTTTTTTAAGTTCAGATATAGTGGGGCTCATTCCAAGAGATCTCATTATCACAGTCAGCTGGTCCAAACTTCTGATTTGTCCATTACGTGCATACAGTGAAAAGCACTCTCTATCTTCATGATCTATGATAGTAGGGTTTTCAGCAATTTCCTCTTGATCTTGCTTTTCTTGGGCTTTGAGAATTACTTTCAAGTTTATAAATATAGATCCAGCTGAGTTCTTTATCTTACAACTTACAGTATGTTATTTTAACAGGTCTAAAATTCTTTGCTAACATGTTTTAACGAACAAGTACTTTTTCTTTTGTTAAAATATTAACTTCACATATGGTGCTATTAAACTGATAGCTATTGTATGAACAATAGTTATTTACAATTACTTACATTCATTATCATCTTAACAGCACTTTTATGTGCACTATTTCACTAGTAGCTTTCGTTTAAAATAGCTACTTAATTATATACATGTATTTACAAGGAATGAGGTTGAAACCTGCAGGGTGGCAAACAACCATAACCGGGGATCAGCAGGTCTGGGGAACTCACCCAGACACCTTACTCCTTCATGCACAGCCCAGCTTCTGGCCCCAAAATGTAGGCTGCCACCTTGTTGGGTTTCCAACTACTCACTCTCTCACATGTACTATACTACTTTTTTTGCTACAGGGCACTACAACAATACTTTATACTACATTACCACTCCCTAAACACTGTTGAACTTTCTCTATGGTTCCAACCCATCTACTTCTAATATCTTCTCTAATACTACTAGTTAGTTCTACATCTAAGCTTTTATTAAGCACATTTTCTTCTATCTCAAGCAATAATATTCTGATTTCCTCACAAAAATCAATCATATTCATTCTCTTCCTTATTCTTTCATTTATACTTCCTTCACCTCTATCTACTCCCCATTCATCCCTCACACTTTCCATTAAGGTTACAATACTTTGCTCAGTTACACTCCTTTCTCTCTCTCATATATTTTCCCTTTCACTCTCACTCTCAAGAATTGCAAACCCCACACTCTTAATATCCCCTCCCTGACACAATCTTTCTACTTCCGAGTGAAGAAGATTTCACCAGTTCCGCTCTTCCCCTCCACCCTCAGAAAATCCCAGAAAAGAAAGGTCCTCAAGGTCTGGAACCCCAAAACCCTTGAAAGAGAATTCCCCAGATCCAGGCTGGCACCAAGAACCTCCAAAGTCCCGAACATCCCATTCTAACTCAGCCTCACCCGCGGCTGTTCCAGAGTCAAACTGGGAATCCTTCAGTTCAAGTATTTCACCTATTTGCCTGGCTTTCTCACCTTTCATTCTCTTTCTTCTCACCTTTTTCTTCCTTTTCACCCGCTTTGACACAATCAAGAACTCCAGATCTGCATCCATCCATTCACCCTGGATTCCCATCATGTTCTTGGTTTCTAGTGCTTTCCTTTGTTCCATCTTCTCACACATATACATTGGATGATATACGATGTACTCCAGAGGTATTCACCATTTGCGTAACTGCTGATGATGTGCTCTTACTTCTTCACACTGTCCATTCTCTTGCTCCCTCTCTATCACATACGTTACCCCATTCTCCCATACCTTTTTCACCACAAATGGACCCTCAAACTTTTGCGCCAACTTATACTTATTCCTTCTCCCAGACTCATGCACCTATTTCAAAACAAGCTCACCAACACCAAATGACCAAAAATGTACACCGGCCTCTCTCCATCTATCACATGCATTCTCATTTAATTGTATATCCTTTTGCACAGACCTTCCAAATGTAGACACATACCTTCTTGGGGAAGTTTCAATGGGCGAGTGGTATGTCAAATTGTAGCACCAAGCAATTCTTGCCAGTTCAACATCCCACTCAGCCCCTTCCTCAGTACATACACGTAGCTTTTCACTTATTGTTTTCACCATTCGCTCAGCCAAACCATTCGAAGCAGACATGTTATTCTAACATGCTCTATCCCATTCTCACTCAACATTCTTTCAAAACTAGCACCCCCAAACTCAGGCCCATTATCTGTTAAACACTTTACATGGCCTTCCAAGCATCATTGGCAACATACTATCTCTCATCACTCTCGCAACATGCTCACTTGTTTTATTCTCTAATGCAGCAACATACACAAACTTACTCTTGTGATTGACCCCTACTAATATTCCAACTTTCCCTCTACTCATTCTCAGCATACTCACAGTATCAAACACCAAGCTCCCAGGGTTCTTTCACTTCAGTCTTTCACACTGGGGGGCAACTATACTGGGACTGGTATTTTCGCTTTTGGCAACTCTCACAGGTAGTTGCCACTTCAGCAACCACCAGTCCCAGCCTAGAGTGGAAAACCATTCCTTTCATCAACTCCCATAACTTTTTTTTTCCCACATGCCCATACATCCTATATGTAATAATAACCAATCCTACCATACCCTCAAACATCATCACTGGCACACACACTGTCTCACCCACCTTATTTAGCCTCATATACGGTAATATATCACTCCTATCCATACAGCCAATTTTTTCGCATACCTTTTATATTCTTCCACCTCTTTTGACCACTCTCTCACATCTGTACCATTATGCACATTTTCTCTCAACTTGCATATCACCTCATCTCCCTCTTGCATATCTAAAATATCTTCATCTCTCAACACTTCACACTGGTCTTCCACCTCTAACTCAATTGCTCCCACTAACACAGCATCTATACCTGTGCTTGGAAACATTCTCATACTGACCACATGCTCTCCTCCTCCTCTCATTACTGAGCCCTGACCAACATCCACACTCAAGTTCATATTCTTGAGGAAATCAATTCCCAGTAAAAAATCCCAAGGCATTGATTCTCCTTTCAAGACTATGAACTTGTGCTCCCATACCTCTTTACATGCACCTAATCCCACCCTCAACTGCACAGCTTCATGTGACATGACTGTTCTCCCTCCTATACCATGTATTCTCACACCCACTCTTTCTTGGGATACAGGCACATTCTCTTCATCTAAATCACACAACACTTGCTCATTCACCAGACTGATTTGGGCACCTGTATCCACAAGACCTCTGCAGAGCTCAATAGGACCTTCTGGAACCATTACAGGTACAACAGAAGGGCTGAGCTCTACCTCACCCACAGAGTCACATATCATCCGTGGCCCCTCTAATATACCTACTTCCATACAACCCTCTCCCTCTGACTCTCTCTGTGCAGCTCTAACTTCATCCAAAACCCTTTCTAAATTTTCACTTGGCACTATACTTTTATACCTCTTCCTTTCACTCACCCACTTGTAATGTACACCACTAATACACTGCAAGTGCAAAATCAGGGCTCCTTTCTCCTTGATCCTTTCATCTTTATACACAACTGGATGATCACTACCATAATGCACATACACTTCAATACTAAATAATGAGCTGACCACCGTGAGGACCTCTTGGAAAAGAAAAACACCTGGGCTCCTCATGGCTTTCAGCTCGCGTACATAATTGCGGACCTTACAAACACCCATCCTTTCAGGTTTCTGAATTGCTTCATTCATAACCAAGGTCTGCAATTCATTCACACTACCTGGTATTCTCATTTTTAATCCATCCAATTCCAAATCTTTCAACCCATACCATACACTTTCAAACAAACTGTCGCCCCCCCCCCCCCCCCCCCCTACTTTCACGCAACTTTACTATTCCCACTGGCAAATACTCAGGGTCAACCACTTTTTTCTCACACCTTTCATTCACCCCAAGTATTCTTGACATAAGGTCAGCCATACAATTCCTTTTCCCTGGCACATACTCAATCTTATAATCAAACTCACTCAACTCAAGCAAAGTTCTAGCAATTCTTCCATCCACAACTTTCATTCTCTCCATATACAGGGTGTCCGAGAATTATCTGTACAATTTTTGGCTGTTATTAAAAGTCAACCATGAAGTGTAGAAATTCCAGTGTTGTCCCATTTTACAGAGAATCTCATTAAGTTTTTTCTGATACCACGTTTTGACAAGTTTTTTAGAAATGTACGCAGGTGACAGACATTGATGATTTAAAAGCAAGAATCACAGCTGCTATTGAGCGAATTGATGTGGATATGCTGCAGCGTACATGGCAACATTTGGAGTATCGATTGGATGTTTTGCGAATCACTAATGGTGCACATATCGAATGTTTGTAACAACGTTACTTTAATAAAAGAAACTTTTGAAAATACAGATTCTAAAATATAATCTTGTTTAAGAATTTTACGTGTTATCAAGAATTTTATTAAAAGATGAAATTGTACAGATAATGTTCGGACACACTGGAATTTCTAAAAAACTTGTCAAAACTTGGTATCAGAAAAAACTTAATGAGATTTTCTGTAAAATGGGACAACACTGGAATTTCTACACTTCATGGTTGACTTTTAATAATAGCCAAAAATTGTACAGATAATTCTCGGACACCCTGTATTCCAAGGACTGATGATCAGTCTTTAAAATAAATTTCATTCCATACAAAAATGACTAAAAAGCTTTCACACAAAACCTCACTGCCGCAAGTTCTCTCTCAATTGTACTGTACTTTCGCTCTGCCTTACTGGATGCTTTAGATACATACCCAATTACTCTCTTTTCTTCCTGTCCTTCCTTTCCCTGCAACTGGCACAAGCATCTGCTCATACAGAATCCACTCACATCTGTATACAATTCTAGCAAACTCGCTCCTTCACTCAGGTCTGGATAAGCCAACTCCACATCTTTCGCTGCTTCAACTCTCAATTACTCAAAGGCTTCATTCATCTTCTCAGTCCACACCAATTGGGTACTACCTTTCATTCCAGTCACTTCAGTCAGAGGTTTCGAAATCTCAGAGCAGCCCACTATAAATTTCTTCTGAAACTCTACAAGTCCCAGAAAAGATCTAAGTTCATGGACTGTCTGAGGTTTTGGGAACTTCCTGACTTTTTCCATATACTCCCCACTCTTCCGTATACCACTTGAACTCACCTTGTGCCCCAGAAATGCAACACTTTCCCTGAACCACTCACATTTACTTGATTTCACTCGTAGTCCAATTTCATCCAACAATTGCAGTACCTCTCTCATTATTTTCAGGTGCTCCTCAAATGTGTCTGTCATAATCAAAATGTCATCTATAAAACAGATGACATTTTCCCTTGCAAACTTACCAAGAACACAATTCATTGCTCTCTGAAATGCAGCAGGTGCAGCTGTAAGTCTGAATGAGAGAGCCTGGAACATATAATGGTTCCTGGCTGTGGAGAAAGGAGTTATAGGACAAAACTCTGGCTCAACCAGCATCTGGTAATAGCCCCTCAATAGGTCTAATTTACTAAATGCCCTCTTTCCATGCAAAGAGTATACACTTTTGTTTATCAAGCACATTGGAAACCTGTCTTTCACTGTCCTTTCATTTACCATTCGATAATCCACACACAAACGAATCCTTCCATCAGGTTTCTGCATAGGTACTATTCTACTATTCCATGGACTTGTGCTCTCTTCAATCATTCCCATTCTCTCTAATTCCTCACACTGCTCTTCTATCTCATTCATTACTGGCGGGGAGAACTGTCTTGGCCTTTGGTAGATTGGAGTCTCATCCGTTAACTGGATCCTGAAGGGAGGGAGTTTTGTTAGATGGAGATCATCATCTCCTTGGGCCAATATGCTCCTTTTCTCCTCTGCCAGCTGCCACACCTGCATTCGTTCACTCTCACTCAACTGTTCACCAACAATCACCTCCTTTCTGATTTGTTCATTTGTCCATTCCTCCCCACATTCTTGCCTTTGCTCATCCATTTGTATTCCATTTTCTCCCTCCTCACATACTTCCTCAATCACTGTATACGCTTTCCCTATCAAATCCCCCTCATTTATTCTCTTTCGCCATGCACCCCCATCTTCCCTAGCTTGCACACAAATCCATGGGTTACTCTCACCAATTATACCATCATACACATGCCCAACTCTTTTCACTCTATATGATGCATCCATATCATTCACAAAAATCATGCCTCCCTGCTTTTTTTCCTACCATCACTCACTGGCCACTCAACATGCACCAATGCTGGGGTTCCCTTTTCCAGATTTACACTCAGATTTCCCCAGTTACTTCCCAATTCACTCTTCCGAATTCACCCTCTTTACACAAACATTCAACTCCTTGCTTACTTATTAAATTAGGTGAACATCCTGTGTCCACTAATGCCCTCCATGCACTCCCTCCCCATTCAACAGGAATAACCATACACTCTGCCTTTTTCTCACTTGCTCTCACTTCCTTATTCACTTGACACCATCCTGCTAATGCCTCAAATACACACTCATCACCCACAGGAGCTTCGCCATTTCCAGTGGCAGCACCCCCTTGAGGACCCTGCCTCTGAGGTTGAGGAGCTGGCATGGCTGACACTGGCCAATTTCCTGCATGAAACACAGGACTCCCTCCTGCTGGTGCCTGAGGACCTTGTTGTCGGGCTTGACAGAACCAGGCAATATGCCCAAAGTTCCCACATGCCCTACATTCATACGCCATGTGTCCCATCTGCCCACATGCAAAACATGCACCCACTCTTCTTCTACATGTCTCTATACCATGTCCCCCTCTACCACAATACGGACACCCTCTTACATTCCCCATATTCCCTCCATTCATTGGCCCTCTTTGTTCATTCTTGACTGGCCTTGAGGCCCTTGCCTTCTATACATTTGCTCCAGCATTGGACCATTCATTCTGGGACCCAATGTGGGAGGAGGCCCTGGTTGTTGCATGGCCGACCCTCCATACATCCTTGTGAACTCATTCATGAAGTTAGCCCGCATTTCCATTGGGTTTTGGGCCCTGGATGCTTGGCTAACTGGAGGTTGACCTGGCCTAGTATTTCTTAATGCTTCCACATAACTAGGAAACACAGGCACTTGTTCCTCCCTCATCAGTGTCCCCATTCACACATCTGCTTCCCTATTATGCCCAATCCCACTCTCATATACTCGGTCCTCTAACAGTTCCAAGATTTCATGCCACTTCAAACGTGTCCCTCTCACTCTTACCCACTCTTTCCTCTTAACATTCAAAAACTCCCTCACACTCTCAGGCACTGTTTCAATCATCTTTCTTACCAACCTCTTATTCTCATCTATCCCATCATCTCCAAATTTCTTTCTCGCCAAAGTTTCAAGTCTATATGCATACTAGGGTGTGTCAAATTTTTCAACTTTCAAATTCCAAATATGAGGGGTGCTAAAAATTTGCAGCATGACTTAGGAATTCTAAAGATATTTTTGTTAATTTAATATAATTTAGTTTTGCTTGGTAAGAAGCTACATAAAAATAGTGACTTTTTTTACTTTTTTGTGGAATTATATAATAATTATTATATTAATAATTATATATGCTGTATATATAATGCACTGCTGTTTTTGCTTATTTCACAGGTTGAAACATATTCATCAGTGTGCTGAAGATTACTTGTCTGTCAGTGCTACCATCCTAACCAGTGGGAATTGACCTACAATGGCTTCTAAAAGGAGGACAAGACTGGGGACATTCACACATATGAGCAACCTAATTGGAACTGGTAGAGAGTTGTTGCCCTCTGAACTCCCAACTCTGTGAGACATTCTGAAATATGGGCTACTGCTAAGAGAACAAAGCGGTGAGGATGTGAGAAACTACCCAGCAGCCAGTCTTGCAAAGGACATTTACCCTAAAGTGATTGAAAAGTGGGAACGAGCAAACAGTTCTTTTGTAGCCCCCGTTGTACATTCACGAGTCACAATCTTAAACAAGATCCAAGAGAGCTGGGAGCAGGCCAAAAACATATCTCTTGGGAGAGGAAAGCTACATGTCAAAGAGGCTTTCATTGCAAAACTTGACAAGCTTTTTGACATCCTCAGTTGCAAGTGTAAAATTGTTCTCTGCTCTGAATTTGGCTGCCTTGCAGATGCTGGTTGCAAAAACGAAACTCACATTAACTGTACATGCCCTAGGGAGATGAAGATCCCTGTGAAGGAACGTGCTTTCATTAAAGGTCGGAGAGACAAGTCTGGTTCTATTGGACCACATCAGATTGGCTTGCCAGATCAACCTGAGCACAACAGACAAGTCAAAAAGCAGAAGCGGCAAGAAGACGAAAGAAGAAGGCTTGCTGAATATAAGCAGACAAGTAAGCAGGATGTTTCAATGCCATCAAATGAAATAATTTTCTCTGATGATGAAAATGAAGAACAAATAGCTGATGCTCAAGATGGAAAGGATGGAAGTTATGAAGTGACATTAGAAATACCAAGCATGTCTTCAGCTTCCAATAAAAAGCCAGAGTACAACACATTAGAAATACCTAATGTTGTTATGCATAGCATCAGATATGGTGTTGGCCTGCATGCCACAGCTGCCATCACCAATGCGGCCTTTATGGATGCTGGCTTGATCACTGAAGATGACAAGAGACTTGTAGTTGATCACAATAAAGTCAAGAGGGCCCAAGAAAAAGTTATGAGATCCCTGGATCAGATCAGGAATTTGATGATCTTTGTAAGAAGGGTGAAATTGACTGCATCTTCTTTGATGGCCGTCAAGATACAACTAAAGTTATGCTGAAAGCAGACAATTCAGATCGTCAGTTCCCCAGCATCATCAAAGAAGAGCATTATTCTGTGTGCAGTGAGCCAGGTGGAAGATAGCTTTACCACTTCACTCCTGAGAAAGGTTCAACGAGAAAAAAACCTGCTGAAGTTATTGCTGATAATCTTGTAGATTTCGTGAAGAAGAAGGGCATTGATAAAAGCCTGCAGGCCATTGGAGGTGATTCTACAAATGTTAACACTGGCTGGGAGGGTGGTTCCATGCATTGGGTAGAGGTCAAGCTTTGCCGTAAGCTGATCTGGTTGTTTTGTGCCCTCCACACTAACGAGTTACCCCTGCGACACTTGATCACAGCACTGGATGGGAAGACCTTGTCTAACAACAAGTGGACAGGTAACATTGGCAAGATGCTAGACACTGCAACCGAACTTGAAATTGATCCTTCATTCACCAAACTCTCAATTGGAGAGCCTCTTACTTCACCGAGTGACAATGTCGTAAAGGATCTCTCTACTGATCAAGCATACGGGTATAGGATCACACAGGCCATAAGGACAGGAGAACTTCCCACAGATCTGGCCCTTCTTGAAATTGGTCCAGTGAGCCATTCAAGGTGGTTGACAACAGCAAACAGGCTTTGTCGCATATGGGTTTCAAAACATGGCCTTAAAGGCAAAACCCTCAACAACTTAAGACTGATAGTGGAATACATTGTTGGTGTGTACTACCCCTGTTGGTTCAACATCAAAGTAAAACACACTTGGGTGGAAGGCCCACGCCACATCTTGTTTCAGCTGCGGCTAGTTAGGCTGCAAAAGAATGCTGTAGTGGATGCTGTTTTGCCAACCATCAAGCGCTCAGCATGGTATGCATTCAGCGAAATGATAATCCAGACACTCTTGTGCTCAGATGACAGTGAGGAGAGGAGAGCTGGTGTCCAAAAGATTGTTGACATGAGGGGTTGAGATGATGACACACTTGGAGATCTTTCTGTACGCCCCAGGAAGACACCTTCCATCAACCCCAGTGCTTCTTCCGTGTTGGAGCTGACAGACTGGTCTGATGGGGTATTTGAATCTCCCTTGACATGTAAACTGACTACAGTGGAAGTAAAGAAGTTCTTTGACAAGCCTATGCAAGTTCCACAGTGGCCCTGTCATGCTCAGTCAATAGAGAGGTGTGTGAAACAAGTCACAGAGGCAGCAGGCAGGGTGTATACACATGAGAAACGTAAGGGCTATATCAGAGGCCAAGAAGCAAGTTGGCGGCTGATGTCCAAGAACGAATCAAAGCAAGACTTGATGAAACTTGTTTAAATATTTTTTTTTACTGATGTCATTACTTTCTAATGTTGTTTTATGATTACAAGGATATGTTTTATGATTACTAGGATATGTTTTATGCAGAGAAACTAAAATTTTTATAGCATTACCTGACATTTTGAGAAGCTAAAATTAATAAATGTTGTTTTCCGAGAGCAATTTATGTGCTTTTTAATCAAACGTAGATTTACCAAGCTAAGTGTTGAGCAATCACAAAAATAATAGCAGATTTGAATTCTTCACATCCAAAAACATATTTTTAAAACCCCTCAGTGAAGGAATTGGCAAAAATTAATTTTCACCTCCCAAATTGACACACCCTACTAGGGTGTGTCACTTTTGGACTTTTTTTGAAAAGTTATGGTGCCTACCTCTTATATTGTGACAAATTGACCAAAAACCATGAATAAACCAAAGAAAAGACAATCGGGTAATATTTAGGGTCCCCACCCTCCATTTGAAAAATAAGCCCCCTATTCACACAAAAAATGGTGATTTTTGGAGATATTTTTGGTCATAGTTTCCTTACTAATCATTGTATTTCAAAACTTTTGCTACCAAAATGTAGAGAATAATAATGCGCTTCAATCTGAATAGTTTTTAATTAACCTTTGAGTAAACTTTATTAAATTTTTTATATCTCTTTCGTCATTTTGATGCATTTTGTAAGAGAAAATGCTGGTTTTATAACTTTGGAAGATCTGAACTGCAATAAAATATTATCTTATATACTTTGGATGTCACCACCATCCATAGAGCATCATCCCAATGCAACTCTGCGGCGATGGGCTTTAAAAATATAAAAAAAAAGCAGATGGGCTTTAAAAATATAAATCAAAAAAGCAGATGGGCTTAAATGAGCAACATTTTTTTGGTTTGGAGATTCAAAGTGGGAACAACTTTGCACATGTTTAGTAGATTAAAATTAGTAAATTTTGCAAAAAAAAAAAAAAAAAAAAATTAACGACAAATTTTTATTAATCTAAAAAAATATCTAAAGCCCCATCATTTTTTATATTTCTTATTATGAAATACAAACACAAAACAATTTTAATCAAATAGAAACAAAGTGCTATTCTTGAAACTATAATGAAAAATTGTAAATGAAATGAAATTATAAATGGAAAGAAATTACAAATTCAAGAGACCTTGTCTGGAAAACTTTGGGAAAACACGCCTGTTTTCCTCTACAACTTGAAGCAATGCCTGAAATTCACCTTCATCCCTACATGAGCCATGAAAATCCTGCAAAAGTTTGATACCCCTTTCTGCAGTGTCATTAACAACCTTAGTTGAAGAGAGTATTCTCTTCATCCATTGAAAATCATTGTTGCTGTCCCATGTTACAGCTGGAGTCCTTATCCAATCTTCCATTGAACCAAGGACTTTGAATATAAACCATGAGTTTGGACCAACTAATTGCTGAATTTTAATTCGTTCTTTTAGGATGGGAAATATCTGCTTACCCTGTTTGAATTCTGGTGGTTGATTGAAAGAGGAAATTTTTTTGGCCACCTTGTCTTGTCCTTTTCACTATGAGGTAAATCTCCAAAGAGAGAGAGGGTTACAAGTTCCTCAGATAGGTACCAGTAATGACCTTTTAGAGTGTTGAGGGCAGCTTCCACTACTTCCATGTCAATCTTTTTGTACTGAACTCATTCATTGTATAGGAGGAGGTCATTTTCAGGAGCCTCAAGTGCATTGCAGACTGATAGCCAGTACTTGGAGTAGATCAGTGATGTAAGCAAGCATACTCTTTCCAGCTTTTTTATTGTAACATTATCATATCTGGCTTGGTCTGAAAATGCTAACATCTTATTCGTGTACAATATGGCAACCATCCATCTGGCGTGATGGAGAGCTCCTGGCTTGATCCAGTGTATTCCTCTGGCAGGAATTTCTCCTAAAGAGCATAATTGTTTCAGCTACCTCTTTGTAATCATCTCTGGGAAGGCTCTGGTTATCTTTGAGCAAATCTGCCATAAAATCTATGACACATTTTTTCAGGTCCTTGAGATGTCTGTCATTGATAGATAGCTGTTTGAAGGATTGCTTAGTATCTAGCTTCTCCCATATAACATTTCTGAAGGTCTTGAAAGATTCGTTTTCGGGTGAAGTAGATTTTCCAAATACCTTTAGATACACTGCTGACAAAACTCGTTCTGCCATATGGTGGCGACCAGCGAGCCATAATAATTTTTTTCGAAAGAGGTCTTCCAGTACTTTATAAGCCCCTTTTATCCAGCCAGTATTGGATGAAGTAGTATCGAATACCATTCCATAAACCTTATCCTGTAATTTCCATTCTTGGATTGTGCTAAAAACAGTACAAGCATGTGTTGATCTAGTTGAGACACTGATATCGGGTATCGAGAGAAGTTTCTCAACATTCTCTCCTGATATAAGTATTGCCAATTGATCCTGCTTTCCTCCTGATATAAGTATTGCCAATTGATCCTGCTTTCCTCCTGAAACATTCAGTATCATTTTGCTGTCCCAGTGGACTACACAATATTGAGGTGGGTTGAATGACTCTTTAATAGTGTTAGCAGTAGCTTTCCTCGACTTCTTCGCAGCTCACGTAGAAGTACTTTTCGATAATGATATCTTTTTTAAATCTAGCCCAGATTCAGCTGCTACCACAGATGCAAATGTTGAGCATTGTCTGAATGATAATCCTAAACAATCAGCTGTATTAGATATTAATGTTGACTAGTAACTTAGGACATTTTGCCTGTGCTCGGAGTAAAATCATTTTCACTATTACTTGAGTCCACTAACTCGTCTTCAGATGATTCAAGTTTGTGTGTGTCTTCTTCTAATGCCTTTCGCTATTTTTCTTTCAATTTTCTTCATTCTTCACCTATTCTAGCAGTCTTTTTGATCAGTTTGACTACATAAGCTTTATCGATCAGACCCAAAGAATATATTCTAGCACTTCGCTGATCTTCCGAAAAGCGAAGATCCTCATTCTTCTGTTGTATAGTTCTCAATGTATCATTTTGGATCTCATTACATACATTTTCAGTTGATATATCAAATAAGTTATCTAAACGAGACAGAAAGATGTTTTTTGGGTTTCATAACATTTCTTCTTTATATTTTTACCCAACTTCTCATGCTCTTTTATCAAATCCCACATTTTTTTGGGTCCTTTCTGCTTTCTAATGGATTTTGATGGTATGCCAGCCATAATCCACACCTTTTCTACCTTATCTAATACTCTCAAAATATTTTCTTCCTTTGACACATTGTCACTTCAGTTGATCCCTTCTCAAGAAGAAAAAGTGAGAGAGAACTTCACTATTCATTGGAAGCATGCTTCCTTCTCTTGCGCATATTTCTTCCACTAACTAAAGAATCATATTTTCTTAGGTCTGTTCTTAATATTGGCTTACTGTTAGCCATGACTATTGACTAATTTTAATAAACTATGAAATTAAGCAAATCTATAATAGAATTCTGAAAGAAAAGCAAATTTATCATACATTTGGTTATATTTGCATACTTTTTGTAAATAAAACCTGGAAATACTGTAAATAAATATTATAGAAATGAAAATGGAAAAATTTCATAAGGTCCACTCAAATATCAGCACCATATACAACTAAAATAGTTTTAAAATGTTCACAATAAGAGGATACTGTTATTCTCTACATTTTGGTAGCAAAATTTTTTTAAATACGATGATTAGTAAGGAAACTATGACCAAAAATATCTCCAAAAATCACCATTTTTTGTGTGAATAGGGGGCTTATTTTTCAAATGGGGGGTGGGGACCCTAAATATTACTCAATTGTCTTTTTTTTGGCTTAGTCATGGTTTTTAGTCAATTTGTCACAATATAAGAGGTAAGCACCATAACTTTTCAAAAAAAGTCCAAAAGTGACACACCCTAATGCATACAAATCAATACTCTCTCCCTTCTGCATCCTTGCTCTCTCAAAATCATCCTTCTTTCAATATTTCACCCCCCCTCTTATTCTCAACACTTGCTCCACCAATCTCTCCCTTAACACCTCATACGTCACAGGCACTCCCGAATTTACAACAACAATGTAAAACTCTAGCAACCTACCTTCCAAACAGTCACCCATCTCTTTCACCCAATACTCAGGTGTGTCTGGACACTTGCTCTTACAATAACGTTCATACTCTTTCAAAAACTCTTGTACATCTCTCCCACTATAAACATTAAATTTTGCAACCTTCGGAATCTCCCTAATTAGGATTCCCTTATGCACTCTTACACACTCACTCATATCACTCTGTTTCAGTCTCACTCTCACTCTCATACATGCTATCCTCAATACTGGAATAGAGGGAGTCATCTGCGTTAACGCAGAGTTGAACCCTCTGAGAAGCTCTCTTACCAGATGCTCTCCGAGTCCTCTTCATTCCCACCTTGCCCCTCTTAGCCTGCCCTTCCATCCTCTTACTTTTCTCCCTCTGATCCCCACCCTCAAGCTTCTTTTTACCCTCCTTAGGAGTGGAATGCCCCATCATCTTGTAAGGTCTTTCTCCTTTCCCCTCACTCACACTTTCACTCCCTTCTCCTTGCAGGCCCCCTACTGCTACGTCTTTTGGACATGCCCCTTTCTTAGTACCAACACCCTTACTATTTCCCCCTTCAGAATCCCCCTTCCTTTCCTTTTTCCCAATATCACTCTTTCACTCACCATCTGTCCCATGAAGCTTGCCCTCCAACTCGCTCATTCTCTTGACCATTGCCTTTAACCCATCATCCATCTCTCCTATTCTCAATCATCTTTTCTTCCATCTCTTGATGGCAAACTACCAATTCTTTACTCTGCTCATCTAATCTACTTTGCAATTTACCTAAAACATTCTCTAATTCCGCCTCCTCTAACTCTAATTGATGATTCCTAGCCCTTTCTACCTCCAGTGCCTCCTCCATCTCCCTCAACCTCTTCTCTAACTCCTCCTTGGTAGGCATCTCTAAAGATGCTACCCTACTTTACTTCTGCTCTATTAACTACTACTACTACTACACCTTCAACATACACTACTACACCCAACTTACTACTACCCTTTCACTCTCCTTCTATACAACCCAACCAGGAGAAACAACCTATTTTTCTGAGTGGAAGTCCCTGTTCAGGCGCCACTTATTTTATGTGGTGGGATTGGTTAACCTAACAGCCACACCAGACAAAATATAGAAATTTTTTCTTTAGGGCCTTCACACCACCAGGCTGCCCACCTTGAAGGGTTGTTGGATCCAGGCTCGCCGCCCAGACCTCAGATTCCACAACTGCTGGTTTGTACCACCAACAGTTTCTCACACAGCATTGGCCATTCATAATTTCTTTCTGGAAGTTTTCGTGTTGCAATAAATAAAAAAAAATAAAAACACATGGGATACTTGAGATAGCTGATAAAGTTTGGTTCCTTAAAATAACCTCTTTGGGCCAGATAAATTAAGTAATTGGGATTTGCTAAGCACTGAACAAACTCAAGTTCAACTTAAAATCTTAATTTCTGAGCTTCTTCAGTCTCCACTGTACAGTGTCAAGAAGAAATGAGATGCTTCCTTTTATTCAATTTTAGATTTGTGCTCTGCATACAATTGCTTCAGAGCTCAGATCACTCTTTTAGTATTTAAGAGAACTTCACTTTGCTAAAATGTTTTAACAAACAAGTACTTTATTTCTCTTATAAATATTCTACTATTTATTTTCTGTTTTAACATTTGATTCAGTTTTGACACTTCCACAAACACCAGATTGTTTTCCCCACTTCTCACAGCACTTTCTCAAAAAAAACAACCACGTTTTGACACACATGCCGATTCTTGGAATTTATTAGCTTGTAAACACTTCTGAATATCACAAGCTTCTCTCTGACAAGGATCACCTTTCATGTAATTTTACTTCAAATATTAATTTTTATAAACAATATTCGTGGATAGGTCCCACAAGCAAATAAACCAAGACTTTGCTAAAATGTTTTAACAAACAAGTTCTTTATTCCTCTTTGTCTTTGAAGTATTTTTTTAAGTTCAGATATAGTGGGGCTCATTCCAGATCTCATTATCACAGTCAGCTGGTCCAAACTTCTGATTTGTCCATTCCGTGCATACAGTGAAAAGCGCACTCTATCCTCATGATCTATGATAGTAGGGTTTTCAGCAATTTCCTCTTGATCTTGCTTTTCTTGGGCTTGTTTTAATGAACAAGTACTTTTTCTTTTGTTAAAATATTAACAATTTAGTACTTAATTCCTTTTGCTAACAGGTTTTAACAAGCAATTACTTTATTCCTCTGAAAAGAAAGATAGAACCATGAAAATCCTATCTATAACAAGTATTTCAATCACAAACTAAATAAATTTAGTACATAAATAATAATAATCAAGGCCAGGGGGAAAGGACTGACAACTAAAAGGGGAAAGGGTTCACCCTCCACAATGACATCCTATTGGCTGCTATCTATGTTGATGCCATGTACCGAGTCACACTGACAGAAGAACAGCAAATTAGAGCTAAAGCTGCTTTATGTGAAGTAGCCATTCGTATGAAAGGTCTATGAGCAGAAGATGAGGCTGTAGCTGGACCGCAACACGGCAGCCTTCCATCATTGTCCTCATCCAATTCAAATTCTGAAGATGAAGAATTCAATTTTGAAAAACATCTAGACGACCAGGAGTGGTTAAAGCGTCATTGATTAGATTTGGAAAAAAGTGGAGAAAGGAGCCTGACTGCACTAGCTAAATTCAAATTGGATTTTTCTCATGCACTGGGAGAGGTAGAAAAAATTGACTGTACTGCAAAGTTGAAAGTGAAAGATGCAATACCCTGATACCCTGAGATTGTTCAAGATGCCGCTCTGACTGTCACAGTGTTGCCACTGACTCAGGTCAGTGTGGAGCGTTTGTTTTCTTCTCTCTGAATTGTCAGATCCAACTTGAGAGCAGCGATGAAGGAGGACGTAACTGAAGCGATCCTGTTTCTGAGAACAAATTCAGTTTAGGTATAAGAGTACAGTATATATACAGAAATCCCCCACATTAATGACCTTCACATTACCAGAAACTTCACTTGGACTGACTAAATTGCTGTCTGATCGTTAACATTCAGTTTAATGTAATACAGGTTGTTAAAGTGAAGATTTCTGCTAAAAAAAAGTCTGTTAGCATCACCGAACTTCACTTTAGCAGACTCCGAGTCATTAAAGTGAAGGTGACGCCACCGGAATATTATTGGAACCATCCCTCGGATGAGGTTGCAGTCAGTTGTTTCCTGTTGTATTGTGTGGGCAGTGGTGGCGAGTGGTTGTGTATGTGTATAGTGCCGCTTCCAAGTGTTGCGCATGTTAGGTGTTTTTTTGTGTGATGTTACGTAGATAGTTACATATAATTATTTATATTTATGTATCTATATGTCATTTATTTATGAATACTGTATGTGGTTATATGTTTTTATTTCTTATTATTGTGTTACACAGGTCTTATCAGTTCATAGCATTTTTTTAGAGTTCAAAGTGACTTATCAGTTAATAGCAGTACATATAGGAGTACAGTGATAGTCTGTGCTTTAACAGTGTATGTACATACTTTACTTAATTATTGCCTGCTCTTACAAACTTTATTTTCTGAACAATGGTATCCACAAGTGGTACTACTGGTGTCAAACAGAAAAGGCGTACAATCTCCATTGAAGAGAAGAAAGCATTCTCACTGACATAGAACAAGGGTTAAGTGTAGCATTTGTTTTGCAGAGGCATAAGATAACAAGACCACCATCTACAAAGTCAAGCAGAAGCGCAATGAAATACACGCCTATGTGCTAGACAGTGAATCTGGAGGCAGGAGTTTGAAACAGTCTTGCTTGAACATGTCCTACAAGAAAAACATAGATGTGACTGTGTACACGTGGTTCAAGCAGAAACGGGCCAAGAATGTTCCAGTCAGAGGAATTGACATCCAGTCGGCAGCTAAGCATTTCGCGCAGGAGTTCAACAACACAGACTTCAAAGCAAGTGGTGGCTGGCTGTATCGTTTCCACTGCAGGCATGGCTTATTGAACAGAAAGCTTATGAGAGAAGCAGCCAGTGCAGACCTGTCTCAAGTAGTCATCATTCAGGTGCAAACTACAGATTCTGATTGATGAGGCTGGGGTTGCTTCCTACCAGCTGTATAATGGCGATGAGACTGGCTTATTTTGGAAGAGTATGCCCACAAATACACTGGCCCACAAAACTGACAAACATCTTGCAGGCTTTAAGACAGACAAACAGCGTGTGTCTGTGTTGGCCTGTGCAAATGCTGATGGCATGCATCAACTGAAGCCTTTGGTCATTGGAAGATCAGCCAAGCCTCCCATACTCAAGGACTGCATGCACGAAGTTCCAGTTATCTACAGGAGCAGCAAGAAGGCCTGGTTCATGCGGACTATTTTCCACAAATGGTTCCACAAGTTGTTCTTTGTGCATGTGAAGGCATACCAGGAACATGTTTTGAAAATAAGCCCTGAAGATGTGAAGGCTGTCCTCTTGCTAGACAATGCGCCAGCACACCCATGTGCTGAGGAACTTGCAAGTGAGGATGGCAAGATCAGAGCTATATTCCTCCCCCCGAATTCCACATCAGTAATACAACCTATGGACCAGAAGGTGATAGTGAGCTACAAGAGAATCTACAGGGCCAAGCAATTGGAGCAGTGCTTGTGTGTCATCTCTGAAGATGACACAGAGGACAGGGCTGAGAAGACACTCAGGAACTTCAAAGCCTACAACATCAAGTCCGCTATCTACAATTGGGCCAACAGCTGGAACGAGGTCAAGGAGTCCACTCTGCGCAATGCCTGGAAGAAACTGCTCCATAACATCCAGGACCTGGAAATAGACTTCTAGGGCTTCGAGCCACAGGACTATTTGGGTGTTTCGAACAAGCAGGCAAAACAGAGGGTACAGAGGACAAAGTTGTGGAATGGCTTGATGCTGATGATGGTGACCCAGGGTGCGAAGATCTTAGTGAGAGTGAAATTGCAGCCAACATTTCAGTCAGGTCTGAAGACAGACCCACTGATGAACCTCTTGATGATAACGAGGACACTGAAGATGTCTCCGAGGTTATACCCAAGACTACATTGAGCCAGGCAAGAGATGCTGCTGATGTTCTGCTGAAATTCATTGATGAGACTACAGTACTGCCTAATATTCTTCCTTACTATAACTACATAAGGAAGTGCTGAAATGAAATCATTGCCAGTCAAAACAAAAGGATCAAGCAAGTGAAAATTCATGATTTCTTCAAGCCTCCTGCTGCCAAGCCCTGATGCACATCCATGCCTGTTTCAAGCGGAATGTCTGACCTTTCACTGCCCACCGAACCTTCACCAATGCCAAGTACTAGCAGCAGTGTTGGCTTCACTGTGTCACCACTCCAGTTTCCTGAGAGTGCAAGTACTAGCAGTAGTACTCCTTCGCCAGCCATTCTACCGGAGCCTGAAGTGGAGTTCAGGACCCTCACACCAGACCTGGATTTTCCAGCCATCACACCAGAAGTTCCCAATGATATTTTGGAGGATTGACTATATATGGTGAGTAGTGATGTGAGTCGTTTTTTATTGTGTCGTTTTTTTTGTTTTTTTTGTCGTTTTTTTTGTTTAAAACGAAGGTAGTCTGTTTTTTTTGTTTTTTATTGTTTTAAACTTATTCCATATTTTTTTTCCTTTAATCTAATAAGTATATTAGTATTACCTATAATTTACTATACTACCATGCTTATATGGTTATACCTAGTATATATACTATATAGTCATCTTTTAGAAAAATTGAATCACGCAAAAAGTATATAATAGAAAGGAAAAACAAACCCTCATTTTTTATATGTATATATATTTTTTAACTAGAACATAAAACATTCTTCCTCGTTTCAAACAATATACATAATTGTGATTGGCAAGAGTACCAGTATATATATTCCAGATAGAAAAGGAAAATATTCACCTTTTTTTGAACCTTTTTGTTAACCTACATTTCCATGGAAGAATCATCACTAGATTGGGTAGAGCATATATGCTAGTTTCAATATCACAGGTACTGGTATAATATCCATAATACTGGTATAAAACAATAGATATAATTGTGATTGGCAAGAATACCAGTGTGTATATATAATATATATATATATATATATAAAGGGTGGGGCACGGGAATCAAGTGTTTTTTGAATAGCTAGTAATCGGCCATTAGGAATGGGAGGGGCGTGCGGTAGGTAGCATTCCATTCCTGGGTTCATAGCATTTAACTTTAACTAACACTCACCTTTATCTTTCAGGTGCCATCATGGAGCAGTGGACGTTAGAACACCGCATGTTCGCGTATGATCATTTTGTTAGGAGTGGCGAGTCAGTGACAGCAGTTCAGCGTGCGTTTCGCCGCAGATTCAACATTCATCGAAATGACTCTGTTCCCGCTCGTGACACAATCTTACGTTGGGTTAACAATCTTCGAACAGGAGGCTCAATAATGAAAACAAAACCGAAGGGGCCGCAACGCACTGTGCGTACTCCAGAGAACGTTGAAAGGGTCAGACAAGCGATGTTGCAAAGCCCAGGCCGCTCTGCTCGGAGACATTCAGCTGCACTCGGAATCAGCAATCGTACTGTTAGACGGATTTTGCATGAAGAATTACATTTTCACCCATACAAGTTAGCGATGGTGCAGGAATTGAATGTAAACGATTGCCCCCAACGACTGAATTTTGCACAGGAAATGCTTGCACTTTATGAGCAGAATGAAAACATGATGGTGGTAATGAGTGATGAAGCCCATTTCCACCTTAATGGGGCCGTCAACAATCAAAACTGTCGGTATTGGGCTGCTGAAAATCCGCGACAACTCCATGAAAAACCGCTGCATAGCCCTAAGGTTACAGTTTGGTGCGCGGTGGGAAAGTTTGGCGTCATCAGTCCCTATTTCTTCGAACAAAATGGGGTTACCGTTACCATAACATCTGGGCGTTACATTGAGATGGTGAACACCTTTTTCATCCCTGAGTTACGAAGAAGGCGTATTGCTCGTCGACATTTGTGGTTTCAGCAAGATGGGGCCACGCCACACACCGCCAGAGCGTCAATGGCTGTTCTTCGCCCCCTGTTTCCCAACCATCTCATTTCGAGATTTGGTGACATTGCATGGCCCCCTCGGTCCCCTGACTTGTCCACATGTGACTTCTTTCTATGGGGGTACCTCAAGTCACGTGTCTACGAGGACAAGCCCCGTACATTAGATGCATTGAAGGAAGCGATCCGTCAACAAATCATCCAAATCAACAGAGACCTGCTGGGAAGAGTGGAGGCCAATTTTCGTAAACGCCTTCAACAATGCGTCGACGGCCAAGGACATCATATGCCAGATATAATTTTCGGTACATGATTATTATGACATGAAATGCTATGTTCTTACGAATGTTGTTCTACCAATATATTTTCTTTACAAAAATAAATATCATTTTCCTGATTATTCCAAAAACACTTGGTTCCCGTGCCCCACCCTGTATATATATTCCAAATAGAAAAATAAAAAAAATATAAATATTCATCTCTTTCTTTAACCTTTGTGTTAACCTAATGCTGTTTAACTTTCATTATCTGATTCTATTTCCATTGAAGAATCATTATCACTAGATTGATTAAAGCAAATAGTTTCAATATCACAGGTACTGGTATTTATTGCAGATTTGGATGTTGACGAAGCCAATGTAGCACCATGTTTTACTTCACTTTCTTGGAATTTTGCATTTTGGGATATAAATACTAGCTTTGCTGCTCTGTCTGTGCTTAATTGGTTTCTTTTGGCTGTATGGATATTACTGTATGTGCTAAATGATCTCGGAGGTAATGAAAGGGCGAAATAGAGGTGTATGAGTTTGTGTAGGTATATATGTGAGTATGCATGCGTATGTATCTGGAATTCTGGATGTATGCATGTGTATGGGGTATACAATAGATATAAATGTGTATATAAGTATTTATGTATATATTGGTATATATGTATATGGGTGTATGTGTATGTATATATATGGATGGTCTCGTGGGGGGGGGGGGGAATATGTCATCGTGGGTCTAAAGGATAGTTAAGTGGGAGATTCAAAATCCGAGGCATGGATGGGAGAGTCCTGGGAAGGTTGGACAATGGGCAGTCAGCTCCCAGCCAGTGTTCTCGCAAGTTTAATGGATCTCAAGATACAAGACTTTCAGTGCAAGAAAGAGGCCAGTTTTTTCTGTAAATAGGCTGAAAAGGACATTCTATACTGGTACCATATGGCCTATTTTATTATTTATTTATTTATTTTTATAATATATATCATTGCAAAAGTATACCTTATAATTAAATTGGCAATATCTATATTAATTATTATTAAAAAAAAAAAAAAAAAAAAAAAAAAAAAAAGACAAAAAAAAAAAAACGGTTTTTTTACATCACTAATGGTGAGTACATAAAAATAAATACTTACATGTGCATGTGTTCATAAGTAGGTAAGTCTATGTATGCATTTTCATGTTGTGTGTTGAATGTGGAGATTCGAGGGCTATACATACATGCATAACTGTACTGAAGTATTTTGGTTACGGAAAACCCCACTTTAACGTCCCATAGTCCGGTAAAGTGGGGGTCATCCGTACTTCACTTTAACGTTCCCCAGTACATTAACCCTTTCACTCACTGGGTAGACAATTGTGTAGCTGAAAAATAAACCATATTGATCCTTATATAACCACACATAAAGGCAAATTTCTTTTTTACCCTATGTCATAATTCCTGAGCGAAAGGGATAAAATGGGGGTTTTCCATACTTCACTTTAGTGGAAATTTCACTTTAGTGACCACATGCTCCCCCCAAAGTGTATGTTAATGTGAGGGTCTACTGTATGTGGTTGTAAAGTATTCATGTATTGTTCCATTTATTGCAGTTGCTTTTTTTGTATGCATTTTGAAATAGTTTCAACTTTCATGTCTTATATTTTTATAATTTTATTATTTTATAACTAATAAATAACTTTTTAGTTTTTATTATTGTACAAGGAAAGAATAATTAAAATCAAGATTTAAAAATTAAAACTATCAAAATTCATGGAGACTCTTCATTTACCTACACCATACCTATACTATCTATATAAGTATATATGCCATATGGTTAGGCGGAGTTGGAGTTGGAAACTTTTTCACCGACTCCACAACTCTGGAGATCAGGCTCCTAAGTGCAATTTCCAAATTTGCAGACAATACAAAATTAGGAAGTAGTGTAGGTACTGAGGAGAGCATAAGAATGCCTCAAAATGATCTTGACAGGTTGGGCAAATGGCCTGCTACTTGGTAGATGCCATTCAACTTGGACAAATGTAAGGTAATGCACATAGATTATAAAAACCTGAAGACTGATTACTCTTTCTTGGGAAGGAACTTGACTGAGACCAATCTAGAGATCTCAAAACATTGAAGCACTATGCAGAAGTTGAAAAGAGGGCCTTAAAAATATTAGGTTATATTAAAAGACTTCCAGTTTTGGAACAAGGAGACTGTCATGTGTCTCTATAATTCACTAGTCAGACCTCAACTTGAATATTGTATTCACTAGTCAGACCTCAACTTGAGTATTGTGCGCAATTTTGGTCTTTGTCCCTTAGGAAGCATATAGAAAGGTTAGAAAGGGTACAAGCAAGGGCTACAAAATTGATCCCTTCAATGAGGATGCAAAACTACCAACAGATTGCAGTACTAATCTGTTTACCTTAGAGATGAGGAGGTTGAGCAGTCAGCTTATTCAAGTCTTTAAGATGCTCAGTGGAATAGATAGGGTAGACTGCAGGAACTTATTCTCGCTTAATGTCAATCTGACAAGAAATAATGGGTTTAAACTGGAACTAAAGACATTTAGGAACTCTGTCTGCAGCAATTTCTTTTCCAATAAAATAGTTAATATCTGGAACCAACTTCCCTCAGAGGTTGTTTCAAGCCAAAGTGTAACTGTTTAAAAATAGGCTAGACAAAGTACTGAATACTCTCATGGTTTAAGACTAAAACATAATGTAACTCTGCAATTCACTTGCGTGGTGTCTCTGTGGGCATGTGTAATTATAGAGCCATCTTATATACTGTATATTCTTCACTTTCCTGTAAAATTTCCTTGGCTACTTTTCCAGGGTCGGGTCATTCCATGTCAACTCAGCCACAAAATGGCACTTTTTGCACTCACCCCTTTCAATTTTGCTCATACTTGGCACAATAGCAGATATATATGCCAAACTTAAATTCCCAAATTATTAGAGCTGACTGACCTTTGGTTACTGAGATACAAGGTCACAAAGTTGTGACATTTTGACCTTTTTTGCGTTAAATGACTATTTTCAAAATGGTGTAACTAAAACACTATTAAAGCTAGAGCATTGATTTTGGTCTCATTTTAAAGCTCTTTAGTAGCCCCTTGTTTATTGTCTCTTGTTAAATATCTCTACTATGAAAAATAAAAAAATCCCTTCAAAAGTTGACCTTTGACCTTGAATAAAAAAAAATACCTTCTCCTAAAAAATTCAATTTTTTTACATTAATACCTTGAGTCATGTACAACAAAATCCCAAGAAGCTGTAAGTGGCTGATAACTAGTTCAATGTATAAAAAATAAATGAAGTTGGCATCATTCTTCAATTTTAGATTTTTTTGTCAGTTCATTTATTTAAAAGTTCTGTTCTGATATAGTGTCAGTGAAGACTTAGTTCAACTTAACATTATTAGTTCAAAAACCTTTTTGTGACCTGTGCCAAAAGAAGTCTTTTAAAAGACAACCAGGGTTAAACCCCTCGACAGCCCCAAATCTACTGGAGTAGCACTGATCCAAAGGCCCAACTAGTATATAAGTACTGTCAACTTTACAGAGTTGACTCCTGATTTCAAGTTAAAGTTAATTTATTTTTACTAAATACATGTATAAAAATTTATTTAATAATTCATTAATTGTTCATTGTTTTCTTTTCAGGATTTTCTTTGTGCTTTTGTGATTTCAGAGTACAAACATGGAACATTTAAAACTGAAACAGAAGTGTGCTGATCCTTTGCTGCGTCACAAAGGTCAGTGTCGAAAGAAGAGTTTGAGAATTGTACCACAGGAACTTGTAAATAAGTTTCCCGATCTGCACTTAACACTACATCACAGACTTTGTAAGCAGTGTAGAGAACATCTTGAGTCCTTGCCTGAGAAAGGAATAGGCACTTTGAATTCAGACATAAATGATGATTCTTCTTGTAGTAGTGAACCACCTGAAGATCTTGAGAAAATTGAAAATGTTGACAATAGTGATGCATCAATTTCAGAGCAAAACCATGAGATGTGTACTTTGAATGCTTCTTTTGTTTCAATTGGTGAATCACCCATAAAAAAGAGAAAGCTTGTAGAGCAAAAGTCATATGGAGCTAAAAAACTAAGCAAGGTGACAGAGACAGTTAAGAAGAGAATGGAAACAGTTGCAAGAAAAGAGATTTCTGACTCACAATTTAAGGAGCCATCTGGAGATGTAGACTGTTTAGAAATATTAAATCAACTCAAGGAAAAATTCAAAAATGAAAATACTAAAAGAAGTGATAAAATAAAAATCCTCACTGTATTGCCCAAAAGTTGGAGCATTAGGAAAATTGCTTCAGAATTTAACACAACAAGGCATACAGCATCTATTGCTAAAAAAATAGTTGAAGAAAAAGGTGTCCTTTCAGACCCAAATCCAAAGGGTGGGAAAAGAATTAAACAGGATACTGTTGACGCTATTAAAGCATTTTATCTTTCAGAAGACATCAGTAGAACAATGCCAGGAAAGAAAGACTATTGTAGTATCATTGACAATGAAAGAGGAAGGATACATTTGCAAAAGCATCTTTTACTTTGCAATTTAAAAGAAGCCTATCATATTTTCAAAGAAAGAAATCCTTTGGTTAAGGTGGGATTCAGTAAATTTGCAGAATTGCGTCCAAAGCAGTGTGTTATTGCTGGAGCAACAGGAACTCACTCAGTATGTGTCTGTACAATTCATCAGAATGCCAAACTTATGTTTGTAGGAGCTGAATTAGAAAAACTAACTGCAAATGATGACACACCTATTAAGAATGTACGTCATTGTGTTGCCTTTATGGAATGCAATCCTGCCTCACAGAAATGCTGCCTCAGACAATGTGAACAATGTGGAGATCCATCAGATTTAAAAAACAGACTACTGGACATATTTACAAACAACTTCATTGATATCATAAATTTTAAAAAGTGGACCAATACAGATCGGTCAAATCTTGAATCAGTAGAACTGAATACAGATGAATATATTGACCAATTCTGTAACCAACTGAAAGAATACCAGATACATGACTTCAAGACAAAGATGCAAGCAACTTATTACCGTGAAACAAAAATGTCTTTGAAAGATGGTGAGGTCCTTGCTGTGTGTGATTTTGCTGAAAATTATTCCTTTATTCTTCAAGATGAGGTTCAGAGCTTTCACTGGAACAATGAGATGGCTGCTCTACATCCATTTGCTATTTACTATAAAAAGGAAGATGAGATTGCTCACCTTAGCTTTGTTATTATTTCAGAGTGTAACATCCATAACACAGTTGCTGTACATTTGTTTCAAAAGCATCTGATAAAATTCCTAAAAGATAATATCTCATCCATTGGTTCCATCCACAAAATAATTTACTTTTCAGATGGGTGTGCAGGACAGTATAAGAACTGCAAAAACTTTTTGAATCTTTGCCATCACAGAGATGATTTTGGAATTGAGGCAGAATGGAATTTTTTTGCAACAAGTCATGGAAAGGGACCCTGTGATGGTGTTGGAGGCACAGTTAAGAGATTAGCTGCAAAAGCTAGTCTACAACGACCTTATGATGAACAGATCCTTACTGCAGAACAGTTATATACATTTGCAAGTGAAAATATTGTAAATATAAAATGTCATTTTTCAACCAATAAAGAGCATGAAGAGGAAAGCCAACTTCTCCAAGAAAGACACTCAACTGCAAGGACTATTGCTGGTACATAGAAATTATACCATTTACAGCCAGTTTCATTGACTTCTCTTAAGGTTAAACATTATTCATTATCAGATTATTCAAATATTGAGAAAGTTACTAAAAAGGAAGAAGTTGTGACTGAGGAGAAAATACATGGTTTTGTTACTGCTGCATATGATGGCCATTGGTGGGTGGCATATGTGCTGGAAAAGATACCAGAGAATAGAGAAGTAAAAGTCACATTCCTTCATCCTCATGGCCCAAACCCATCATTTGTGTATCCTGGTCGACCAGATGAATTAATCTTACCATATTCAGATATTCTAACACAAGTTGAGGCATCTACTACTAATGGACGAACATGCAGGATTTGCAAAGAAGTTACTTTGAAGGCATCCAAAGCTTTGGCAGATCTACAGCACAGAAAGGTAAGAATTCAAAATTAAAATGGTCATGTAACTACAGGGCTATTCAAAATGATTCATCCGATTTCAACTGAGAATACTTCCGTACCTATCAACCGTGCATCAACTGGGCATACACCACATGAAAGAGGAAATCTCCGAGTTTTACAAGATCACCGCAAGAGGGCTCGAAAGTCATGCTGTGGCCTAGCCTAGCAACAAACAGTCAGTGTGAAAATGGCGTCTGCACAGCAGAAGGCGTTTTGTGTGTTGCAGTTTTTGAGCTGTAAATCGGTAGTCACAGTGCAGCGTGAGTTTCGTCGACGTTACAGAACAGATCCACCGGGTGCTCAGAGCATCCGGTGGATCTGTTCTGTAACGTCGACGAAACTCACGCTGCACTGTGACTACGATTTACAGCTCGAAAACTGCAACACACAAAACACCTTCTGCTGTGCGGATGCCATTTTCACACTGACTGTTTGTTGCTAGGCTAGGCCACTGCGTGACTTTGGAGCCCTCTCGCGGTGATCTTGTAAAACTCAGAGATTTCCTCTTTCATGTGGTGTATGCCCAGTTGATGCACGGTTGATAGGTACGGAAGTATTCTCAGTTGAAATCGGATGAATCATTTTGAATAGCCCTGTATATATATACACACTGCATACATTTTAAGTTGTGATAAATGGAAATCAATGAGCACTATACCTATACATATTGTATGTACATTTTAATATGTTACTTGTATTTGTTAATTAGGTAGCTATCTAGGTATACATTAAAAATTGTTTTCTCTTCTAGAAATCACAATAAATTGGGTGGCCCACAAGAATCTTGTCAACTACTGAAAACCATCACATACATGCACAACATACAGGTGAGGTGGGTAAAGAACAAATATTTAAAAATAAGCATTTGCTTGTTTGTAGAAGGCTGCAGATAGTATGTAGATATGGGTTGTATTTGTAAGAGATTGAGCTGACCTTAGACAAAAATGGTTACTGACATACAAGGTCACAAAGTCATGACTTTTTGACAATTTTTGTATAAAATGACTTTTTTCAAAATGTTGCTTGAATTCATTATTTTTTATACATTGAACTAGTTATCAGCCACTTACAGCTTCTTGGGATTTTGTGTACATGACTCAAGGTATTAATGTAAAAAAATTGAATTTTTTAGGAGAAGGTATTTTTTTTTTATTCAAGGTCAAAGGTCAACTTTTGAAGGGATTTTTTTATTTTTCACAGTAGAGATATTTAACAAGAGACAATAAACAAGGGACTACTAAAGAGCTTTAAAATGAGACCAAAATCAATGCTCTAGCTTTAATAGTTTTTTAGTTACACCATTTTGAAAATAGTCATTTAACGCAAAAAAGGTCAAAATGTCACAAATTTGTGACCTTGTATCTCAGTAACCAAAGGTCAGTCAGCTCTAATAATTTGGGAATTTAAGTTTGGCATGTATATCTGCTATTGTGCCAAGTATGAGCAAAATTGAAAGGGGTGAGTGTTTTAGGTGGCTGACTTGACATGGAATGACCCGGTCAAGGTATTTTCTTCAACCTTTTTCTGTACCTGCCTCTAGCAGGGAGGGTGTGGAGAGAGCCTTATACTTTTCTATCCAGTTTTCTACTACTGCTAGAATAGTTGAAAGAAAAATAAACTTGTTTCATAACAGGAACCTCCTAGAATTGACCAAGAAGTCTTTGAGGCTTCTTCTTGTCCTTGTAACTCCTTGTAACTCTCTCTCATTAGACTTCATCAGAGGTGGATATGCTGTGTGGTCTCTCCAGTATTTTTTTTTGATAGTTGTGTGAAACAGTGTTGTAACTAAGTTTAATTTAACAAAATTTGTGTTAAGAAGTTAAGATAAGTATAATTATATTTATTTACTATATTATTGAGGCTATGCAAAGTATTATTGCTCATTAGTTAATTACTTAATTTATTTCCTTTTCTGGTTTCTTAATTAAAATTAATGAACATAATTCCACAGTGTTTACTAATTTCATTGCTACAGGTTCTATTTCTCATACGAGTTACATCAGAGAAATTCTATTTTTCAGCTGAGTTACTGTGTTAAAATTAATGTGACATAATTTTGCATTGTTTTTAATGGTTGCTACAGATTCCATTTTTTGGATGAGTTAAATGGTAAAATTTGCATATTTGGGTCCATTTCTGTTTTCAGTCTGTAACACATGCTTCTCATTTATGCATGTTTATTTCCTGCATTCATTATTTCTCCCTCACTAACCATTGCATTATTTTAAGTAACATCATTCTGCATTGTTCATTTGTTCTTAATGGCTGCATGCAGGTTCCATTCAGTTCTGTATTCATCTCCATTTCTGGTCTGTGACACATGCTTCTCACTTGTGTGTGTTTATTCCTGCATTCACCATTTCACCTTTGCTATCCATTGTATTAATTAAAATAACATATTGTATTACTTAAATTAACATCATTCTGCATTGTTATCAGTGGTTGCCTACAGGTTCCATTCAATTCTGTATTCAATTCCATTTCCAGTCTGTAACATGTGCTTCTCTCTTGTGCATGTTTATTTTCTGCATTCACCATTTTTCCATCATCATCCATTGTATTGATTAAAGTAACATATTGTATTATTTAAAAGTAACATATCGTAAAAAAATAGACATAATATGACAGGGCCAGCTAAACTGAAAGCTGAATGCTTTAAATGTAAAGTTCATCATTGGTGTTGTGTTAACTTCCCCGATAGTAATTTCAGTGACATTACATCCTTGAGTATATGTTTATTTTGTAAACTTAGAGAAAACCATGAAAAGGAAGTTAAAGCACTAAAGGAATTAGTAAAAAAGCTTGAAGCTTGGGTTGTAGCACTGGAAATCCAACCCAGTGGACAAAACCAGAGTGAAAATGCATCAACAGATAGTATAGACTCTAAGGTTAAACATTTAGAACAAAGCATGGCCTGCTTGGAAAGTACAGTGAGTATTCCAGAAAGTAGGATGAAGGAACAAGAATTCTAAATGGTCAGAAATAAAAGAGGAGACAATAATAAATTTGCTGAGCATACTCTCTAATACTGACACAAATTAATGCTGTAATGGCAGTGTGTCTGTAGGCCTCTTGTCTTCAAATATATCAGCCACTCTTACCTAACTCTGATGTAGTTCTGCAGTGTAAAATTCATCATCACTTTCATCAAAAGGAAGATATTTAGTATCACTTTCACTGTTATAAACATCATCATTGCTAGCCATAATGCAATAAATTAGGGTTGCAAAAATTATATATCACACTTCAACAAATTTGAACTTTTCCTTTTTTCTCAAATGAAGTCTGGTCATTCCAAAAGATTTTTGCATGCTGATTTCGAAAATGACCATGAAATTTTGATATCACATTGCTGCAGTGGCTGATTAGGCTGTAGTCCCCAAGTATCAGTCTCTTCAAGCCACCCAGCACCCGGAGGTTTGTGACAATAAGTTCTCCAGGTAAGGGGATAGTAATCTCCAGTATCCTGTAGTATCTTCTTGGGTATTGGTTTTCCTTACACCCAACTTAGTATGATGATGGATACATGCACACAATAGGTTCTAGATCCTATACTAACTGCACTTCACCTTCAATCACATATAGTCTAGTTCTGATACTTACACTAATTATAAATTCTAAACAAATCAACTTATTCCAGGTCAGGATTCTCTCACATCAGCTGTCTATTTCTAGGAGATTAGTGAGGTTCACTCCACACATTAACTGTAAGCTACTTCCCAAGAATCTATTTATTAGATCTTCATCTCCACAGGAAAACAATCCCAATCACTCAAGGTCCAAGAAATGAACCAGAATTCTGAGGCAAACCTGACAGAAATAAACTGACCTATTTTTTATCCCTTTTATTATAGCTGGAATAAACAATTTTTAATATAAAAGTATAACACGCAACACTGGCAATACGTCACAATTAACAGAAAAACTCTGGAAAACAATAATTAGTAGAGAGGTTTAGCAGAGAAAAACAAAGGAAAGTGAGTGGGAGACAAGCACAGGAAATGGGTTGTTTAAAGTATGTGAAACTTTGTCCCAGCCCAGCTACACTCCAAACTTGACCCTATGACCAGATTTCTAAGTAACTGTCTAGATAGGTAATAGTTTTTTTTTGGTTCACGATCCTGATTGCAGTGGCAGACCTGGAGTGGCCAACTGTAGCTGACACAACCCCAATGGACTTTGTGGCTCCAACTAGGTTGGATCCACAATCCGAACCTGATGTGTCTGGCCTAGTTGAGCTAGTTGGTGGGCTTCCCACTGGTTGCCAAAACAACACAAAATTATTAGTTACATGCACAGGGTACAATTAATCGATAATAATAAATTATAACACAATCAACACACAAATAAGAACTGGAAACATGACTTCATCATTAATCACTGGTAAGAATAGATTGATTATTGAATGAATAGAGAATCAAAAATGAATAACTTAAAATGATAAATATGAATGACATTAACAATTATGACAAACATACTCTCACATAATTTAAGCAGCCTGCAAGCAACCTGAAACCAAGCATGCGCAACAAGCAAATCTCTCAAGTTAAATACTAGTTACAAATAATGCTAAATAAGCTATATCTGATTATCCTAACAAGTGACAAAAATGACAGGATTAGGTTAAATGCAGCTGAAAGGTACTCAGGCAGGAACTCTAAGCTGGAGCCATAATAAAATCTCTGGTGTCTAATCCTAAGCAGGTTAAATATATTACACATGCCCATACTTATTTACAATTTAAATGAATACCAATTATTATGTAACAATTATCTTAATCATTAATGATACTCTGAGCAATTTTAATGTCTAATAAACTCTGATAAAGAATCGTAATACCCTTAACAAATAAAATACCTTAATAGACTTTCCAACAGTAATTTATGCTGTATCTTCCAGAACAATGTCCAGAGCACTTCTGTCATATACTTGATAGCTAAATAACACTTTTTATATTTAATTAGACATGCCCATACTTATTTACAATTTAAATGAATACCAATTATTATGTAACAATTATCTTAATCATTAATGATACTCTGAGCAATTTTAATGTCTAATAAACTCTGATAAAGAATCGTAATACCCTTAACAAATAAAATACCTTAATAGACTTTCCAACAGTAATTTATGCTGTATCTTCCAGAACAATGTCCAGAGCACTTCTGTCATATACTTGATAGCTAAATAACACTTTTTATATTTAATTAGACTTCTGTGGAGAGAGAGAGAGAAACTTGTAAGAATTCTTAGATTTAAACTATTTGCCTAACAAAACTCCAGAGAACCAGATAGAACTTGAAAACCCTTGCAATGACTAATCCACTGCTGGATTGGTTAAAAAGAATGAACAGGAAAACTTAACAAATTACTGGGAGGGACACTGAGAAAAAAAATACCCACAGCAAATACAAATGGGAGAAAGGACAGATTGACCATTAATAAGGAAACTTGGGAACCTAGTCCAAGCCTATTGCCTGAATGTGGGGTTTTGTGAAAAACTTCACAGCCCCCTACATTCCTTCCCCCAAGATAAACCCTTCTCACAATTTTTTCCTCTCTCATGTTCTTTACCAGAATAATGTATTTACTTACAATCTAAACATGAGTATAAATTACAAAAAATTATTACATCAGAAAATGCTGAACCTCACAGTTAACCAACTCAGATTTACACTACAACATAATAGTACAACAAATTATTACATTTTTTATTAATTGCATAATACAGAAAACTAGAATTCACTGGCACAACCCACGGCTTCCTCCCATACCACCTGCAATCACACCACCACACTGCTTTTCTTGATCAACTTCACTGGGTCTATTTCCCATAATACTCCAGATCAAGAATACAGGAGGACTATTAACTTTACTATAACATTCTTCCCACAATGCCACATGGGGTCTGGCAAGTACCTCTGGGGGGACAGATTCCAAAGTTAAAGCCAATTGTCCAGTGATGTTATCAGGCTCTGACAAAATGATTCTTCAATGTCATTCAGACAAGTGGCAACCAAGGCAGCTCATTTTGATACCTCCTGGACTTCAGTTTTTCCTTTTAAGGTTCACCAAAATGACACATCTTGAATCCTCCAGTGGGTCCAATGGCTAGAGTTTGGACACAGTAACTACGTCGAGTTGACCCATAAAACTGAGCATGGGGTCCAACAAATAAGTGCACAGTGCCAGCACTGGAGCAGCAGCTCCAAGTCAGGGATCACAGGGGATTGCAAAGGGTAACTCAGAAGTCAGAACAAGGCTATGGGTAGACTCCATTGTTGACATCTGAGGATGCCACATGCATAGGGTTGCCAGATTTTTTGGTGGACAGACCAGGACAATAAAAATTTTGGGTTCATGGTATACACACATATATATATATATAAAATGAAAAAATATACATTGTAGTTTTAATAAAAATATAGTTCGTGAATGTAAAATAGAAGCATTTGTTTAGGCGGTGAATATTTATGATATCTCTCTGATAATTAAGTCGAATGTTTGGGCAATGTGATTTTTTAGTTGACTAAGTGGTGAGCATCATTTTCTGCTTGGTTTCAAAATGAGTTGATCATTGAGGCAGGTGATGAAATGCATATATTACCTTGCCTATATTTAAAAATAAGCAATCATGTAACTTTACTCTACATCGTAAAATCCGTCTGAACAATATTATTTTTTTATGTGAATTTTTTGTGAAACTGGGACATTCTGTGGTCCCAAAAGGTCTTTTTGGAACACTGGGACAAGAGGCCAAAAACTGGGACAATTCCAGAAAACTTGGCAACCCTTACATCTGGACAGCAATGAGTCCATTAGCGAGTGTTTAGGTTTCATAGTACCATTGGTAATTCAAAAATCGGGTTTTAACAATACACTACTTTGGCCAGGTGTCACCCATTACACAAGTCATCTGGAAAATCAAGTCTGGAAAGTTAAAACTTGCTGGGATTACATATGAAAACAAGTTAAAGTGGAAGAAGTAAATAAATATTAGTGCAAAACAATAGGGAAAATCAAGACTAGAATTTTCAAATTATAATTGTAAAGGAAAAGCAAAGTGAAAGATAAAAGAATAAGCTGAATCCTCACTCCAAACTTTTTTATCGTTGGAATAAAAAATTATTAGCAAGCCAGTATCTTGCATCACTTTATACCTTTCTTTCCAAGGTTTATCACTACTGCTTACCGCTTGGAAACAATTAATTAATTATTAATATCAATGTAGATGATGACTTTGCTTCATGGAAAACTGTGTAACACCTCTTGTGCCATCCATTGGAAACTAGCTGGAGCATTCTTTAATCCAAAACTCAACCACTTAAATTGCCAGTGCCCTCTGGTGGTTGAAAATGCAGTGCTTTCCCAGCTCTCTTCTGCAGTTGGCATTTGATAGTAACCTCGCACCATGTCCAGTGAAGTGAAGTAATGGGTTCCATAGAGACTAAAAACTGCATCTGTTAAGTTGGGCACTGGAAATCTATCTGGTATGGTCACTTCATTCAATTTTCTATAACACTAGGCAACAAATTTCAACTTTTTTTTTGTTACAGACACGTGAACTACTGATTCCTACTAAAGCGCTGATGCTGATTTCAGATCTGATATCAAAATTTCTCTATCACGTCCAGATTTTGTGTAACCGAAAACCCCTATTTTTCATTTTTTTTCTCACCCGCTTCTATTACGAAAGCCGTCTAAGCTACTTTTCCGTGCCACGTTTTATGTTAAGCATACTTAAATAATTAGTGAACAGGGATGTCTTTCCTCCTTTATTCTGGCTTAAGACAGACAGCGGAATTCCGCTGGCGGAGTTACCACCCCTGCGCCCAACCATCCACCCAAAGCGCGTTAGTATTTTGTTGTTACTACTGAAAGGCAAATTCCTGTTCTTAAGTGAAACTTTGGTGTGTCCTCTTCCTTTGTCGCTTGTAGGATGACGAGCTCTCCTTCTGCAGGAACCAACAATAATCTCCCATCATATTTGGGTTGAAATTACCTTGGTATCTGTTTTCCATAACTGAGATCTGTTGGTGGAAGCGCTCACCATGCTCGTCACTTACAGCCCCAAGGTTGGCCGTGAAGAAGTCAAGATGAGAATGTAAAAAATGAATTTTCAAAGACATTCTGCATCCCATTATTTCATAAGATTTAAGCATGTTTTCTACGAGTTTACGGTGGTTTTCAGCTTTGTGGTTTCCAAGAAAATTTTTGACAACTTCAACGAAAGATGTCCATGCTCCTAGTTCATTCTCATTTAGGTTAGATGGAAACGATGAGTCGTGGATGACACTGCGGATCTGTGGTCCAGTGAAAACTCCAGCTTCTAGCTTAGCATCTGTCAATATTCCTTTGAATTTATCCTTTAAATATTGGAAACCACTACCTTGATGATCCATACCCTTCACGAAATTTTTCATAAGGCCAAGTTTAATGTGAAGTGGTGGAAGATGTACTTTCTGAGGGTCAATAAGTGCTGGGTGTTTCACATTGTATTTACCAACAACATGTTCAGTTCTAGATGGCCAATCATGTTTTTTGTAGTGGTTCTTGTCATCTCTGCTGTTCCATAGACACAAAAAGCACATATGCTTTGTGTAGCCCAACTGTAACCCAAGAAGTAATGATACAACTTTAAGGTCGCCACAAATATTCCATGTGTGGTCCTTATATTTGATGAGTCTTAGCAGCAGTTTCATCGATTCATAAGTCTCATTAAGGCCAGTGGCATGTGCTACAGGTATTGAAGGTTTTTCATTGCCGTTGTGCAGTAATACAGCTTTAAGGCTAGCTTTACTAGAGTCAATGAACAGTCTCCATTCTTTTGGATCATAGCGACAGCCAATCCCTTGCATCAGACCACTGATATCGTGGCAGAAACAAACGTTTTCTTCCTGTAAGTAAAATGATGAAAACTGCAAATGGCGATGGCGGAAATGGGAAACTTTGGTGTTTGGTTGGAGAAGATTAAATTCTTGAAGTCTTGAACCAAGCAACTCTGCCTTTTCTTTTGGTAATTCCAAATCGCGCACTAAGTCATTTAAGTGGGAAATATTTGCATCTGGAACATATATCCCATCTTTCCCTGTTTCTATATCACTAGCAGAATCTTCAGATGAACTGCTGTCTGTTATCGTTGCTGGTGGAACTGGTGGTGGATTTGTTTCATCATGTGGTACTGGTTTCATTGCTGATTCGCAGTTTGGGTACGTGATCTTTGATTTGTTTTTCTTTGTGAAACCAGCAATCTTTGTCAAACAAAAATAACAATCATTGAAGTGATTTTTCGGCTCACGCCAAACCATGGGGACTGAGAACGGCATAGCTTTTCTTTTACCATTCATCCAAGCTATTAACATTGCATTGCACTGTGCACAGCAAATATGTGGTGCCCAGTCCCTCTGTTGGTCTCCTAACTTACAGTCAAAATAACACTTGTAGGCAAGTTTAATCTTTGTTGTTATGTTTCTACGTTGTGGCTTAGGTGTATATTGTCCACAGACAAAGCAGAAGTTGTCTGGGTGATTTACACAAGCACGTCTATTTGATGCCATTTTTAATTACCATACAATATCTGAAAAAACGTAGAAAGTAATTATTACGATGTGCAAAATAAAAAGAAATACACACCGTAGTACAAAACAAATGCTATAAAAACACACAAGTCACCACAACCTGTCACTTGCTCATCAGCAGAGAGCTTCAACAACCGTTCTGCTTGACTGTCACGTAGCGACTGACCATTGGGCCGTTGCCCGTTACTATGCTCTTGACTCAGTGTTGCCAACTCGGGCTAAATTTTATTTATCAAAATTGTTCGAATTTGTATATAGTTGGAAAAAAAAATTGCTTTAACCTTGAAAAGCAAGTTTCATATTACTGGCATTAAGCCGATTAAAACCAAAATCTGGACGTGGTAGAAAATTTTACTAAAAGTGATTTGCATTTTACACAAACTCTAGACGTGATAGAAAAAATCTAATTATAGATTTGAAATCAGCATACCGAAATTAGCTAGCAGCACCTATTTGGTCTTCTGTAACAAAATCTTTGTTGCCTAGTGTAATCTACACATTCTGATTGATCCATCTTTCTTCTAGATTGGCACAACAGGCAAACTCCAAGGAGAAATGCTAGGTTGTATGATATCAAGCAGCAATAATTCCTGGGACTGAGCTTCCACAGCTTCTGCAACTGGTTCTGGGAATCTTTGGGGTCATTGTCTAATAGGGGTATCATTATACAACTCTATCTGGTGTAGTACACAATTCACAAACCCCACAGCTTCATCTCCCTGATTTAACACTTTCTTCCTTCCAGCCAACATTTGCAAAACCTTCTCCCTCTCTTCTAACTTCAACTCAGGTGACAAGGTTACTTCATTTCGCAGACATTCTTCTGTCGAGCCTGATGGTTCTGCTTGTGCCCCTATTGTGAACACCTCTATTCTCTCTGTTTCAGTCATGGGAAAGTCAATTTCTTCTTCATAGACTATTGATCTTATAGTCCCTATCTGTTCTCCCACTTTGATTTTCTGTGCCTCTGGTGTTAACTTCATTACCACTACTTCTGTCTTCGCTGCCAATCCATCCACTAATGCAGGGTGACCATAAATCTTCCTCTGGAGTCATGGATCTCCATCATCATCCTCAAAATAGTACTCCAGTTTTTCTTCACCTTCTATCACATTCAGACAAGAAAATTGTGTGGGAACCCAGTGATAACTGCAGGTATCTAATTTAACAGTTGCTGATGCATAACATGGAACATTCTGGATCACTCTTCTACATGGTTCATTCTCATTCTTCAAATAAATTTCCTCCATATGTCCATCTTTATAAACTCAGGTTAACCTCTTCCATTTAACATTAACTCAGAGACAGTTTTCAACAAGAAAATTCATTCCTAAGATAACTGGAAATTTTGACCTTTTGACAACAGCAAATAGAACAGGCTCCATCTCTACTCCATGAACTGAACTGATAGCCCCAATGTAATCACTCCCAGTGGTTTAACATGATTTTCCACTCCAATTCCCCGAATCCTCAGGTTACAATTCTGACTCTGTGGATCTAACTCCAATTCCTCAATCACTGAATAATCCAGGATCCCAATTTGGCTCCAGAATCAAGTACTGCCATGTAATTCTCTGAGTGTTCAATCTGTATGTCCCCCTTCAGTAAAGACTGAGGTGCTAACTGTCCAGACATCTCTTCATCCAATCCATCAGTGTCAAAGATGTTACTAATTATCATATATATTTCTGAAGCATCAGCTACATGTTCATTTTCCTGGTCAGTTGGTTTTTTTCTATCTGGCTCTTCAGGAATATCCAAACCATCATCCAGACCAGATGTGGTTGAACAACATAGGTCATTACTAGCATGATCAACAATAACTTGAGACCTATCAGGAAAGTCTGTACCTGGATTTACATTCATGGATCTCATTCTGCTACAGGAAATCTGGACTAGATCTGTTGTCTCATTATAGCCCTGGGGAACAAAAGGAACTGCACTCGCATTCATTCCCATAGGCAAGACTGGGTTAATGCCCTCTGGATCTTCCTCTCTCTGCACTCCTTGAGTGAATTCTGGTTCTTGTATTGGCTAACTAGTTAGGAGTAATATCAGTCCTGCTATGAGCTCCAGGTGTTCCCCTCTTGCTTCAGAGCTTGCTGGTTTAAAGGCCTTGGCTCTCAGATTGACTCATTCTTCCTTGAGCTAGTCTGGTTGGACACAGGAATTTGTTCTCTTGAGATGGTAGGACCCTGTGGTCCTGAACTAAGCTTTCTCTGCTGGATTGAGTGCTGGTTATAACCATTCCCATTAGGTGGGTATGGACATTGTGGCACCCAATGATACCATTCACCACACCTCAAACACAAATGATGATGGCAATCTCATTCTAGATGACCTCTCTCTCCACAGTAATTACAGTACACCTTACCAAGGGACGATTAGGAGATGGTGATGGGTGGGTGGTTGAATGTCTGACTGGCACAGACCCCTGCTGCGAGGCCAATGATTGAGGGTGAGATTGGTGATTTCTTTGGTTTTGATTCTTCTGGGGCTGGCCTTGATGGCTAGATGACCCTATATTTTGGACAACTGGTGGTGGATGTGGTACCAGAGGAGACACACTAATGTTCCAAGCCTCCTGAAAAACTGGTGGAGACCTAAATAAATTCAAAGGTTTCACAGGCAGTTCCATTTCACTGGCTGCTAGTTCTCTCACTGCTGGCTAGTTCACCTGAGCTCTAGCTCCTTGTATCATTCAGGCTGTGGCTTGAGCAACTTTAACCTTTTGGGAAAATGACTTAGGAACAGTATTCAGAAATTTTGAAATCAGTTCTTGGTAGTTATCCACTTCTACTCCTGGCATAGCAATCATCTACAAAGTTTCCAATCTTGTTGCATACTGGTATAATATCTCACTTGGTTGTAATTGAGCATTAGTAAATGCCTCTCATTTGTCTCTTGTCATGGTATTCCAGATTTCTCTGTAATATGTTTGCAATCTTTTTTTTACAACTTCATATGGCATCCCTGGTCTGTCAACTAAATCAAAACACACACTCATTTGTCCTGCAAGACACTCACATAAGGCATCCTTCCAGTAATTTTGCCCTCCAGCAACTGTATTCTCTGCATAAGTTTCAAACTCCCTCCTAAATTCTGCAAATGTTCTTCCATCAGAAATGTCAAAAGGCAATGGTCAGGGAAAACTGCACCATCTAACTTCTCTAGCGCCTTAGCAAGACATTCCATTGTCATTGTCTGTCATTGTTGGTGGTAATTTGGGTTCCTTTCTTGCAGGAAACTTCACAGGTTCATCATCTCTACCTTAATCACTAAACTTTCTCTGCAACTTCTTATAAGGTCTCTGGTTAACTCAGTTTCAGCTTCCTTTCGGGGGGGTCTGAAATGTAGATGATTTTGTCCCTTTTTACTTGATGGGGGAGTACTTTCAGTTCTTCTTCTTAGGTACCAGAAGAATCACACTCCTGTGGAGGACACATTTTTCTCCTTTCCAACCAGTTCATAACAGGGTGGCCCACTTTTATTTCTGTTTCAATCCTTGACTGTTCAGAGTTGCTCACTTGTTACAACAAGGCTGTTACTGTTTCCCCCAATCTTCTGAGAGCATATATATCCTGGTCAGAAGTTATACGGGCAGTTGTAGACTGATAACTCAACAGTCAATTCTCAATCTCTCTCAATGGTGATTGGGTGCCTGAGGCCCCTGCTCCCTCACCAGGAATATTCAGTTCAGCCATTTCACAAGGTTATCCATTAACTTCTTCAGTGATGTCAGTCCCCTGAGTCATCTCTGGATTAGGCATTCTCCATAATTCCTCTCCAAAACTTCACTACTTCCACACCCAATCCTTTGACTTATCCTGCTGGCTTTGATCCCTCGTTATGAATCCCCCTATTTTCTATTCTGCTGGCTATGAATCCCCATTTTTTTCTATACCCCTGGCTATAAATCCCCCTGGCTATAAATCCCCCTATTTTCTATCCCACTGGCCATGAATCCCCCTTTTTTCTATCCTGCTGGCTATAAATCCCCCTATTTGATATCCTGCCAGGGATGCCAAAAAGTATGCTTCAGTGGCTGAGTAGGCTGTAGTCTCCAAGTATCAGTGTCTTCAAGCCACCCAGCACCCTTTTAAGTTTCTGGGTTTGTGACAATAAATTGTCCAGGTAAGGGGATAGTATTCTCCAGTATCCTGTAGTATCATCTTGGGTATTGGTTTTCCTTCACCCAACTTTCTTAGTATGATGATGGACATATGCACACACTAGGTTCTGGATCCTATGCTAACTGCACTTCACCATCAATCACTTATAGTCTAGTTCTTATGCTTACACTAATTATAAATTCTAAACAAATCAACTTATTTTGGGTCAGGATTCTCTCATGTCGGCTGCCTATTTCTAGAAGATTAGTGAGGTTCACTCCACACATTAACTGTAAGCTACTTCCCAAGAATCTATTTATTAGATCTTCATCTCCACAGGAAAACAATCCCAATCACTCAAGTTCCAAGAAATGAACCAGAATTCTGAGGCAAACCTGACAGAAATAAACTGACCTATTTTTTATCCCTTTTATTATAGCTGGAATAAATTCAATTTTTAATATACAAGTATAACACACAACACTGGCAAGATGTCACAATTGACAGAAAAACTCTGGAAAACAAATAATTATTAGTGAGGTTCAGCAGAGAAAACAAAGGAAAGCAAGTGGAAGACAAGCACAGGAAATGGTTTGTTTAAATTTAGTATGTGAAACTTTGTCCCAGCCCAGCTACACTCCAAACTTAACCCTGTGACTAGATTTCTAAGTAACTGTCTGGATAATAGTTTTTTTCTGGTTCACAAGCCTGATTGCAGTGGCAGACCTGGAATGGCCAATTGTAGCTGTAAGAATAGATTGATTATACCGGTCTGCATGAAAATCAATTTCTTTATTTTGAGTTGTGATTCTGAAGCAGTTCGCTGCGCTGAATTAAAAAATGCTACCAGTGTTTTTCTATCACCCACAGTTTTAAAGTTATTAGCAAAACAATTTTGGGGCATTTTGTAATTTTTTACCTTTTTTATCTTTAATTAATTTCGTTTTTTCATATTTTTCAGATAGATAATTCTAACTACGTCTTTAAAATCTTAATAATGGCTTCAAGAGGATGTACCCATAGTCCAGACATATTTTGTTATATTTGTGGTTGGTATGTTGTTGTAAAACAAAGGACAAATGTAATGACCTTCATTAGAGAGTTTATCATGCTTATTTTGGAATTAAATTAGGAGATCAAGACAAAAGTTGGGCTCCACACAAGGTTTGTCTTACGTGTGTTGTGGCACTAAGGAATTGGAGCAAAGGTAAAAAGAAAAGTTTGCCATTTGGGATCCCTATGGTATGGCGCAAGCCTAGCCTAGAAACCATACTGATGACTGCTACTTCTGTTCTTGCAATGTTAAAGGTTATAATGCAAAGAATAAAGAGAGCCTTCAATACCCAAGTCTTCCATCTGCAATAAGGCTGGTACCCCATGGTCCAGAAGTTCCTTTTCCCCGCCCACCTGAGAGTCTGGATCAATACAATTCAGATTCTGATTCAGCTCCAAATCCAGACAATGATGATGTTTATGAACAGCCAACAGCTGACCGAGATCCTCCTAAACCATTAACCCAAGCCGAACTAAATGACTTAGTCAGGGATTTGAATCTGCCTAAGGACTCTGCAGAACTTTTGGGGTCTAGATTGCAGGAGAACAATTTATTGGCATCCGACACATACTTCGCTTGGTACAGAAATCGTGAGAAAGACTTCGTGCCTTTTTTCGAAGAAGATGGTCCCTTGGTATTTTGCAAGGACATAACAGGATTAGTGTGCAAGCTAGGCATCGAATACCAAACCAGTGACTGGAGGTTGTTTATAGATTCCTCTAAAACCAGTCTAAAAGGAGTGTTACTGCACAATGGTAACAAATATGCATCAATCCCAGTGGCCCATTCTACTCATTTAAAAGAGACCTATGATAACATTGTTGCGGGGAGAGCGAATGAACTTAACTAGAATAACGTAACTTGGCTACTTCTTGATGACGGGAAACGAGAAGGTCCCGGGTGGTGAAGTTTTTCTCACCTCCACTGACTGTCACTGAGGGGCAAACGAGACTCCCACACGGCTGAACCAAGAAATGGACTCGACCCGCTAGCTATTCCAAAGATTAACACTGCGTCTGAGTCGGGTCCACTTGAGAACCTGGAAAGCCTTGGCTTCAGGAAAGGTGTGTGCAATGTACACCTGACAATACTTGAGGACTTCAACCAAATATGGGCATACACAACAAGCAAGCAAGATTCTAGCAAACTGATTGTGAAGTAAACCAAATGTGGCTGAATGAGAAAAGCAGATATTACCCTCTGAATTGTAAATCCTTGAAAGTAATGACCCCAGTCTATGAGGACAAAGGCTGAAAAAAAACTAGTTGGTAGAATTCTAAGGGTTTATTAGCAATTAACTTGAATTATTTACAAGAGCTAGAATGGGTTATGAGCTTGAGTCTAAACATGGTTTAAGATCATACAAGAGCTAGAATGGGTTATGAGCTTGAGTCTAAACATGGTTTAAGATCATACAAGAGCTAGAATGGTTTATGAGCTTGAGTCTAAACATGGCTTAAGATCAAGAACTGGAAATTCAAAAACCCTGAAAGGGTATATTATACAATGGTGCGTACAATTACAATGACAAAAAAAATACTGGACAACAAAAATGGAATTTCTAGAAAAAGATAAAATCTTAACCTATGCTAGAATGGTACAATTAGAAAACACAATCGACCTCACTGGACCTAACATCCTTAAGCTAGAATTGAGGTCAATCCAATCACACCTATCTATTATAGTTAAGCCATGGAGAAACTAAATCTGGAGCTAGAAATACCTTAACCTGCACACCGTTATGCACAGGCAATGTCCATTATCACAAGGCACACTGTCTTTCTTGAACTTTTCTTATTCTTACAAATTGAGTTGGCAGGCTAGAACTTCCACAAGCGGAAGCCAACTGTGAATTTAAGGCAAAGTTTTCTGACAAGAATGGAGCTAAACAAGACTACTGAGCTAGTCAGGCATTAAGCAAGACTAACTCTACCCATATGGGGGTTACATCCTGAAACAAGAAGAAGAAAAGATGTTAGTCAAGATGACCCCACTACAACATGAAACTGCTTCTGGAAAAAATTCAGTATCAAAATCACAGATGTATATTGTGTGGGAATCTCAAAGTCCTTTGCATGTTATTTGGGCAGCAATCAGGATACACTAAGATGCCATGTTTCATCTGCGAATGGGATAGTCGAGCATGTGACCAGCACTGGAAGAGGAAAACTTGGCCTCCTAGAGAGAATCTTACCCCAGGATCAAAGAACATTTTACATGAACATCTAGTTGAACCAAATAAAATCCTCCTACCACCCTTGCACATTAAGTTAGGCTTGATGAAGCAGTATGTCAAAGTATTGAATAGAGAAGGTGAGTGTTTCAAGTACATTTGTTCAAAATATCCAAAGATTAGCTACGAGAAAATAAAGGAAGGTGTTTTTATAGGTCCTCAGATTAGAAAGTTATTGACAGACGATCATTTCCTGAACACAATGACCATTAAAGAAAAAGAAGCATGGCTTGGTTTCAAAGATGATGTTGAAAACTTCTTGGGAAACTACAAAAGCCAAAATTATGAAAGACTGGTAGAAAATATGCTTAAAAAGTTTTGCGCCTTAGGCTGCAACATGAGCCTGAAAGTTCACTTCTCATTTTCGCATCTTGACCATTTTCCGAAAATCTTGGAGATGTCAGTGAGGAGCAAGGGGAACGATTTCACCAGGACATCAAAACCATGGAAAGAAGATATCAAGGAAGATGGCATACAAATATGATGACGGATTACTGCTGGTGTCTGCAACGAGATCAGCCTAACGCACAGCATAAGAAAACATCAAAGAAGCACTGGTTTAGTCGTCATTAGTCAGATCTACCTTCGTAGTCTTAAGTCTTTGGAATAAGTCCTGAAATGTTTGCAAGTAAAGAAGGTAAATATATTTTGTTTCTTTCAGTTATTTTTTTATTCTTTTATAAACAAGCAATATGCTTGTCCAAGAGCTAGGAGCTATTTAATTCTGCTTTAATTAGGTTTTACTCTATCACCTAAAGATTTCGTGCTACAAGGGGTGTTGTAATACCTCATCTGACCCCAAATGTTAACCACCCATTGATGGGAGGGGAGGGAGTATTTTGCTGGGAATGGGACTGGTTGTTATATATATTTACCCTACATTATTATGTAAGCGTTACTGTAGTCTATAACAACAAAATTTATGGTTTAGCATGTGCAATCCAATGTTGGTCTTGATAAGATGGTTCACATTTGGGGATAAATGAGGAATTTATGACATACCCTGTAGTAAGAAAACCATATGTGATAGGGAAAAACTAACTATATTTTTGAGATCAGGGCACTCAAATTATATAGAATCACCAACTAGCTTGTAAAAATCGATTGACAAGTTTTCAAATGTGTACTGGTGTTATTGAATGAATAGAGAATCAAAAATGAATAACTTAAAATGAAAATAATAATTATGAATGACATTAACAATTATGACAAACATACTCCCACATAATTTAAGCAGCCTGCAAGCAACATGAAACCAAGCATGAGCAACAAGCAAATCTCAAGTTAAATACTAGTTACAAATAATGCTAAACAATATGATAATAAAAACCCACTCTAATAGACAGAGTTTATTTCCACAACAGTTTCGGTGCCCACTGGCATCCTCTTTGGGTGGATACAGAAAGATGAATGAACCAAAAACGAGGGAAACCAGTCCCAGGGACCATTAAGAAATTTGCACCTAGGTTAGATCCTGTCCTCCCGACACTGGAAGGGCATTTTATTAAAGGGTCCCGCTTATAAGTACATTCACACAAATTTAAAACTATCTTCTTTTTCTATACATACAGATTCTATTATTTTTTACATAACTGGACTGTTTTCCCTCTTGTTTTTGGTTCATTCATTTTTCTGTATCCACCAAAGAGGATGCCAGTGGGCATCGAAACTGCTGTGGAAATAAACTCTGTCTATTAGAGTGGGTTTTTATTATCATATTTTGACCTTCACCTAGAAAAGTGAAGTTTTTTTTGCATTTAATGCTAAACAAGCTATATTTGATTATCTTAACAAGTGACAAAAATGACAGGATTATGTTAAATGCAGCTGAAAGTTACTTGGGCAGGAACTCTAAGCTTGAGCCATAATCAAAACTCTGGTGTCTAATCCTAAGCAGGTTAAATATATTACACATGCCCATACTTATTATAAAATTTAAATGAATACCAATCATTATGTAACAATTATCTTAATCATTAACAATACTCTGGGCAATTTTAATGTCTAATAAACTCTGATAAAGAATCATAATGCCCTTAACAAATAAAATATCTTAATAGGCTTTCCAACAGTAATTTATGCTGTATCTTCCAGGAAAAACAATGTCCAGAGCACTTACTGTCAAATACTTGATAGCTAAGTAACACTTTTAATATTTAACTAGACTTCTGTGGAGAGAAAGAAAAACTTTAGAATTCTCAGATCTAAACAATACTTGCCTAACAAAACTCCAGAGAACCAGATAGAACTTGAAAACCTTTGCAATGACTAATCCACTGCTGGTTTGGTTAAAAAGAATGAACAGGAAAACTTAACAAGTTACTGGGAGGGCCACTGAGAAAAAAAAATACTTGGGATTGTCCCCAGGGTTTCGGAGCCGGAGTCGGAGTCGGAGCCGGAGTCGGTGGAGCCAGTGAATTTTGCTTACCTGGAGCCGGAGCCGGAGCCAGAAACCTTGAAAATACGGCTCCATGGTCTGGCTCCGGGCAATATATTGCTACCTAAATTGTTATTTGTTAAATATAGGTTTAGTTGCAAATTATAATTCTTGTAATATATTACGAAAAGTGGTACCATAGGATTCTTGGATTTTATGGAGGTGTGGGAGTTGCAGGAATAATCTGCAAATTTCCATTTTTTAACCATTAAATATTTGGGAAGATTTGTCTTAACAACACTTAATTATATAGGTAAAATTTTTTTTATGGCGGTGGAGACCTTAGGTAGGTAGGTACTAACTATTTATCTAAGTAGGTAACTACCTAGATACATACCTAGTAAGGTTGGTCCTTCTGACTTGGATTGAACTATTTTTATTTTTAGGTCAATTATCTTGTATTGCTAAATTTCTTTTTTTTCAGATTCTTTGTAATTTGTACTTGATTCTTTAATTATAATTATCAGTCTATGACCCTTCATAATGGATAGAGATTCAATAAAGAAGTCTGATATATTCAAGTATTTTACTGAAAGTTCAGATAAGAAACACTATGTTTGTATTTGTGAAGTTTCTGATGCTTCGGGAAATATTTCAACGTGTGGAACTAAAATTACCAAGCCTCAAAGCAAAAAGCCTGATGTCTCCTCAAGAGCATATAATTTGAAAAGACACTTGAGTCGATTACATCCTGAAATATCAAAAATGATGGAAGAAAAGCAAATGCTTGAGCTTTCAAGACCCAGTACTTCTGCCAGTTCAAAAACTAAAGCAAACCAGCAAAACATTACTAAATTGGACAATTAGTTATATAAATCTAGATATTTATTTTATAATTAACAGAATTTACTATAAAAGAGCCGGAGCCAGAGCCGGAGCCAGACTGTAAAAAATTTCTGCTCCGGAGCCGGAGTCGGAGCCAGAAGTTTTTTACCGGCTCCAAAACCCTGAATTTGTCCCACAGCAAATACAAATGGGACCAAAGGACAAATGGGCCATTAATAAGGAAACTTTGGAACATAGTCCAAGCCTATTGCTTGAATGTGGGGTTTTGTGAAAAAATTCAGAACCCCTACAATGTCAGGTTTTTGAGAAAATCAGTTTTTTATATTCAAATATAATAGAATAATCTATAAACAAGGAAAATATTAAAATCGTTTTGTACTTAAATTTTTTTTCTTGATTTTTACTGGTAAGTGACATCTGAGGCTTCCCTTATTAGTGTCCAGTGGTAATCAGCCAGCATGTTTGGACTCCACTTGCCCTGGTATTTCTCCATTGCAGAAATGTCATGATGAAACTGCTTTCTATGTTCATCACTGACATTTCCCAGGTTTGATGGGAAAAATTCCAAGTGCAAATGTGAAAAATTAATTTTTAAACTCATATTACTTCCCAATGATCTGTAAGGTTGGAGAAGTTCATCAACCAATTTTGCATAGTTAGGCAATTTTTTGTTGTTTTGTTGCCTAAGAAATTCTGGTCACTGCTTTAAAAGCATTCAAAGCTGGGGTTTTTTTTTTCAGATTCATTCAGGCCTTCATCAAAGGCACCATCTTTCATTAACTCATTTATTTGTGGAACAACAAAAGTTCACTCTTTTATTCTGGCATCACTAATTAGGTGAAATTTTTGTTTCAAGTACTGGAATCCATTTTTTGCTGTGTCCATTGCTTTAACAAAACTTTTCATCAGTCTTTGTTTGATGTGTGAAGGTAGCAAGTAAACATTTTCAGGATCCACCAATTTATGACACAACATTTTTCTTTGTCCAGGAGTGACAGATTGACAAAGTGGCCAGTTCTTAACAGTATAATGAGAATTCTTTGCTCTGCTGTCTCATTCACAAAGAAAACCAATATTTTGTATATCCAAGCTGTAAACTAAGAAGCAGCCCAATGACTTTGAGATCACCACAGATATGCCAAATGTATCTGTAATTTATTTTATTTAGGAGAAATCCTATATTTTCATAAGACTCTTTCATATGTACAGCATGTCCAATAGGAACTGAAAGATAGATATTTCCAGTATGCAACAGGACAGCCTTCAAACTAAGTTTTGATGAATCAATGAAAATTTGCCATTCTAAAGGTTTATGATTCTGTTCTAGGGCCATTATCAAACTATCGTTGTCATTACAAAAAGAAAGATCACCAGTCATAGAAAAGAATTTTGGTATTTTTTTTTTGGCATTTGCGAAAAATGTATATGCTGGTATCGTTCACAAGCAAGTTCCATCCTTGTAATCTGAATCCTATGAGTTGATTTTTTGATAAATTCAAATCTTGAACCAGATCATTAAGCTCAGGTTGAGTTATCAAGTGAGGCTCTTTTTCTTGAATTTGTCAATACTCTTCATCCTTATCTGACAATTCCATAGGCTCAGCTTCAGCAGGTTCATCATCATCTAAGCTCCATGATCCAGGGGGCTTAGGAAAGGAACTGATAGAGTTTCACAATGTACTGCTGGTCACATTGTGGAAGGCAGATTTGGGTATTCAATTATCTTCTTATTTTTTGAAACTATTTTTGAGGAAACTTATTTTTTGAGGAAAAAACACTGACCTTAGTTAAAACAAAAATAACAATCTTTGAATTGATGTTTTTGCTCTCTCCAAATCATGGGGACTGCAAATGGCAAAGAGGTACTTGTACCTTTTAACCAACCCATGAGGGTCACAGCACAATGTGGACAGCATATATGGGGAACCCAAACTTTATCTTGATCCCAGATTTTGCAGCCAAAGTAGAGCTCATAAGCTTTTTCAGTTAAGGGAGTATCTTTTGTGATTTTTGTGTCAGTTACTGCACACACAACAGAAACTTTTAGGATTGTTCACACATTTACATGACATTTCAAATTATCTTTTTTTTCCTTCAAGGCACTATTTTGTGTAACACATGCACAATTAAATGATCAGGTAAATGGAAAAAACCTATAAAATCAAACTTAACTGAACATGAACAGACCTGCACCATGAAGCAGCTTGCATCAGAGTGAATGATTCATAACTGCAAGTAGCCCTCTATGACAGATAACACAGAACGAAAATTGACATGTTATGACAGGTTTGAACATGTCAGGAGCAGAAATTACATAATCTTACATTAGCTAAACCATTTTCTGCTTGAATACTCTCAGCTTTGGAGTAGATGCAGTTTTAATAATTTGTTCAATTTATCATCAGTATACAAATTTGGTCAAGAATTGACCCCCAAATTTCTCAAAAACCTGATGTGATAGCAAAATTTTGTCATCATTTTTGTAATCAGAGATGAAAAATGTAAAAGAACAGCTATTATCATCTGAGAAAAAAAAAATGATGTTGAACAGTGTTATTAACATCTACTGTTTTAAAACATATAACACTGAAAAGGATTTGCCTCCTGGCCAATCAGTCACAGGGATTTAAGATAAGCCCCACCCCTCTTATCTATTCTGAATACCCATTGGTTATTTACCTTCTTATAAACATGCCCTCCTAGATTGCATAAGACAAACAAGAAAGCACTCTAGCAATTATAGCACTCCAAAACAAATTTGCACTCCAAAACAAATTTTTAAGTTTATGGTTTACTGTGGTAGGCCATCAGTATGCAGCACTGCAACCACATGGCTCATGTGTGTAAGCCACTGAGGTGAAGAAGTTAATGTATTTTTTATTTAGATATTAAATTTGTATTATTTTATTTTAGTATTTTTTTTAAATGTGTTAGTTCTTTTGTTTTAGCAAAATTTTTGTTTTTATAGTTTTAATTTAATTATTAATTTAATTTAAATTATTGCAGTTTCATTTGATATAGGATATATTAGTTGTTTGACTGGTAAAGAGTAAAGTATTTCACAACATTAATATCCCATTTTAATTTCAGTAGTTAGTGAAAGCATTTAATTTTAATGTAAAACTTTTCTAAACCTGGTCAGCTCACCCATCTTGATGGTTTTCCAGTTTTATCAGTAATGAGTTTTTCTTATACAGTCTAGGGCGGGTTGACATTTTGTATTCAAAAGTGACACATTGTGGGGGTTTTGTATGGGTCACAGTAGTCACCCAGTAAAATATTTCGTGTATCCTAAGTCTCCTACCCCCAGCACAAATTTTTGGTTTTTAGTTTCAATTTGCCAAAATGTACATTTTTCAGTAAAAACTCAGATAAAAATTGTTTCAGCTGTGTTAAACTTTTCTTATTTATAATTCAAACTCAAAGAAAATGACATTTTTACGTGTTTTTGAGTATATACTATATATTAAGATAAAAAATAAGGAACAAATCAATGAATTACATAACGTTTTTGAGAAATTAAACAACAGAACTTGTCTTCTACAAGAAAAAGAAAAAACATTATCTAATGAAGTGCTCTTCTGCACGATGTATAAACTTAAGCTATTTTGAAAGTAACACTGCATGTTTATTTATTCCACTGTCCTTTCCATTCAAATTTAGGCAATCTTTGCTGTGATTCCATTAGGTTAAGAATATGTTTTTGGCAATTTTCGTAGCCAATTCGTACATCAGATGCATTCATGACTAGAAAAACACAGCAGTTTCTACTCCTTGGCTGTGACAAGGAAAGGCTGGTATTTTGAGTGGTTCCTGGCTTGCTAGCAAAAGTTCTTTATTGCTAAAGTTTCTCAGAAGTGGAGGTGGATAAACTATCTCTTTCTGCCAATCAATCATTTCAGTGTAGTCTGAAGAATCAAAATTAAGAGTTTGAGGTAGGTCAAAGTTTCTTGATCCAGAAAATGTAGTTCTTGAGAGAATGATTCGCTGGATTGCAACCTCTCTAACTTCTCTACTTGAGTCTGTTATCATCGATAGTACAATATTTTCGGGGTTCGCAAAGTATGAGTTATTCTGAAACACTGGTTCCATGATTAATCTGTATTTCTCCTTCAAGTCGCATAGCAGATACCCTAAGTACCAAAAGTTAGATGATCGATCAGATGTCAGTGGATGTGACTTAACCCAAAACCATCCTGGAGCATAGGATAGCATAATAATTTCTACTAGATCTTTGAGATCTTGGGATGAATTTGGTGTTGACACAGAGTCTAAGAATTCTATTTGATCTAGTTAGCCAATGAGCATGATGAATTGTACCAGGAGATCTTTCTGCAAGATCTTTGGAGACATTTCCAGATTGAACAGCTAGGCACATATTGTAGAGATACTTTTGGTCACTGTTTAAAGCATTAACAATATCAGATGGAATTTCATGAATGTTTCCTTTTAACAGGAGAAAAAGCAACCACTTCCAGTTTTGTTAGATCAATTTTCAATTTATTTCCAATTGAACCCTTGAAAATACTTGGGCCTGTTGTTTTTCCATCTATTGCCTCGTAGATGTGCCTGAATGGTAGTTCATTCATATGAAGAAGGCATACCAGCCACTGAGCAGACCTATTCAGATAGATTTCAACAAGCTTTATTACTCCATCGATTCTTCCAGTGTTCACAGCAGTGCCATCACATAGATGCTTTTAGAGTGTCTGAACTTTCTAAGTCCACTATTACAGTAATCAGCTCTTCTGCTACACAACAAGCATTTCCATGATCAGGTGTTATATAATCTATATAGATATTTCCAGGCTCATTAACAATGACATAGTGCTCTTCTTTGATCCTGCTGCCCTGTTTAATGTGTCATCTCTCCCATCAAAACTAATGCATTCTATTTCTATATTCTCTGATTTAACCCTGGTACTCAATTTTTTACCTACTCGTGCTTTTTCCTTCTCCAGCTTCTTTCTATCAAGTTGCCCTGATCCAGGATTCCAATATCTTTTAAAGTAGCATTAACAATTGTGCTGCTGCCCTGCAACTCACTCTGTAACGATCTGCAATCACTGCCAACTCTTCATAGGTATATCTGTTCTGCTCATTCTCTATTAACTCTATATCAGGCACAAAGTCTTCATCCTCTTGGTCGGTCTCTACCTTCATGCTTCATGGTATGACTGAGAGTTAAGACTGTGTTTGCATGGTTTGTAAGCGTTCTTATTTTACTTCTTTTCATCTTTCACCCCTCTCCTATTCTCTCCAACTATTTTTCTGACTTGTTGGCAGTGGCCGATGGATGATGATGGTGAGTCTTTTTTCTCTTTTTCTGAATGAATGTTAACCCACGAATGATAGGTGTTGCTCCTTACTTAACCCCTTATTCTCTTCTCTTAACCCCCTACTCTTTCCTTTCTCTCGGGCTAACCTTAGAGTGGATCTTAGGGTCTTTGTTAGCCTTAGCTTCTGTAGATCTGTAGATCCTGTGGTTCCTGTGATGTTGAAGGGACAACTCTGATAGCTTCAGTCAATTTTGCTTGTAATCTCATTTGGCATTTGTGTTCTTTTTGAGCTCTAGCAATAGACCTTTTCTTCATTAAAGCAGCTTTTCTATCAATTGGCCCCAGTTGGTTTAATCTTTGCCTTTATCCTACAAAAGAATCCCACTCAGCAATTGTTATTTTATCCTTGTACTGGCAGGCATTTCTATCAATCCCTTTATCGTAGTAATCACAGGTACATACAGTGGACCCCCGATTTGAGTACGCTCATCCATAGGCTCCTATTGACTCGACTTGAGTAGAAAACTCGATTTGAGTACGCCAGCTGGCGACGCCGAACGCGTTTCAGTTTGTCTAGAGCATTCGTTGCAGGAACATTCGGGGTCTAATGTTTTGAATAGTACAGGTGTTCTTAGGGATTTCTGTTAGAATTTCGTACATTTTGTTTTCTGACTTTGTACTTAGTGTTTATTTATGTTAGTTTTTGTTGATTAAAGCATAAAATAGTGAAAATATAGCATAAATTTGTTTGAGGACATAAATTTGTTTGAGGACAAGGTCATGAGCTACTTTAAGTCATTCATAGCAAACAGGCAGAAGCAACAGAAAATTGATGCTTATTTCAAGCCCTCAAGTCCCCAACCCTCTACCTCTTCCATGTCATTGGCTGTGGGCCTAAGAACGCCTAGCCCTGATGAGTTACCAGACATCATCATGGAAGGAGACTCTCCCTCCAAGCAATAATTCCTCCCCTCCATTCCTCATCTGGAACTTCCAGCACATCAAGCAAGACTCCTACAGGATTATTCTATTTTGTCTATATTGTACGGTATGTATTTTGTATTCTATTCTGTCTATTTTTAATACAATTACTAAATTTCGTAGGCCAATTTCTATAGAAAAAGTAGGGGTGGGGTGAAATTTTTGGGTTTTGGAACGAATTAATTAATTCCCATAGGTTATTAAGTTCGATTTGAGTACATTTCGAATTGAGTATGCCATGCTGGAACAGATTACGTACTCAAATCGGGGGTCCACTGTACATCAAACATAGCATCATACTCAAACATTTTGTTCAAATTTTTCATCTCTTTGGTTTATAGGAACCTTGTTCAACTTTTTGAGGCTGCTTCTATCACTCTAACATCTTTCTGAAAGATTCTATGAGTACTTATTGTAGGGAAAGAGAACCTTCTCCATATGGTTTCAACGTCTATTGCGACTATGTTACAACATTCATTAAAAGTAATCAATTTATTTGATTCAGCCTCTTCTCATCATCGCACAAAGTTGTAGTGCCTCACAACATCTGCTTTTGTTGGTGTCATAGCTGCTGGAAACTCGGAAGGATGTCCAAAGGCTGCATTTGATGACTTTTTTCGTGTCATGATTAATTTGACTGAAAAACCAATAATTTAACTTAAACCAATAGTTTGAATCAATAACCAATATCAATAATAATTTCACTTAATCAATAATCTGAAACAAAAATAAAATAATATTTTTTTCAAAAAATACTAAAAAAATTAGGGTTGCCAGACTTTTTTGCACATTTGTGAAATTTGGCCATAAAGTAGCCAATCTGGCAACCCTGCAAAAAACAAAAAAAGTATCCATAAATAAAGAAGATACCCATTTGATTTAAATAAGGGCAAATAAGGTCTTCTAACTTATTTTTAACATATCTTAAATTGATGTTCAGAATAGGTTCAAAGCTTATTGTGAAATGTCAGCTAGAAGAGTGGGGAAAAAGGGGGGACTATGTGCGAGGGGTACAGGAGGTTGCACATAGCTCAAGTTTTGATATGTTATTTGTTAACCCAAATGAAAACCCTCACATAGTGTCATTTTTAAAAAAAGTAAAAAAAAAAAAAAAAAAAAAAATGTTTTGACCCACCCTAATTATACCCAGGATGATTTGTGAAGTATTATAGATTCAAAAAGGGAATATGACCAAAGTCTATAAATACATGAATAATAGTTATCACTCGCTTTTAGGCTTATGGAAATAGAGAAAAAGATGAACAGTTTTTGAATAGAGGACACTCAACTTCAAGTATTTGCTCAACTAAATCAAATGACTCAGTTTGTCATGGTAATTCTTCGAGAACATCCCCCCAGAAAGAGTAAGTTTACCACAGGATTTTATGATGGAATACTATGAAATTTTTCACTGTCTCTTTAAACTCAATTAAACTTGAAACCTTTCACTTTGGTATAGGCTAATTTTATCTTGAAATCTATGGAATGTTTTGTAAAGCCTAGGCTCATTGTTTTCAGATGTCCATTATCTTCTGTTTGGCATTTAAACTACAAACTGCCAACCATGCCAAATAATATTGAAAGAATGCTAAAAAATAATGAGAGATTGACAGGCTCTCACAAAGATGAGATTATAACTCTGTTGTATGAAGATATTAGTCCTCTCTGCAATTAGTAAGTAATGGGTCAGTTGCCAAAGCTGTATTTCCATGAAAAGTAAAGCTAATAGTCAAGACATTAATTAAAAATCAGTGACATAAAAAATTTAAGAAATAATAGAAGGACAAGTGGGATAATTGTTTTTGAATACATTGTTTCAAGCTGTGAAAGTTTCACTATTATTTACTGCATTTCATTTGGCCAGTTTGGTGATTTTAAAATACAAAGTTTTGACAGGTAGATAAAAGAATTTGATATTCACAAATTAAAACTATTTTTCATTTTCTACCAGTTATCCAAAGCACATTCATTATGAGCATGTCATCCAGTTGCTTCTCCAAACATACCCATCTCTAGCACAAAGTTCTCCAATGGATATCAGTATGGTAAGTGTGTCATACAGCATTTTCTCCTGTGGTTTTCAGATACAGTACTTGTTCAGTATGTGAGCTTCCTTTCAAAAGTAAGAGAAGTTGAGATGAACAATTTAAGAAGGGTGATTAGTGTGAAATAAATTGATAAAATGAGAAATGAGGTTGCTTGGGAAAGGTGTTGAGTAAAACAGTCATTGGATGTGACAATAAGGTAAGGCTGCCACATTGTTGCTATGGTAATGTGGAGAGAAGTAACAATAGGACTGTAGAACTGATTTCCTTTGACAAAACCACCTACAATCATATAAATGCCATTTTCCAAACTGGAGCTCTTTTTGTCACATTCATTGCAGCTTACCAATGGAATCATTAGCCAGTCTGAAGAGATCCACACCCAATGTCTAGAAAGCACTGTATCATCTGCCAAGAATCTATGCCACAAGGCATAGCTTCAATAAGAGAAACTACCAGTGCAAGACAAAAGCGAAGAGATGTCAAATATAGAGATGCCATTGACAGATTAACATAGTCTTGAAGGCTGGTTCAGAGGGAACATCATCACTGGTTTGGCAGAAAAGCTGTTATGACACCTGTATAGATAAGGGAAACATCAAAAGATTACAAAGACAAGAACACTTAGAAGTAAAACCCTCAATAAGCTCGGGGGAACCCAGCATATATGTTCCTACTTCAAGATTATCCCTCTCTGGTTTGTGTAGTCAGACATACCCTATGGACTGGAATGCTTGCCTTTTCTGTCAGGAAAGCAGTTCAAAGCAGAAACTGTGCTCAGTCAGAACCATGAATATGAGTAACCAAATATTGGAGGCTTCAAAATTTGAACATCATACAAGTGTTCATGTAGCTGGAACAGGTGAACTTATTGCTGCCAAGGGGAGGTATCATCCTAGTTGCCTCAAAAAGTTCATGTGAGACACTGATAAAGCCAAACATAAAACCAAACATTCAGACTTAGTGGTTTGGCTTGTGAAAGAGTTGAGACATTCAGCAGGAAAAGGCTATGGAAAACTATACATGTTTACAATATGGTATCATATGATACCTTTAGTTCTTAATTAAATACAAATTATTAATTTATTGAATTAAACAACTTCAAAATTGCCTTGGGATTGGCAACATAGCCTATTGGGAATGAAGTTAATTGCCAAACATAGAACCCCATATGTAGTATTGGGCCTGCATGACAACAAGAAAACCAAATTTATTATTTCATATTCAAAACTTTCCACTGCTGACTCATGAAAATTGCTTCAAGAGAAGAGTCAACAAATTTTGTAAAATCAGTAGATTCTTAAGCAAACAATTTATATTTTGCAGCATTCTGAGCTGCTTATGTTACAGCAATGCTTTAAGCAAGGATAGGCCTATTCCTTCAGGTATTTAAGTGTAGTGAATGCCGATAGCAAATAAACCAAAAGAGATTGTTGCACCCTACGAACAAAAGCGAGGCCCAATGAAATAACGTGAGGTAATTTCTTTGTTTACCATTAGGCAGTGCAAATACCAAAGGCAAATAAACATAAAGAGGTCCTTTGAAGACCTACATATACACAACTCTCTAATGAAAAAACATAGGGTTTTTTTGTTAACTTTCCACTGTAATCTGCTGGAAATTTCCAATGGATGAGATGTAACAGGCAATCAACCCATAGCCCTATATATAGTTTTTTCATATGGTGGCTGGTGTATATGGGGACCTGATCCCTCTAAAATTTACACTGACACAAACAGCAGCTAGGCTTAGCTCATTAGGCCTAACCCTAACTTCACCCTAAGCCTACTTAGTAGGCCCACCTTAATTTGGACTAAATAATAGGCCTACCTCTCAAAGTAGGCCTTAACTCTTTACACTCAACGCCTATCCAAACTAAAAACATTGTAAAATTTTAATTCAACCTATAGTGCAAGTTATATAAAAAACTTATTATAGCAATTTAACTCACTCATAAAACTCTTTAACATCATGAAATTAAACTCAGAACTTTAACACTAACAACAATTATGGAAGACTTGGTTGGACAAAAGGGTAAAAAACCTAGACCAAGAAAACAAAAACACAGACCTTGGAGCTATGGCACCATCTCAAAACTACAAAAAATTAATGAGAAAAAAATCAGCATGTAAAGGTTTCATCACCAAACTGTACAATGATTACAAACAGAAAGAACCTACAAGATATGATCTTGAAACAACATTAAATTCTATTACTTGTTACAGACAAGAAATTCTCACACTAGAGAAGGAAATAATTACAGAAATTGATGACACATTTAAATTAACAGATGATGAGTATTCTACTCTCCTATACGACAATAATTACATTACAAAAGTTAATTCCTATATTTCTGAAATTCAAAGCCAACTTCATGAGTACAAAAGACAAAACACCAATGAAAGCTTCTTTGAAGCTATCTGAAATGCTTCACTTAGCTCTCCCAATGTGGCTGAGGTCAATGAACTAAAATCAAAATTGCCCACACTTGAAGTACCCACTTTTGAGGGTGACAGAGCCAAATTTCAATCTTTTATTGAAAAATTTCATAGCCTTTTAGGTAATAAAAACTACATTACAGATGCTGATAAATTTAGTTATTTAGTGAACTATCTGAAAGGCCCTGCCTTCAGATTAATGGAATCACTACCAGCCATAGGTACTTCTTATTCTGTGGCAGTAGAATTACTTAACAGAAATTACATGAATAAAGATGAAATTATACATGATTTCGCTCTTAAAGTAATGAACATGCAAACCCCAAAAGACAACTATGGTGACCTCTTTGACTTTTACTGTGAGTTTGAATGTCTTATGGGACAACTTAAAAACAATAATTTAAACATTACAGAAACAGCTTGGATCATTCAAGCTGCTGTTTTTGAAAAACTCCCTTCTAAAGTCAGAGATATTTCATCAGAGAACAACTGATATATACCCTAGCCTTAATAAGCTAAGAGAAGATTTCCCAACTGTACTTGCACTTTACAAATGAAGTTACACACTCCCAAAATTTAACACAGCACAAGAAAAAACCAACAATGCAGAAAACCAAAAACCTAACAAAAAATTTCAACACTTACCAGTTACATTCAAACACAACCGCAAAACTCAATTTGCAGAAAATAAAGTGACAGAAAAAGACTCAAAGACCCTTACTCTACAAAACTTTAATGCAACTACTTTTGAGTATAACCCCATACCATGCAAATTTTGTTTTAGCAGTGAACATAGTTCTACAAATTGTCCCAAATATACAGACTACAGCAAGGTCAAAATGTTGTGAACAACTAAACTTATGCAAAAAATGCACTGGATCAGGGCACCATAAGTTAGACTGCAAATCAAATTTGAAATACAATTGTAAGATTTGCAATAGTTTTGACCATATTACCCCCATGTGTAATACACACAAAGACATGGAAAAAACTTGCAAACATTATGAACAAACACCCAAATCAAACCAAAACAAACAGAAACAAACTCAAAATGCTATGAATTGGCATATCAGTTCATCTAACATTAACCACAATTCAAAAATTCTTTTACCAACCACAACCTTGGAAATCCAAAACAAAAAGGGACAAATAGTACAGGTTAGGTGTCTCTTAGATACCTGCTCACAACAAAACATTTGTAACCAAACAACTGATAGAAAAATTGGGACTTCAGAAGCACCAAGGAAATGAAGATCTCGCTTTTTCATCATTTATTACTAAAAAAAGCCAGTACAAGTCAGTTTTAAAATTGCAAATGTAACTTTAACTCTTGATGGAACATTTGAAGCCCTTAAGGTTGTTGTTGTGGACAAAGTAGAATGAGAAAAATTACAAATAGCTGGGTTAAAACAAACTTTGCTGCAACTTCAAAACAAATACACAATAGCTGATAAAACTCTTAATGCAGACGTAGTTGTTGATATACATATGCTCATGTGGGCTGACTATCTTCATCTAGTCCATAGAAGCATCATTAAAATTGGAGATGGAATAGCCATACAAACTCCCAAAGGTATTGCACCTTTGGGTGACATAACTAAATACAATCTTACTACTTACCCGGAAAACACAGAACACGAACAAAATTCACACAAAAAATCACCACATTCACAAATTTCTGACTGTGTGACAAACTCGAACAACAAAAACACTGTGGTAATCCCACATCATTTGAATTAAAATGATTCCACATTGGATGAAGGGTTAGAGCAGTTGTGACTATTAGAATCAGTTGGCATAAAGGACAGTACAATTACACATGAAGACCAATTGCTGACAGAACAATTTAAGATACATTACAACACAGAGACAATCAATACTATGTGGAGTTGCCTTGGAAAACACCTTGTCCAGAAATAAGGGACAATCTGAAAGTAGCTAAGGCACATCTGTATAGAAATTACAGAAACTTAAAAATGACAATCTTTTAGAACAACACAACAACATATTCAAAGAACAAATAGAAAGGGGCTTCATTGAAGAAGTTACTGATGAACCCTTTAAAAAACGAGGTTGCCATTATTTAACACACAGAGGGGTTTACAGAGAAGACTCATCCACAACTAAACTAAGAGTAGTATACAAGTGTAGTTTAAAGGATACAAATTCTGTTAGTTTAAATGATTGTCTCATGGAAGGCCCAAATCTTGTTTCAGATCTTGTAAAAATTCTCCTTTGCTTCCGTTTAGACAATTACGTGGTGCAGTGACATAGAAAAAGCATTCCTCTGTATAAATTTGAAGCTTGAGTATGATAAAAATCATCTCAGGTTTTTGTGGTTTAATGATCCACATGACTTTAACAAAGGTTTCAAAACCTGCAGATTTAAAGTAATTATTTTTGGAGCAAATTGTTCTCCAAGTATTCTTGCTTTAACAATTAAAACCATCTAAACTTATTTCAAGAAAACTTAACAGTTCAGTTTTTAAAACAAAATTCTTATGTGGATAACCTCATTGGTTCCACTGTAACTGAAGAGGAATTGCTTGAAATTTACAAAATGTCACAACCCATAATGAAGCAAGGAAGTTTTGGACTGAGTGAATGGGTTTTTAATTCTCCTAAATTAAATGAACAAATAACAAAAGGCAAAAATGGGAACATTGAACCAAACAATTACACAAAAACACTTGGAATGATTTAGTTTTTAAAAAAGAATTCCAAACACAATGACACTCTTTGCACAAAGAGTTATAGCTTAAATCCAAATGCCAATACAAAAGGAAAAGTGCTTTCAGAATCATCCAAAATTTTTGACCATTGAATTATATTTACCAGCAGCCATAAGATCCAGAATCCTTTTGCAAGACTTATGGAAAAAGAAAATTGATTGGGATGAACCACTTTCAGTGGAAGACCAACTTCATTGGAAAAAATTTGCCACAGATTTAAACAAAGTTCAAAACATCAACGTACCAAGATGTGCTGGTTACAGATTGAAACCTCAAACACTACACATTTTTACAGATGCCAGCACACAAGCTTACGGGTGTTGTGCCTATTTAACAAGTGAAAATGAAAGTAACTTGGTTTATTCAATGGCAAAATTGGTACCCTTAAACCAAAAGAAAACTACCATAACTTGAATTATTGGCTGTTTTATTGGGAGTCAAAACAGCCGACTTTCTTTCACAAATGTGTAAAGAAGTTGACATAACAGACATTTACTTATGGACAGACAGTCAACTTTGTCTAACATGGGTGACCAACACAGATACAACTTCTTGCAAAAACATATTTGTGAAGAACAGACTAACAGAAATCAAAACTGCAAACATATCCCTTGGTATCAAATTTAGGTACATACAAACAAAACAGAATCCTGCACTTTTTGACAAGAGGGCTCTCTTACAAACTGTTGAAAGCAAACAAAATTTGGTATGAAGGGCCTGAATGGCTAACATACGAGGATCTTTGGCCAGCCGAAGTAGTTAACCTCACATTCAACTCTACAACAACTGAAAAGATCACTGAGGACAAACCTATTTTTTACTATAAACATTATTCAGACCTCAACAAACTCTTGAGAATTACAGTCTAATGCTGCAAGTTTGTCAATAGCTACCTTCTCAAACACTGTCCTCAGAAGGCCTTTTCTAACTTAACAGAAACTGCAACAAAACACTCGCTCAATCACATACAAGCTTCAGAATTTGACAAGGAGTTGAAGTATCTTAGGTCCAGTAACACATTAAACAAAGGAATTCCTTCACTTGTCATAGATCTAAATCTGTACCTAGATACAGAGGGTCTGATAAGGTGTAAAGGAAGACTTAATAAGTAAACTTTGACTTACAACTCTAAGCACCCAATTCTTCTTCCAACGAGGAATCACTTCACAAATCTCAGTATTATTGCAGTTTTGGCCCCAATTGGTTCTCAGCAATTTTGATGTGTTGTTTAGCTGTATCTCTTCATTTCAGACAACTTTTTCTAATACCACTTCTGTCGCAAATGGATAATAATGGAGATAATAAATATAATAATTTTTGGTCTACCATATTGTCTCAGTCTAGCCATGGCTACAGTGTGTGAAAGTTGTGCTCTTACTCTAGATATTTGAAGTGATTCATAAATTTTTTAAGAATAACAGTGACTTGCTCGGTTTCTTTCATTCTCACAGTGTTCTGCCTTCCTCCATTCTCACAGTGTTCTGCCTTCCTCCATTGACTGCCCCCAGTGTAATTCTCTGTGTACCTATCGTAAAGATAGACATCAGTGGCACTGCGGAAGGTCGCACATGATTCCTAAAATGAAGAAATACAGGTGGTGCAATTTCTGCATGAGTGATTACAAAGGGACGTTTTTGGAGGGCACCCACATACAACCTTGGAAACTGCTATTATTTATTAATCAGTGGATACAGAAACAATGGGACTAGGCTAGGTTGGATTGAGTTGGGTTGGGTTATGAAACTTGTTTTTCCTATGTTTTTTGATGTGATTCACTCAAATTTGACATCCATTTCCATCACAAATCACTCATTTTTGGCTTTTGATGTTGGGTGGGGGGTATCTCAAAAATGAGTGATTTGCGATGGAAATGGATGCCAAATTCCAATGAATCACATCAAAAAACATAGGAAAAACAAAAGTTTCATGTTCAAAATGAATTGGGGATGAAACTGCAAATTTACCCAAATCTCATCATCAGGGATACCCATAACAAAATACACCACATGGGGGTTCCACAAACCCTGACAGAGATGAGAAAAACTTACTGGCTACCAAAGGGTAGAACTGAAACGAAGAAAATTTTAAATACATGCATTCCTTGTAAACGTATCCATTCATGACCCTTTAAGACCCCAAGCCCTCCAGACCTACCTGTGGAATGAGTAATATTTACTCAGCCATTTGAAACGAAAATGGATTCAAAGGAATACAAAATGTACATTGTACTCTTCACCTGTGCTGCAACACGTGCCATATGTCTAAACATAGTAGAAGATCTGACAGCAGAAGCTTTTATCGCTGCTTTCAGACAATTTTGTGCGCACAATTCTGTACCCAAAACTCTATGGTCAGACAATGCCACATACTTCAAATCTGGTGAAGGAATTATTCATCAGATTTGTCAGATTTGTGACAGGAAAATGATACAAACTCATTTAATCAAACCCAATATAACCTGGAAGTACATTCATGTTAATACACCATTAGGGTGTGTCAGTTTTAGGGAGCAAAGTGAAATCTTTAGATTTTCAAAGACTACTAGTGACCAAATGATGCAGTTTTATGTGCTAAATCGAAATATGGCTTTAAAATCCAGATTTGACCACTCCTAGCTACTTATATTTGAAGTTGAAGTTTACAAAAAATCAGCAATTTTTGCAAGTATTTTTTATTGTATATAACTACATTTTATATACATTACATACAATTAAAAACATTTTGATTGTATTTCAATATTAAAACTTAGAAATATAGATAGGTTTCTTGAATTTTGCCAAGGATGCTATGTCTGCCTTGCTTTTGTGCCTGGACATGAGCTCCCTACTGGCCACCTGGCCACTGATGTACGCCTCCCTCCTCTCTTGTGAGTAAACATGTTGTGCTGCTTCAGTTGTCATCCTTACACACTTCTCTACTGACTGTGTGTGTGAGGGCCATGCAGGAACTTCCATTGGTCTATCCAGAAACTCCTTGATTGCAGCAGTGGTGAGGGAGCAGGTCAGAGGAGGCTCAGTCACGCCAGAGTTCCAGTCAATAAGCTCCGAGAGTTTGGTGGCATCTGGGTTGATGTCAGGAGTCTTCCTGGGTCTGACACTGCAGTCTCCTACCTGTGTGTCCTCATCTCCTTCACTTCTGATTTCCAGTATCCTCTTCACTGCCTCCCTCCTCTCCTCCTCCACCTCACTGCACAGCACGGCCTGCAGCACAGCCTCAGAGTGTGCATACCAGGCTGATCTCTTCACTGTAGGCATCACTATTCCTATCACCACCTTCTTCTGACTTCTGAGCAGCTCCAGCTGGTACAGTACATGCCTGAGACCCTCTAGCCAGCTGTGATTTAACTTGATGTTGAACCAGTTTGGCTTGTAGACTCCCACTATGAATTCCACAATTATCCTCAGATTCTTCAGGTTCCTACCCTTCAGCCCATGTTTGGAAATCCACAATCTGCAGAACCTTAGAGCTGTGGTGACCCACCTACTGTGACAGACTGGCCCAATCTCCAGGAGAGCTAGACTCTGAGGTACCTTTCGCGATCTGATGGCAGTGATGATTCTGTAGCCATATGATTGGTCTGTGCTGAGGTCCTTGACTACCTCCTGACTGAGATTGGGTAGAGGAGGACCAACAGTGATCTTCGTAAAGTTTGGGTTGATCTCCAGCTCAGTGGCAGTGTCTAACATCTTCCCTAGGGGCCCAGACCACTTGTTGTTGCTCAATGTCTTGTCATCCAGTGCAGTCACCAGGTGTCTGAGACTCAGCTCCCCAGTGTGCAAGTCACAGACAATCCACACCAACTTCCTGCTAAGCTTGGCTTCCACATAATGCATTACTCCTCCCTCCCAGCCAGTATTCACATTAGTACTATCACCTCCTATGGCCAAAAGGGTCTGGTCTGCTCCTCTCTCTCTCAGCCAGTTCACCAGATGATCAGCAATGACTTCAGCATAACTTCTCTCCTCTGCAACTTCCTCTGGTACAAAATGCCACAAATATTTCCCACCTGGTTCATTGCACACTGTGTAGTGTTCTTCCTTAATGAGGCCAGGAAACTGCCTGTCACTGCCCTCAGCTTCCATCATCGCTTTGATGTCATCTCTTTTCCCATCAAAGAAGATACAGGTGATGCCATTTTCCCTAATATCTTCATCAAACTTCTTGATGAGCTCTTTAGTCAGTCTCTCCTGAGCCCTCCTCACCTTGTTGTGGTCAATCACTAATGCTGTGTCAAACTCTGTGATAGGACCAACATCAATCCAGGCAGCAGTGGCAATCTCTGCAGTCTTTCTCAGCCCATTGTGATGTCTCAAGCTAGCCAGAACTATGTTGGTGATATCTTCAATGTTGTATTTCTTATTAGCCACAGGCAAAGAAGTTGTCGCAGCCTCTGGTATGAAGTCTTCGTCCTCCTCTCTCCTCCCTGCCTCCTCCAGTATATCTCCAGTCTCCTCCAACTCCATCTCCAGTAGTGACTCCTCCCTCAACTCCTCTTCTTTCTTGGCTGACTCCTCTGCCTTCCTCCTCCTCTGCCTCCTCCTCCTCTGCCTTCCTCCTCCTCTGCCTTCCTCCTCCTCTTCTCCTTGGACTTCCTTCTCTGCTCCTGTCTCCTGGTCTTAGGGTGATCAGCTAGACCCATCTGGTGTGCCCCCACACTTCCCACCTTTTCTCTCTGACCTTTAATGAAGGCAAGCTCCTGCACTGGTATCTTCTGCTTGCTCCTGCAGCTGCAATGTGAACCTCACTGTTGCAGACAAGGTTGCACCCAAGCTTACTGCAGTTCCTGATCACACAGTGACAGGTCAGGATGTCCACCAATTTGTCCAGTTTCATCGTGAACCTATCTTTGACCTCTAGCTTCACATTGCCAATGGACACCACTGCCTCATCCCACAGTGCCTTCACCTTAGCCCTGATCCTGACCTCAGTGTTGATTACAGGTCCTGTGAATAGAGTGTTGGCCTTTCTCCACTGAGCCAGTAGCCCTGGAACAATGCCATTGTTAATCATGTCATTAACTGGGTAATTCCTCCTATGGAAAAACTATACACGCTAAGAACATGGTAATGTATGTGATAGCTTTACTTCATAATTAAATATAAATTAATACTATAAACACCCAGGAATGTCTGTCAGTCTGTCACGCTCGAAAAGAGAAGATTCTTGATATATATGGGCGATATTTGTATTTTAATGCATTAGAAAAAGGCATAATGAATTCTACTTTTAATTATAATTTTAAAAAGTGTAAAAAATATTTGCTTTTGCGTTCAGCTTTGAGCCGAAATTTAATCTGCGGCTAAGTTAAAAAATTTACCAAATGAGTTCTTTTTATGCACTTTCATACTGGTGCTGCGACCATTACAGACTAAATATTTTTATGGCTTTCAAAAAGTCTTTGAGTTGTTAATTTTCTTTTATATCAGAAATTCATTTAGCCCACGATGAACAAGGATCATGCTGAAAGAAAATGACGTTTAGCAACAGAAAGAAAACAACGATGGAGAGAGCGTCAAACACAAGAACAAACTCAATCTCAACGTTCTTCTGATGCTCACTCATGTTCGGATTATAGCATGCAAATAATTTCATATGAAAGATTTTTGATCAGAATATTTTAAGCCAGTGAAAGCCTAATATTTACTTTAAGTTCACGAGGCACTTAGATTTTAAATGCAACTTCACAATTTTTAACTAAAAAATTTTGTCTTCGTTATTTTGTAAATTTATTGACCGACTTGCTTTTTCTCGATTTAATGAAATGTGTATGAAATTTTGTACAAGTTTTATTGACTGAATAATTGACTCCCCGGTAACGGGGGGGGGGGGGCCTGCGGCTCCCCAATTACTGAGGCCAAAGGCCCCAGCACCACGGGTGTAGCTAAATGGGCCCATAGGGCCCACTTTAGCTAGTTATTAATTAATTGAATTAAATATCTATACAAAATTGCTTCGGGATTGGCGACATAGCCTAATGGGAATGAAATGATTGCCATACATACATAGAACCCGTATGTAGGCGTTGAGCCTGCATAACAACAGAAACCAAATTATGATCTTGTGTTCAAACTTTTCCATTGCCAACTCATGAGAATTACATTGAGAAATGAGTCAACGACCTTTGCCAAATCAACAATTTATAATAAAAATACGAAGATTATATTATATCGGCGCTTGGAGCTATTTATGGTACAACGAATGCTTTAAACAGGGAAGATGTGCTTTTGTCGTCCCTAAAGTTCTGAGTGAATTCCTCATAATATAAAACCTAATAACTATAAAAAGGATAGGCCTATACCTTCAGGTGTTTAATTAGTGACTGCCTATATTAGTTACAAAGTGTCAACAGGCAGCGTAGGCTCCATTGTAACGGCCCTACATCGAAGCAAACTAAGGCCCAGCGAAAATAAGGTGGGACACTTTCTTTCATTCACATATAGGCATCTAAAATCCTGAGGCTAGAATTACCGAAAACAATTAAATAAACAGAGAGGTCCTTTGAAAACCTACACATACATAACTCTCTAATGAAAAAACATAGGGCTTTTGTCGGTAACTCTCCACTGAAGTCTGCTGGAAATTTCCAACAGATGAGGGTATCAGGCAATCAACCCATAGCCCTATATAGTTTTTTCACATGGTGGCCTGTATATGGGGAACTGACCCATCTAAAATTTACACTGACACACACAGTGGCTAGGCTTAGCTCATTAGGCCTAACCCCAATTTCAACCATAACCCCACTATAGTTTTTTTATATGGTGGCCTATGTAACTGGGAGCCAATCCCTTTTACCTTTACACTAACTGTAAACAAAGGCTTGTTCATTTAACAGGCGTAACTCATTTTAAGTCCTATAAAAATAGGCAAATTTCAACCTAAGCCTATTTAATAGGTCCTACTCTTTAACTTAAAACAAAGCCTTGTTGATTTAACAGGCTTAACTCATTTTAGGTCCTATAAAAAAGACCAATTTCAACATAAGCCTATTTAGTAGGCCCAAATCACTTTACCTTAATTAGTAGGCCTAACACACATACACTAAAGGCCTACTTCAAACTACAATTTGCAATTTTAATATACAAGAAGCCTACTTCACAAAGTAGGCCCTACTCTTTACACTCAAGGCCTATCCTAACTAAAAACACTAAATTTATAATTCAACCTGTGGTGTAGGTTTATTTCAGCAATTTAACTTACTCATAAGACCCTGTAACATCACAAAATTCGACTCAGAACTGTAACTTCGCAAAATTCGACTCGGAACTGTAACATCACAAAATTCAACTTGGAACTGTAACATCACAAAGACCTAAAGCAATTGAACGAATTCAAACCTACACTCACCTAACACTTATTCGTAACCCTATTCTGTCATATTTGACATATAGGCGCAACCTATTCCAAGTGCTATTTGACATATAGGCACAACCTATTCTAAGTGCTATTTGACATATATGTTTTTTTTTTTTTTTTTTTAGGAAGAACCGATTCGCCTCTATTTAAAGGGCATATCTCAGCGGAAAAACAAAGAAAAAGTGAGAGGGTAACACATTCTAAGTCCTATTTCACATATAGGCCAACACATTCTTAGTCCTATTTGACATATAGGCCAACCTATTCTAAGTCCTATTTGACGTATAGGCGCGACCTATTCTAGGTTCTATTTCACATATAGGCATAAAACAGACAAGGCTTGATATAAGGGTCTCAAATGCAACATTTGAGGATCTTTACTCAGCCAAATTGGTTAACCTAACCCAAAACCCCAAAATAAAACCCTATAGCAAAATACACATTTACACACATATGTACGGTACAGTATATAAATATATACATACGACTCCAAACATCCAATTCTTCTTTTAAGGAAGAATCACACAACAGATTTCATCAACAGACACATACATTCCTTGCAAACAGATTGGATTCCTTCAAAACCCTAAACCTTCCAGACCTACCTGTAGGATACACAACATTTACTCATTCATAACTACGAGTATTGACTTCACTGGAGTGGTGAATCCAAGTTTTGAAGACCAACTGGATTTGGAGCAACACACACACACACACACACACACACACACACACACACACACACACACACACACACACACAGTACTCTTTCCATGTGTCAAACACAACAACCTGTCTAAACATAACCAAGGATCGGAGAGTAAAAGCTTTTATTGCTGCGCTCTGATTCTGTGCACAATTTTGTGCAAAAAATTATATGGTTAGACAGTGACACGTACAAACAAACTACTCTACTCTAAAGGGTTTTATGGCTACTTTGGCCATAACCCAAACTACTATTTCAAGGGGTTGATGGCCTACCTTGGCCATAGCCCAACAAATTCATCAAATGGGTTGATGGCCTACCTTGGCCAAAGCCCAACAAATTCATCAAATGGGTTAATGGCCTACCTTGGCCATAGCCCAACAAATTCATCAAATGGGCTGATGGCCTCCCTTGGCCATAGCCCAACATATTCATCAAGGGGCTGATGGCCTCCCTTGGCCATAGCCCAACATATTCATCAAGGGGCTGATGGCCTCCCTTGGCCATAGCCCAACATTCATCAAGGGGCTGATGGCCTCCCTTGGCCATAGCCCAACATTCATCAAGGGGCTGATGGCCTCCCTTGGCCATAGCCCAACTGATTCAACGAGGGGCTGATGGCCTCCCTTGGCCATAGCCCAACTGATTCAATGAGGGGCTGATGGCCTCCCTTGGCCATAGCCCAACTGATTCAACAAGGGGCTGATAGCCTCACTTGGCCATAGCTCAACCTATTCAACAAGGGGCTGATGGCCTCACTTGGCCATAGCCCAACCTATTCAACAAGGGTCTTGTGGCCTCCCTTGGCCAGTGACCAAACAACAAGGGTCTTGTGGCCTCCCTTGGCCAGTGACCAAACAACAAGGGTCTTGTGGCCTCCCTTGGTCAGAGACCAAACAACAAGGGTCTTGTGGCCTCCCTTGGCCAGAGACCAAACAACAAGGGTCTTGTGGCCTCCCTTGGCCAGAGACCAAACAACAAGGGTCTTGTGGCCTCCCTTGGCCAAAGACCAAACAACAAGGGTCTTGTGGCCTCCCTTGGCCAGAGACCAAACAACAAGGGTCTTGTGGCCTCCCTTGGCCAGACCAAATAACAAGGATCTTCTGGCCTCCCTTGGCCAGAGACCAAATAACAAGGATCTTGTGGCCTCCCTTGGCCAGAGTAAACAACAAGGGTCTTGTGGCCTCCCTTGGCCAGAGTAAACAAGGGTCTTGTGGCCTCCCTTGGCCAGAGTAAACAACAAAGGTCTTGTGGCCTCCCTTGGCCAGAGTAAACAACAAGGGTCTTGTGGCCTCCCTTGGCCAGAGATCAAATAAGGGTCTTGTGTCCCCCCTTGCCCAGAGATCAAACAAGGGTCTTGTGGCCCCCCTTGCCCAGAGAGCAAACAACAAGGGTCTTGTGGCCTCCCTTGGCCAGAGAGCAAACAACAAGGGTCTTGTGGCCTCCCTTGGCCAGAGCAAACAACAAGGGTCTTTTGGCCTCCCTTGGCCATAGGCCAAACAACACAAAAACAGTACAGGATTCAAAGCCCCAAGCCCTCCAGATCTATCTGTGGAGGAGTAGCATTTACTCTAAGTACTAAAACTATGGGTATTGACTAGTCTGAAGTGGTAGGAGGTTTGAATACAGTACAAACTCTTTTAACCAAACAACACAACATGGAAGTACAGTACATTTCAATTAACTCACCAACATAGAAGTACAGTACATTTCAATTAACTCACCAACATAGAAGTCACTTCAAAACATAAATCGTTAACAAAACAAAACATGACAAAACTCCAAAACATTAATAAACCAGCATTTAAAAACTGGTGACTTATAAAATTTACACAAATAATGAGCAAAGTTAAAATGCTTAACTTTACTTTAATTCCATAAATTTCCTCTACCTAAGGGGAGTCAAACTGATTGACATAACTTTAACTAAATTTGAGAAGTTGGCCTCTTGAACTTTTATATTTAAATAGGTCTTGAGTAACCTTTCTCTCCCAAAATTCCTACTTCGCTAACAACATGGTAATGTATGTGATACCTTTACTTCATAATTAAATATAAATTATTAATTAATTGAATTAAATATCTATACAAAATTGCCTCGGGATTAGCAACATAGCCTAATGGGAATGAAATGATTGCCATACATACATAGAACCCGTATGTAGGTGTTGGGCCTGCATAACAACAGAAACCAAATTATGATCTCGTGTTCAAACTTTTCCATTGCCAACTCATGAGAATTACATCAAGAAACGAGTCAATGACCTTTGCCAAATCAGCAATTTATAATAAAAATACGAAGATTATATTATATTGGCGCTTGGAGCTGTTTGTTACAGCAAAAGCTTTAAATAGGGAAGATGTGCTTTTGTCTTCCCTAAAGTTCTGAGTGAATTCCTTATAATATAAAACCTAATAACTATAAAAAGGATAGGCCTATACCTTCAGGTGTTTAATTAGTGACTGCCTATATTAGTTACAAAGTGTCAACAGGCAGTGTAGGCTCCATTGTAACGGCCCTACATCGAAGCAAACTAAGGCCCAGCAAAAATAAGTTGGGACACTTTCTTTCATTCACATATAGGCATCTAAAATCCTGAGGCTAGAATTACCAAAAACAAATAATAAACAAAGAAGTCCTTTGAAGACCTACCAATACATAACTCTCTAACAAAAAAACATAGGGCTTTTGTCGGTAACTCTCCACTGAAGTCTGCTGGAAATTTCCAACGGATGAGGGTATCAGGCAATCAACCAATAGCCCTATATAGTTTTTTCAAACCTCCTGTTTTCCTCTCATCTCTCTCCTCAACAAACCATACCTCAGCAGATCTCTGGCTGTGGGTAGCTCAGCAGGGGGAAGTTCCCTCCCAGTCCCCATATCTATCATATCAAAATATACAGAAAGTTTGGGTCATACATAACATTTCAAATAATTTGAATTACACAATATTTACATTACGATGTAATCAAAATTGTCAAAAAGGAGGGAAAACACATGCATTCACAATCAAAACTCCAGCATTTGTGACTATGTGAAACTTAGAAACCATACTGAACACCAAAAATAACCAAAGTTGACCACACATATCAATGGCACATTGATATATGATGCTACAGTCATATTTAGGTTATATTTCAAACCTTTATGGTCAAATATAAGTAGGTAAATGGCTTTTTTAAACAACACTAAAGAAATTTCTAAGTTTGCTAGATAATATGACATCATTTGAGCATTAGTAGTTTTTGAATTGTTGACTTTACTAAAATTGACACACCTTAGTACACCATGGTGTGGTTCCATTTGGGAAAGAAACATACAGACTGTAAAGAATTGCCTTAAAAATACTATTGGGACCAAACATCTACAACCTTTTGAACTCATGACTATTCTGTCAGAAATTGAAAATGTTATCAACAACAGACTATTAACTTATGTGGGAGATGGTATTAATGAGCCAGAACCTCTCGCACCAAACCACCTAATTAAGGGAGAAAGAGTAAACATGTTACCAGAATATGAACATACCAGTACAGAGGATCCAGATTGGGTAATAGGACACAAAGAATTCAACACAAAATACCAACATTTGACACAAATCAAAACTCAGTTTATAACAAAATGGAGAGAAGAATACTTAACAAGTCTTAGAGAAAGACATAAACAATTAACAAAACAGAATTGGAATGATTCATTCAAAATTGAGGACATTGTGTTGATACATGACAAGACACCAAGACAACATTGGTCAATGGGAAAAGTCTTAGAACTCAAAACTGGTGAACACAAAATTACCAGGGTTGTAAAACTGAAAACAGCAACTGGTGAAACCACCAGAGATATCACATTACTATATCCTTTGGAGTGTGGGGCTAAATTAGAACCATTACCCCAGAGGATGGATCAGGATACTATTGGGGAGGAATCTCTCAATGTACCTGATGTAACCCAGACTAAACCAGACAGGCCTCAAAGAAAGACTGCTTTGAAAGCCAGAAAACTTTTACAAGAAAAAATTAAGACTGATGACTTATAAACCTTACACAAATAATGAGCAAAGTTAAAATGCTTAATAATTTTACTTTAATTCTATTAATTTCCTATAGCTAAGGGGAGTCAAACTGATTGACATAACTTCAACTAAACTTGAGAAGTTGGCCTCTTGAACTTTTATATTTAAATAGGTCTTGAGTAACCTTTCTCTTTCTAAGTTCCTATTTTATTCCTTTTAACTCATTTCACATGGTTTAAAACACAGTTTATTAAAAAATTTAATGTATAACACAAATTTTTCCTTCAGGCCCCCCAGTATATGGAAAAACTATGCATGTTTACAATATGGTATCATATGTGATACCTTTAGTTCTTAATTAAATACAAATTATTAATTTATTGAATTAAATAACTTCAAAATTGCCTCAGGATTGGCAACATAGCCTATTGGGAATGAAATTAATTGCCATACATAGAACCCCATATGTAGGCATTGGGTCTGCATGACAACAAGAAAACCAAATTTATTATTTCATATTCAAAACTTTCCACTGCTGACTCATGAAAATTACTTCGAGAGAAGAGTCAATGAACTTTGTAAAATCAGCAGATTCTTAAGTGAATGATTTATATTTTGCGGCATTCTGAGCTGCTTATGTTACAATGATGCTTTAAGCAAGGAGGATATACTTTATCTTCCTATAAGTTCTGAGTGAAATCCTCATAATATAAAACCTAATAACTATAAAAAGGATAGGCCTATTCCTTCAGGTATTTAAGTGTAGTGAATGCCTATAGCAAATAAACCAAAAGAGATCGTTGCACCCTATGAACAAAAGCGAGTCCCAATGAAATAATAAGGTGAGATAATTTCTTTGTTTACCATTAGGCAGAGCAAATACAAAGGCAAATAAACAAAGAGGTCCTTTGAAAACCTACATATACATAATTCTCTAACGAAAAAATGTTGGGTTTTGTCATTAACTCTCCACTGTAATCTGCTGGAAATTTCCAACGGATGAGAGGTAACAGGCAATCAACCCATAGCCCTATATAGTTTTCTCATAAGGCTATGTTTTGGAACTTGGTGAGGTATGGAAAAGATGCACCATTCTAGCAAAGGATGCTGACATAGAAATCCTAGTCATTTTTTAGCCACCTGTTCACATTCAAGGAGAAATTATCTTGCATCATTCAAGATGTGTATGAATACATTGTGCTACATGATCAAGCTGCAGCTGACAGACAAACCATCCTAGTGCCTCTCAAATTCAGACATGTACCCCTTTTTACCATTCCTGTTTTCAAACCTCAGGAGGAAGATGAATTTCTATCCATGGTACATGTAGCACTGAAGTTAAGGTCTGATATACAAACCCAGCCTGCACACAAAGGTGGAAATGTAAGTTAAGTGAGAATGATGCAATAGATTGTGTTCCAAGAATCTGCACATTTCTGTGTCTTCTACTAGGTGGCCAGGCACTTTTAGAGGGGGAAGATGATCAGGAATCTCTTAGAAGTCCTAAGCATTGCACAAGACCTTGTATACAGCATAAGTGGGGGAAAAATGGGCCCAAAACACATTTGTCTAGGGACTACCTTGCATCAAGCTACTAGCTCAAAACAACAACTGTAATTGTTCCACAATGCAGGTCACATCATAAGCTACAAAGATATTCTCCACATTCACACAGCTTTGACTGAGAGTACTCTAGAAATAATGGATGTAGAGCAGTGGTTCCCAACCTTTTCACCACCAAGGACCCCTTTTATTTATTTTTTTTTCCCACAGACCCCTGTTTTTGAAAGATTTCGTCTACCCAACAAACTGTTTTTATAAACTAATAATTAACTTTTTTCACATTTTTCGCTATCAAATAAAAGACATAACTGAGTATGCAATTAAAATACAGCGTATTAAAAAAGTATTAATAATTCCAGCCAAGAGCGAGGAAACTTGAAATTTTTGCCTGAGCGCCCTTATCGTGGGTAAATGTACGATTTCCATTGGAGCCTTTCGAAATATTGAAAGCTCACTGACCCCCAGTACTACCTTCGCGGACCCCAGGTTGGGAACCACTGATGTAGAGAATGGCACCATTGTCCCACCTAACTTCATACCAGGATGATTTGTCCATTTTTGTGCAGACAACATAGACATTAAGGATGCAACCCTAGATGACAAGAATGCTTTCCATGCTACCCAAGCTGCAGCTTGGCAGAAGGGACCATCACTGGATGATCAGCTGAACAAAATTGAGCCATCAATGTAGGAAACTCTAAAACTTCCTGAAGCAATGGATGCCATTATTCCTGTGCATATCACTGAAGGTACTGTTGAACCCAAATGTACAAATGTCATGCCTGAATAGTTTAATCAAACTATTGAGGAGTGCAACGTTGCTTTGAAAGCACAGGCTACAGATATTGTATTCATCCTGAAGCATCAAACTGAAGAGCCAAAATCAAACTGGATAAGTTTCAATCAAAGGAACCCAGAAAAGACCACAGTTGGCCATATGCTAATCATTCAAGCACACCTGCTCATGATATTGGAATTCTCAGTACCGTAGTGCAAAGGATTCTTTGAATCACTTCTCTACAGCAAAAGCATGTAGTGGTGACAGGGCAATGTCTGGGAAGTCAATATGCTGTACAAATGCAATCCATGCATGTAAACTAACCTTGTAAGCATTGTGGCAGTTGCTGCTACCACAGCTTCTGAAATTCTTTGATGACAAAGATCATGAGCTGAAGGAGTATCTAATGCATAAAGCAAGATAATCTGATTTTGACGACTAATTAGCACACTTGCATCTACCCAGTTCAGAAATTTCATTGCTGGATTTGTATAGGCCAGAGAAACAGGCCCAAACTTCATACTGGTAGCAATATGTGGACATGGTCTGTATACTACTACTGTTAGAGCTCAAAGAGATGGCATATAGGAGTTGCATCTGTATGCTTTCTGCAGAATGCTCCCCCTTTTTCCATCGCTATGATCACACAACTTATGCCAAATGGGGATGTGTGTACTTGGCTGAACGGTACCAGTTCCCAGAGGAGGTAAAAGATGAGTTCAACCAAGGCAACTTCGTTGTGAAAAGATCAGATCAATGATTCAACCGAGTGAGCTCTGATCATAGTCAGGAATGGCTGAACAGTACTAGCAAGAAAGGAGGAGGACTTGTAGACATCACAAAAACCACATCAGCTTTGAACACTGTAGGTATAGAAAACAAGGGCAGAGAAGCAACAATCAAGGCAGATAGGCATAGCGTCTTGTCACTGCATACGAAACTGGGAGGAAGGTCGATCTTTACAAAGTTCTACAACATGAGTTATGTCTGTGCCCAGTGGCCCTTCGAGACACAAATGGTGATCTGCAGACAGGCAATGAGACACTTTTAGCTGATGTCTTGACACATGGGGTTGACTGTCCACCAGAGGTTACCAGGAACTTCCTGCCTAGTGATTGATGGGGAAACCTTCAGGAGTTACAACATTTGTGGAATTAGGAGACATGTTTGTCAAACTTGTGCTTCATGCAAGAAGATCCTTTGACAGGATCAGCATAACATTTGATCAGTACTAAAATCATTCCATAAATGCTGGTACCAGAAAGAGACACTCCAAGCATTCATGCCCTATCAGAAGAGTTGTTGAAGAAGGAACTGTTCTCTCAGCAAACAACTGGGTAGACTTTTTGGCCTTTCCAGAAAACAAATCAGACCTAATTAGTTTCACATCATCTTCTAGAATCTAGGAAATGCATCTTCAAGCAAAACAGTTGTTGTCACTGGGGGATTCCATCCTGTCTTCTCATGGGGTAGAAGGGCATGTACTTCCCTCTCCTCCCTCCCCTCTGTATCTGCTCCTTCCTCTCTACTGCACCGAAGTCACAGTTCCACCCTTTTACCCTGTCAGTTGTTTCTATCCCATTGCTCTCACTCGCCACTTAGAGTGGGTTGTGCGGCAGCCTTCCCATCGGTAATTAAATCGCTATCCCTTCCCCCAGCGACTTCTATTTTTACGGCGGAACTCTCAGCTATTCTTTTGGCCCTTTGATTTCTCTCAATTGTCATCTATTCTGACCCATGGTGCTCTTGAGGTCCTGGCCTCTCGTCTCCCCACATCCGTTGGTACAACAGATCCAGGACTAGCTTGTCCTTTTTTCATTACGCCGTAAGTTGGTCACCTTTTGTTGGGTACTTTCCCACATGGATGTTTTGGGCAACAAATGTGTGAATGCTGTGAGGAGGAGGGAGGTGACCTCCTGCTTTTTGACCCTAATACATCTCTCCTGGCGTTGGATATATAATGGCCTACTGATCACCAATTTGATGTGGCTAAGAAAGTAGGCTTACTATAATTACTGAATTAAATTTAAATGAATAATTAGGGTCACCAGCTTAGCCTACAGCCAAACAAACAATATTTAATAAGGAGAGAGAAATTACTTTGTTGTTTTGTGTTTAATTAGGAAAATACATCAATTATTTGTTCACACTGATTAACAATTCAATAATGGTATTTATAGTGATTAACAATAATATAACGTCATTTATACTATGCTAAAGAAGACTGATTCTTAGCAATAAGGAATGGTTATACAGTCTAATTGTTAAGTAAGTACACTAATTCAGGTAGGCTAATGAGATATGCTGAGGTGAACACAGAATAAGTAATGAAGCCTATTGATAACTGAAATAATGCAAGTATGGTTGGTACAGTAAATGGATTAGGTCAGTAAGAATGAAATGCATAAAATAGCACATAAACAATCAGATGCAAAATAAGTAAGTTATACGAATGAACACAATAACAATGTGATACAAAATTACGGTATTAGTACAACACTTGAATAGGCCTACTGCGGTGTTAATGGGAGAGTTAGTTTGAAATGGTATTGAAGACACTTTTAGGCAATACGTACATGATTAGGCAAAGCTTGTGGAAGCACAATGTAACAAAACACTGTAGGCCGAGTGAGGGCTAACAAGAGGTTTACCACGATGCTGGATAACTCTGGAGACTGAAGAAACCTATGTGAAGGTTTAACGTCCTGCGTTTCGCCATGGGGTGACTCTGAAGACGTGTTGAGGGCCTACGTGAAGGAGGATGTGCTGAGGGCCTGTTGAGATACTTGTTGAATGGGCACCAATTGAATTATTGTGAAGGATGAGTGAAGCCAGGGCCAGAAGGACGATGCTGGTAGTGATGTTTGCTTCCAGTGGGACTGAAATTATAGGTTGCCTCGTGTTGATTCGCTTTGTGTATGGTTGAGGTGTTGCTTGAAAGACTAGGCTGGCTGAGGTCGAACAGTGCTATGTGAAAGGATATTCACATGGAGGAGTAACAAGCAAAATGAGAGCGAGTTTAGTGAACTATGGCTTATATAGGCTCGGAAGATGCTAACTTTTCGCTGGCCTTTTGGGAGAAGACAAAACATCCTTTTGTTTTTCTCTCCTTGAAAATCACATGTGTTTTTCGATTTCTGATGATTCCCGGATGTTTGCGGATGTGAGGAAAGGAACTTCCAGTTGGTCTCTACAGACTTTATGAGGTTTTTTCCAGGATGCAGTCCTTCGGTGGTGGCATTGCCAGTGGGAGGATGTGTCCAGGAATTTCCTGAAGGCTTTGAAACCCACAATTTATCAGTAACCTTTCTCCTGTCAGTGTGATCGGCAATTTGAGACCACTCTGGTGCACCTGTGCATTTGTCATACTTGCCTCATGCATGGCCATCTTATGACGGGGACCTTGACTCCTGCCCTTGTGACACTCCTTTCTCCATTTCACATTTACTCTTAGTTTGTTCTTCCTTTACCAGCTCACTCCCAGTTACTCCCTCTCTGCCTTTCAGGCTCCACTTTTACTCTTTCTCTTTTGTTGGGCGACTCCACGCCTGTACTGAAAGACACATTTTTCGCCTTTCTCTGCCAGACTGTCCTACTTTTTATTTAGTGTGGCTCACGTATAATTTCTTCCTCCCTTTGCCATTCCTAGTGCCTTCTCTCTCCTTTCTCATGTTCTTTCTTTAGCTGTCCCTTCTTCAGTGTTCCTCTTTCCCTATCTCCTTGTGTTCTCTCTTTACTTTAGTTTCTGCATGATATGACCTCTGCAGTTGAATCACCAGTAAAGCACTGCTATTCATTCATTTATTCACTCAGGGATTCAGGAGGTAAAATGAAGTGCAGACCTCTAATCCTTCCATTGATGTTCAACATCTTCAGGCACACCATGAAGAAGCAGACACTTGGCTTGTTCTGTAATGTATGCGCACAGATGCAGACCATGTAGTTGTTTCTGCATGTGACACTAATGTGCTGGTCCTGTTGCTAGCACATTTTGGTAAAATGGGATGAAGGTAGGGACCTCCAAGAGACAAAAATGTGTCCCTGCACATGATATCTGTCAAAAGCTGTCCTTCATTCAGCCTGTTTTGGAGACACCTCCCTTTCCATGCACTTACTGGCTGTGATGCAGTATCCTACTTTGCTGAGCGCAGAAAGAAGACTGGCTGGAAGATATTTAACACTGACCATCACCTGCTGCAAAGGTGAGCTGAATGCACAGATCCTCAAGAATGCAAAATGTACAATGTACCAGAAACTGACAGCTGTGACAAGGCACTGCAAATGCAAGTCACCAGAAGATCTGCCTTTAACCACTGATTCCTTGGAGTTTCATATTCAAAGAGTACCCTACCAGGCCATGGTATGGAGGCAGGCCATCAGCTAAAGCCCAACTCTACCAGCACCCGCGACCACTGGATGAGTTCTTGGAGATAAACATCCAAGGCCAAAGTTCATGTCACTAGCCCCAATTCCTGAGACATGTGAAAGAATTTCCTGTTTCTGCACAAAAGATGCTCTTCACAGAGATGTACAATTGTACATGCAGGAAAGGAAAACTGTACTGCACAGGTGCCTGCAAGTGTAGAGATGGAAGTACCCTCTGCAGAAACAAGGCAGACTAGAAACTCTGTTGATAAACATATAATTGTCTTTAATTAATTGTCTGTAATTGCCGCTGTGTCTTTAACATATTGTATTATTGTCTGTTTATTTCATGCAGTTTTGTACAGTATACAAACTTCATTTTAATGTTTAAATCATTATGATAACATCTTTAAAAACTCAATGGAAAAAATAAACTTTATCTTAAGTGTATACTCTTTACTTCAGATAACCTTGTTTATAATGTTTTAGGTGTTACCAATGGAATTATTCCCCTTAAAATATGCCCATTGAGTTCCTTGGTATGGAAAATGTGGGTACAGACCCAAAGATCACCTATTTATGATCATCCATTACCAAGGTATGGACGTTTTTGAATTTCATGGGTGGCCATTTTGTTTTTCGACAATTTGAGGCTTTAAACAACAAAATCCAGTTTGTTAAACAAATTATTTGGATTCAGGACACCCAATCCTGTAGAAAAAGTCATTTACCTGCTTTCCCTCAAAAATACTGACATTAAATTTTTGTGAAAATGGGTCTAGTCTATTAAATATTTACCTTATTGTAAACCTACAGTTCCATAATTTTCTCTTGTACTGGTTCAATACATGCTTCAGAGTCATTTCAATGTAAGTATATTGTAGCTAATAGTTGAAAATAAAATTTTAATCTGAAACTTGCAGAGAGTGTGGAAAAAGAAGCTGCAGGACAAATTTAAGAACAGAAGACCAATAGATGGGAAAGCCAATCCATTTGTGCTAGCTCGCCAGTTAAAAAAAAAGCCCAATTTGATAGATGAAGATCAAAGACTATCAAAACAAACCAAAAAAGATGATCGTCACTGTGCAATGAAACGCAAACCAAATGAATGGGGAGTCAAAAACTATCTTCCAGATTTCAAAATTGGTAAATTTTTTCTAATTGTTGCTTTACTTTCGTTAGCTGACCAAATGTCGACCCCATCTGTCTGTTAGATTTTGAATTATCATCATCATTGTTGTCGTTTTGATAAATTTTTACTGAGTAATTTGTAAGAAATATTTCATCTACCATTCTACACTGAGCGGCAGAAAAATCGGCCCATTTGGAATATCGCGAAAAGCAAAAAAGTGGGCAAGCTTCTGTTTATAAAAGTTTCAAACTTCGAAAATATAGTCTATGAGGCAACCAAATAACGAGACAAAACAACGTCAGCTGCGAACACACTAGCTGTAACGAATTTTCGACTTTTTAAGAATTCGACAGTCTGACATTCAGTTGCTCTTAGACTGCTAGTGCCATTTTGTCCTTCCACTAGTGGGAGTAGACATTTGCGTTTAGTAACAGATAGACTTCTAATTCGTTTGGGTTTCAGAATTGGACATTTACAATGGATTTGAGTGCCGTGAACGTCGCAAGAGTCGGAGTCAGCGTCGTTACGTCGCCAATGCGCTAGGAATTGTAAGAACAACGGTTCGACGTGTCTACCAACGTTATGTGGAGACGGGAGAGTACACCCGAAGACCAAGATCTGGGAGATCGCGCTGCACATCTGCCCGTGACGATCGTTTCATCGTCTTGAGTGTTTTGAAAGATCGTCGCTTGACTGCCACAAACGTTCGCAATGGGCTGGAAAGGTCTCGAGACGTCAGTGTATCGAAGAGAACCGTTAGTAGGAGACTTATGGAAAGTGGCTTACATGCTAGACGTTCAGCAATGGCCCCGGAATTGCTCCTACACCACCGCAATGCTGGTCTTGCTTTCGCTCGTGAGCATGTCAATTGGACTCCTCCAAAAGCAACCCTCTCCGTAAAAGTGCACTAGGCGAATCTTTCTCCTGTTCTTCTCCATACACTGTCCCGTCCATCGGATGTTCGAAGATTGAATCTTGATTCGTCCGTGAACAATACTCATCCCCCATTGAATCATAGTCTAATTGACATGCTCACGAGCGAAAGCAAGACCAGCATTGCGGTGGTGTGGGAGCAATTTCGGGGCCATTGCTGGACGTCTAGCATGTAAACCACTTTCCATAAGTCTCCTCCTAACGGTTCGCTCCGATACACTGACGTCTCGAGACCTTTCCAGCTTATTGCGGACGTTTGTGGCAGTCAAGCGACGATCTCTCAAAACACTCAAGACGATGAAACGATCGTCACGGGTAGATGTGCAGCGCGATCTCCTAGATCTTGGTCTTCGGGTGTACTCTCCCGTCTCCACATAACGTTGGTAGACACGTCGAACCGTTGTTCTTGGAATTCATAGCGCATCAGCGACGTAACGCTGGCTCCGACCATCTTCAATTAGGGCGACGACTCTCGCGACGTTCACGGCACTCATATCCATTGTAAATGTCCAATTCTGAAACCTAAAAGAATTAGAAGTCTATCTGTTACTAAACGCAAACGTCTACTCTCACTAGTGAAGGAAAAAGTGGCACTAGCAGTCTAAGAGCAACTGAATGTCAGACTGTCGAATTCTTAAAAAGTCGAAAATTCGTTACAGCTAGTGTGTTCGCAGCTGACGTTGTTTTGTTTCGTTATTTGGTTGCCTCATAGACTATATTTTTGAATTTTAAAACTTTTATATACAGAAGCTTGCCCACTTTTTTGCTTTTCGCGATATTCCAAATGGGCCGATTTTTCTGCCGCTCAGTGTAGATACTGTAATTTTCTGAAAGATAATGTAAATTATTGTAAAATTCAAAGTTGAGGTATTTTTTACAGCTGAAGAATTATGTAGAAGGAAACATGGTTTAGACCAGTGGTTCCCAACCTTTTCACCACAAAGGACCCCTTTTATTTTTATTTTTTTCCCACGGACCCCATGTTTTTGAAAGATTCCGTCTACCAAACAAACTGTTTTTATTAACTAATAATTAACTCGTTTTCTCATTTTTCACTATCAAATAAAGGACATATAAGAGAGTATGCAATTAAAATACAGCATATTAAAAAAGTATTAATAATTCCAGCCAAGAGCAAGGAAACTTGAAATTTTAGTCTGAGCGCCCTTATCGTGGGTAAATGTACGATTTCCATTGGAGCCTCTCGAAATATTGAAAGCTCACGGACCCCCAGTACTACCTTCGCGGACCCCCAGGTTGGGAACCACTGGTTTAGACCATTGGTCGAAACCTTGTTGTTTTGAAAGTTATGAAACTGATAAAATATCAAGTTCATATGAAGCAAATAGTATAAAATATATTTATCTTTAAAAATACAAAAGAATGCAAAGGACACCAAACAGCAACAGACCGGCTGATCCCTACGAGACTGTTCAAGAAGGAAGGTCAAAAGAAGTAAGAAACTTTAAAAACGAGTGAAAGTTTTAAAACAAAGCAGAGAAAAGAGGTTGAAAAGTAGGAAAGAAATTTGGAGATGAAGTGAAAATTTTGAAATACGGAGGAGGTAATCCAAGTGAAAATTCCACAATATTCCTACGCGCTAACGAATGCTTCCACTGGGGTTTTAAGGCAAGATAAAGCATCCAGTTCCTTTTTAAAGCAGAGTTCTCAAATGTCCGTATTTCTAAGAACAAATTTGTTCTTATTTCTCAATTTTTCAATTTTTCATTTGATTATCAGAATATATCGTTAACATTTTATTCTGATGGCCAAATGAAATGAAAACCTGAAAAATTTAGAAATAAGAACAAATTTGTTGTTAGAAATAAGGACACTTGAGAACCCTGTCTTAAAGGATTTGATTGAATTACTTTGAACTACGCTGGCTGGCAATCCATTCCATAATTTAACCATACGATTGAAGAAAAAATATTTAGCTTCATTAGAATTAAAATGTTTACCCACTAATTTCAGACCATTACCGCGAGTTCTATCTGCATTCCTGAAGGTGAAATATTTTTTTGGCGTCGACATTATGAAAACATTTAATCATTTTAAAAACCTGGATTAAATCTCCTCGAATTCGCCCTTTTACGAGAGAGAATAAGTTGAACGTTTTTAAACGGGCAGCGTACGATTTGTTTCTCAGTTTAGAAATCATCTTAGTAGCCCTTCGCTACACACACTCCATTCTGTCTATGTCCTGTCGTAACTATGGGGACCAGAATTGGACGCAGTATTCCAGGTGGGGGCGTACTAAGGAATTATGTAATGTCAGCATTGTTTTCTACTTAAATTCAAACGATCTACCAATAAATCCTAAGATTCTATTTGCTTTTGTGATCGCTTCGATACATTGCTTACGCGGTTTAGGAGTGTCGGTAACAATAATACCTAAATCTTTCTCTTCCGTAACACTTGTCAGTTTCCTGTCGCGCATAAAATACCTTTCTTTAACATTGTTTCTACCGATATGCAAGGTTTGACATTTATTTATATTAAAGTTTATTCGCCAAATTTCCGCCCACTCGAATAATTTATTAATATCTTCTTGAATCTGCAAACGTTCTGCCACTGATTTTGTTCGTCCCCCTAGTTTGATAGCAATCGCAAATTTTGAAATTATACTCTTAATTCCCAAGTCGATGTTATTGATATAAATAATAAAAATAACTGGTTCCAGAACTGATCCCTGAGGCACGCCGCTAGTTACACTTTTCCAGTTAGACGCTTTGCCATTAATGGCCACTTTGTTTACGTCCACTAAACCAATTTTCGATCCATTTGAGAACATTACCATCATTTCCGTGAGAATGAAGTTTAGCTAATAATCTTCTATGTGGCACTTCTTCAAATCAAAATATATAATCTCTACTGTTTTATTCTCGTCATCTATATTTGCAATATCATTAAAGAAAGCGAGCAAATTAGTAAGACAAGAACGATTACGTCGAAAGCCGTGTTGAGAATCTTTGATTAATTTATTAATTTCTAAGTAGTTAACTATTTTGTCCCGAACGATCGTCTCCATTAGCTTACCAACTACTGAAGTCAGGCTGTTATAATGTTTCAGACCAACAAGGACCTTAGGATCCACTCATGGCTGGTCTACCTAACTGTATTTGTAATTGTGTATTGCGCATGTCCTCCGTGGTGGCGGAGGGGACCTACAATTTTACGTGGGTTCCGAACCACAAAAACCTTAATTTTACTACCTTAAACTATGCCCAATCTATCAACATATGCGTCTAATCGATTTTTAAACATGTTTATAGACGTGCTACTAATTACTTCTACCGGCACACTATTCCAGCTATTTACTATTCTATGCGTAAAAAAGTTTTTGGCAACTACTGTCTCGAACCTTCTACTTGTCAGCTAACACCCGTTATTTCTAGTTATACTATATTGTGCTATTTCGAAAAAGCTAACTCTGTTTATGTTATCGAACCCATTCATAATTTTAAAAACCTGGATTAGATCACCCCTTAGCCTAATAGTCTCGAATGTAGTCAATTTTAACTCTCTAAGCCTATCCTCGTACGACTTCGACCTAAGCGACAGAATCATCTTAGTTGCTCGTCTTTGAACTCTTTCGATTTTGTCTATATCTTTTCGCATATGCAGATTCCAAAATTGGATCGCGTACTCCAAATGGGGTCTAACTAATGATTTATAAAGAGGAACAACAATATTACAGGATTTGCACTCAAAATTCCTAGCTATAAAACCTAGCACCTTGTTCGCTTTATTGACCGCGGCTGTACTTTGTTTCGCCACTTTTAAATCACCACTGACTATAACTCCTAAATCTTTTTCCTCTTCTACGCTTGCCAACTCCTTCCCTGACATACCATACGCAAAATTACAGTTACGCCAACCTATATATAAAATTTTGCACTTATCGTCGTTAAATCATCTTTGCCATGTGACTGACCAATCTACGATTTTATTCAGATCTTCCTGGATTTTACCTCTATCTTCGTCATTAATCGCCCTACCACCCAACTTCGTGTCATCCGCAAACTTTGAAACTGTACTGAGTAGGCCGACATCTAAAGCGTTAATATATATAAGAAAAAGCAAGGGGCCCAATACAGAACCCTGAGGAACGCCGCTCGCGACATTAGCCCAAGACGACTCCGCTCCATCAACGACCACCCTCTGTGTCCTACCTCGTAACCACTCTTCTATCCAATTTATTACTACATCCCCGGTCCCATGAGCCTTAGTTTTTTCAACGGGTCTTTTGTGCGGTACGGTATCAAACGTTTTTTGAAAATTTAAATACACTACATCTACCGCCCGATGATTAACGTAAACTTCAACCACGCTTTGGAAAAATTCTAAAAGATTAGTTAAGCAAGATTTTTTTTCCCTAAAACCGTGCTGAGTATTTCTAATCAAATTATGCAATTCTAAGTGTTCGACTGTACGATCTCTAATTATTGATTCCATTAGCTTATCTACAACAGACGTTAAACTGATTGGCCTATAATTTCCCGCCGCACCCTTATTGCCTTTCTTAAAAATAGGCTTTACATTTGCTAACTTGAAATTATCTGAAATTATCTGGTACGCACCCATCAGAAATAGGCGCATTAAAAATCTTTGTTGATGGCACAACAATGCTTTCTTTTAATTCTTTTCGTTGTATGGGATATATGGAATCCGGCCCCGGTGATTTAAGCATTTTCATTTTACAGATATAGTGCAGTACCTCCCTTTCACGCACCGCAATATTATCTAAAGTATTACCGTTATCGAAAGGTATTATGTCTATGACCGTAGGGATATTCGTTACATCTTCTATTGTAAAAACTGACGTAAAAATTCGTTTAGCAAGAGTAGCCATTTGCTTGTTTTCAGAAACTAGCTCTCTGTCAGAATTTTTCAACGTTCCCAAGACTCTCTTTACTGGGTTTCTATTATTGCCGTATTGAAAGAATCGCTTGGAGTTTTCTTTGCCGTCACGAGCTATGGAAATTTAATCGCGTTTGGACTTTTTTATTACGGTTTTCGCTTCACGCCTTAGAGATATGTAGTTGTTTCGTAACCACAAATTGTCTTTATCGCACTTATCTAGCCTATAAGCCCTATCTCTACTCTTTACTCTCTACTCTAGAAGTAAACCGCAAGGGCTTGTTATTTACTTTCGCACGCTTAATCTTGTGCGGTACACATTCCTCATTTATAGTCCTAAATACTGTCTCAAATGATTCCCACATTATTTTTGCATTGGAGGTCCCCATTATGTTTTCCCAATTGATGTGTGACAATTTTTTCTAAATTTACTAAAGTTTGCGCGCTGGAAGTTAGGAATTTTCGTTGAGTTTGCTGGTTTCGAGTGACTTACTGAGAGGACAAACTCCACCATATTGTGATCGCTATTGCTTAACGATTCTCTTACTTGAAGATCAGTGATAAACCAATCATCCGTAGTTATTACTAAGTCTAAAATACTGTCCAACCTCGTAGGTTCCCTAACCTTTCGAATAAGAAAGCTATCCTCGATAAAATTAACTAAACGATTTCCTTCCGCGTCTCCCTGCATTGTTTCGTAATTCACGTTAGCAGTTAGCTCAATTACAGTCACCCATAATTAAGGCCTACTCACTACCTATTATTTTTCTTTAGTTCACGATATAACGTTTCGTCCGTATCAGCTGTTTGATTAGGGTGCCTATATATAACGGCAACAAGAAGTTTGAAATCACTCAATTTAAGTTCTGTTATAGTCACATCTATCGGTTCTGCAATTCTATGCTTAATTCTATAGCGTTCGCAATATTACCTTTGATATACAACATTAGGGTGTGTCAATTTGGGAGGTGAAAATTAATTTTTGCCAATTTTTGCTCAACACTTAGCTTGGTAAATCTACGTTTGATTAAAAAGCACACAAATTGCTCTCGGAAAACAACATTTATTAATTTTAGCTTCTCAAAATGTCAGGTAATGCTATAAAAATTTTAGTTTCTCTGCATAAAACATATCCTAGTAATCATAAAACATATCCTTGTAATCATAAAACAACATTAGAAAGTAATGACATCAGTAAAAAAAAATATTTAAACAAGTTTCATCAAGTCTTGCTTTGATTCGTTCTTGGACATCAGCCGCCAACTTGCTTCTTGGCCTCTGATACAGCCCTTACGTTTCTCATGTGTATACACCCTGCCTGCTGCCTCTGTGACTTGTTTCACACACCTCTCTATTGACTGAGCATGACAGGGCCACTGTGGAACTTGCATAGGCTTGTCAAAGAACTTCTTTACTTCCGCTGTAGTCAGTTTACATGTCAAAGGAGATTCAAATACCCCGTCAGACCAGTCTGTCAGCTCCAACACGGAAGAAGCACTGGGGTTGATGGAAGGTGTCTTCCTGGGACTTACAGAAAGATCTCCAAGTGTGTCATCATCATCACCCCTCATGTCAACAATCTTTTGGACACCAGCTCTCCTCTCCTCACTGTCATCTGAGCACAAGAGTGTCTGGATTATCATTTCGCTGAATGCATACCATGCTGAGCGCTTGATGGTTGGCAAAACAGCATCCACTACAGCATTCTTTTGCAGCCTAACTAGCCGCAGCTGAAACAAGATGTGGCGTGGGCCTTCCACCCAAGAGTGTTTTACTTTGATGTTGAACCAACAGGGGTAGTACACACCAACAATGTATTCCACTATCAGTCTTAAGTTGTTGAGGGTTTTGCCTTTAAGGCCATGTTTTGAAACCCATATGCGACAAAGCCTGTTTGCTGTTGTCAACCACCTTGAATGGCTCACTGGACCAATTTCAAGAAGGGCCAGATCTGTGGGAAGTTCTCCTGTCCTTATGGCCTGTGTGATCCTATACCCGTACGCTTGATCAGTAGAGAGATCCTTTACGACATTGTCACTCAATGAAGTAAGAGGCTCTCCAACTGAGAGTTTGGTGAATGAAAGATCAATTTCAAGTTCGGTTGCAGTGTCTAGCATCTTGCCAATGTTACCTGTCCACTTGTTGTTAGACAAGGTCTTCTCATCCAGTGCTGTGATCAAGTGTCGCAGGGGTAACTCGTTAGTGTGGAGGGCACAAACCAACCAGATCAGCTTACGGCAAAGCTTGACCTCTACCCAATGCATGGAACCACCCTCCCAGCCAGTGTTAACATTTGTAGAATCACCTCCAATGGCCTGCAGGCTTTTATCAATGCCCTTCTTCTTCATGAAATCTACAAGATTATCAGCAATAACTTCAGCAGGTTTTTTTCTCGTTGAGCCTTTCTCAGGAGTGAAGTGGTAGAGATATCTTCCACCTGGCTCACTGCACACAGAATAATGCTCTTCTTTGATGATGCTGGGGAACTGACGATCTGAATTGTCTGCTTTCAGCATAACTTTAGTTGTATCTTGACGGCCGTCAAAGAAGATGCAGTCAATTTCACCCTTCTTACAAAGATCATCAAATTCCTGATCCAGGGATCTCATAACTTTTTCTTGGGCCCTCTTGACTTTATTGTGATCAACTACAAGTCTCTTGTCTTCTTCAGTGATCAAGCCAGCATCCATAAAGGCAGCAGTGGTGATGGCAGCTGTGGCACGCAGGCCACCACCATATCTGATGCTATGCATAGCAACATTAGGTATTTCTAATGTGTTGTACTCTGGCTTTTTATTGGAAGTTGAAGACGTGCTTGGTATTTCTAATGTCACTTCATAACTTCCATCCTTTCCATCTTGAGCATCAGCTATTTGTTCTTCATTTTCATCATCAGAGAAAATTATTTCATTTGATGGCATTGAAACATCCTGCTTACTTGTCTGCTTATATTCAGCAAGCCTTCTTCTTTCGTCTTCTTGCCGCTTCTGCTTTTTGACTTGTCTGTTGTGCTCAGGTTGATCTGGCAAGCCAATCTGATGTGGTCCAATAGAACCAGACTTGTCTCTCTGACCTTTAATGAAAGCAAGTTCCTTCACAGGGATCTTCATCTCCCTAGGGCATGTACAGTTAATGTGAGTTTCGTTCTTGCAACCAGCATCTGCAAGGCAGCCAAATTCAGAGCAGAGAACAATTTTACACTTGCAACTGAGGATGTCAAAAAGCTTGTCAAGTTTTGCAATGAAAGCCTCTTTGACATGTAGCTTTCCTCTCCCAAGAGATATGTTTTTGGCCTGCTCCCAGCTCTCTTGGATCTTGTTTAAGATTGTGACTCGTGAATTTACAACGGGGGCTACAAAAGAACTGTTTGCTCGTTCCCACTTTTCAATCACTTTAGGGTAAATGTCCTTTGCAAGACTGGCTGCTGGGTAGTTTCTCACATCCTCACCACTTTGTTCTCTTAGCAGTAGCCCATATTTCAGAACGTCTCGCAGAGTTGGGAGTTCAGAGGGCAACAACTCTCTACCAGTTCCAATTAGGTTGCTCATATGTGTGAATGTCCCCAGTCTTGTCCTCCTTTTAGAAGCCATTGTAGGTCAATTCCCACTGGTTAGGATGGTAGCACTGACGGACAAGTAATCTTCAGCACACTGATGAATATGTTTCAACCTGTGAAATAAGCAAAAACAGCAGTGCATTATATATACAGCATATATAATTATTATATAATTCCACAAAAAAGTCAAAAAAGTCACTATTTTTATGTAGCTTCTTACCAAGCAAAATTAAATTATATTAAATTAACAAAAATATCTTTAGAATTCCTAAGTCATGCTGCAACTTTTTAGCACCCCTCATATTTGGAATTTGAAAGTTGAAAAATTCGACACACCCTAATACAACATAACACCTTCTCGCCTACCTATTCTGTTTTTAACAAAAAGTCTATAGCCTCTAATTTGATACTCCCCCACAAAGTCACGTGTTTCAGTGCTTAGCCACGATTCATTTATCGCAATTAAATCATAGTCTTTGCGAGTAATTAAAGAAAAAAATTCGTTTATTTTGTTTCCTAGGCTACGAGCATTTAAGGATAGAATCTTTCAAATTGTTTGTTAAAACCGCGATACCTTCGCGCGCGCAAGGGAAATTTAAGGAAATTACGCTGGAACCGTTCGAGTTGCAGCAGCCCGAAAAGAAGAGAGAGTATTATGAAATAGTCTTCCTAAACGCGCAGCTCCAACGTCATTAAGATGAAGTCCATCTCCGAGGAACGAGTTCCTCCTGCCGTAGAAACTGTTCCAAAAATTCGTAAAATGCGCTCCTTCCTGTTGGCAAAGAGACTTTAAGTTATTGTTAATATAGGTCGCCTTGCTGTAGAAATCGCTACGTTGGATAATTCGAGGAAGTATACCTGTTAAAACAATCTTATTAGTTTTTCCTTAGTCGCTCTAACAAGTCCCTGTACCTAGCCAGCAGCTCTTCCGATCTAGAATTTAAAACGTTATTAGTACCGACATGAATAACATACGTTGTGTCCTCGGAGGTTCCGTCTGTAAAATGGTCAATACTATTAGTTATATCTACCCTTGCACCAGGCTAGCACTAACGGCGCCTACGACGAGGGTTTCTCCCACAGAATTCCTCGAGCTGCCCTCGAACAATGGAATCACCAACGAGTCGTATTTCCGGTTCATCAGCGTTTTCCAAACCTAAAACGGAAAACTTAGTTTGTTATTACTGATAGACGAGTCTTAGGTTGTCTCAATGGGGCTCCATTACGCACTTGAACGAAGGGTCGGGAACTAGGGGAAGAGAGGGCTATTAGTACTATTTATATCTTCAGTAGAAACTGAGGCAGGAGAGGCCGTGACTAAAGAATAACTCCTCTCAGAAGGCCCAAGGGATTCTAATTTGGCCGTCAGGAGCATCACTCTTTCTTCAAGCCTCATTCTGGCCTCCCTCTCATGCTGGAGCTCGTTCTTCAGCAGTTCCATGTTTGAGCACCACCTGCAAACTAATTGATCATTATTATTAGCCAAAATAAACGCGTAAGCGGCAAACTTCCCTTCGCAGCGACTGCGAGTACTTGACGGGGGTGCCATGCTATTAACTAATTAAAAAATGAGCGTTAGGAAATTAATAGGGAGTTAATAATAGTAATCTAATGAGGACGTAAGTCTTCGGGAACAAGTAAAAAGCAATTAATAAATAAAACGTGGGTTTACCGCGTGCTTAGTTGTGACGTCACCAACGCAAGCCCGCAAGAACGTTCTTGAAACGCAGAAGACAGGGTCCTGTAACACAAATTTGTACTAAATGAATATATACGTAATTAAATTACCGACGAAGATTCTGCAAAAGAAAAATTATTAGTAAAGAGGGATAAAAAAAAAACTTATCTGTCCGCTGTTCGACCGATTTTTTTCCCCAATGGAGGGTGACCACACCCTACTTGATGATCCTTAGCAAAGCAAAAGCAACCTTATTACACTACGTTTTCCAATAGATTGGAATTTCACACCCTCTCGAAGAAAAGCCAAGCCAAGCCAAGCCAAGCCAAGCCAAGCACTCGCCTTGGTTTAATCAATAAATAAAGTCAAGAAATAAAATATATTCGTTTATGAATAATTAATAGCACGAAGTAATTTAGTTAAGAAGGCACCGAACACTATTTTTTTAAAAAACACTTCGAATGAAACTACTTGTTCAATTGATAACACTGGACACTCGACAAAACGTCTGTTCACAAGGAAAGACAGATCACTTCTGACGATGGGACGATAATTTCCCGGAAGCGATTTGTCCCCCTTTTTTAAATATTGGCGTAATGTTTGCAAGTTTCCAATCGAGCGAAACTTCTCCAGACTATAACGATTTATTAAATATATATGTGAAGTGAGGGATTATTGCGCAGTTCACTTCTTTAACCCTTTAGCTTCGTATTTCGTTTTCGCGGCCAGTTCACTAAAAGTGTCATTTCGCAGCCAAAAAATGAGTGTGTTCCTATGATCTTTTTTATCACATTTCCTATGCAAAAAGATCATGAAGTTTCTATATCTGATAATAAAACTGGTTGAAAAATATGCTTTTTGTCAAAAAATTGCTGAAAATATGGATATATACAGGGTGCGACATAAGTCGCTTTACCGAGGATAATGAAATCACCTTGCGAAGAATAATATTTATTATTTATTACAGAAATTGTTCAAAGTGTCGTCCATCATGTATACACACGTTACATCTTTGAACTACTGAACAACAAATAACACGACACAGTTCTTTGTTATTATTCAACGTCAAGAACTCTTGGCGTATCAGTCTTCATGTGATCGAAGTTCCGAGGTTTTTGGCCGTAGACTCTATCTTTGATTATACCCCACATTGAATAATCAATGTGATGTGATTATTCAATGTGGGGTATAATCAAAGATAGAGTCTACGACCAGAAACCGTGGGACTTCGATCACATAAAGGCTTTGATACCAGAACAGGTAGGCGGAAACAGATCTCTCTCGGAAGACCATAGGGCAACAAAACAAGCGAAACCGAATAAAAACGAACTTAAAATGCACAAGGGGCAACGAAAAATAAAGAACATAAATATTGTCCTGGCTAATATTTAAGGAATAAGACCAAACCAATCACTCAACAAAGTTTCGTACCAGAAAGGATTTATGGACGAAACAAGGGCGGACATCGCATGCCTCACAGAAACTCATCTTAAGGATTGCCAAGGAAATTGTGAAAATTGCGAGCATTTTATTGATAAGAAAGAGATAAATATTAGGCATCGACCGATGGTTGTATGGTAGTAGCTACCGATACCAATAGTTTTTTGTTTCTAAGAATAAAAAAACCAGGCGTTTTCCAAATAGAAACTTCCCGGCTGCTCGAGAAGTTACGTGTGTGTTCGCAATTTATCCCGACGTTTCTAGAAATTTCCATGACTCTACCACTCTATATAAAGCGAGCCCGTAACCATCGCTCTGTCATTTCCTCCGTTCGCAAGTTGTGAATCAGTTCAACAGTGTGTAATAATTTTTTTGTAAACTTAATTAACTACTGGTATAAATTTATTCGCTTTTGCTTTAGTGAGAGTGACATTGCCAAGCATCGTGTGGAAGTTCTTCACTGCTTCAAGCACTAATGGAAAACAGGCGATCTGCAATTTGTGCGGTGTCTGTCTCTCGTGGAGGAACAAGCGCAAGTATCTTCTCTACGTCGAACCTGAGGAGTCGCCTTATGAACAAGCACAAGACTGAGTTTGATGAAGCCAATAAGATTCAATGTACAACTTCTGCAACTAATTCTGGTGAGTAGATTCATGAAAATCTGTAAAGTGATTCTTCAAACATTCTCAGAGAGATTTCGAGAGCATAATTCAAATGAGAAACTGCTGCTAGCCACAGCAGTTGATCCCCGATTCAAAGGAGCTGGGCTGATAGACGACGACATGCGAGAAAAGGCCAAGGAATTGGTGAGACAAGAGATACGCAGTCACATGGAGGGGGCCCAACGAAAGCGTATTGGAGGTCCAATTGCCGTGAAATGCCGCCGAAGTGGTCCGGTTTCTCCGTACAAGAAAATCGCTCTTTGGGAAAACCTTTCCGTTTCAGAAGGTAGCGATCTCGACGATCACGTTCGTCCTATTCTAGTTGAAGAACCCCAAACGAGGGATACGGACACGAGGTTCACTGTCCCAGACGCACGAGTGGAAGCAGCCCTGGACGCCTATTGGTCGCAACCTCGGATCGCTGGGGATAGGGATCCACTCATTTTCTGGCGAGAACATTCTGCTGATTTCCCGGAGATTGTCGAAGTTGCTGAGAAGTGCATGAGCTGCCCCTCTGGATCAATTGACTCTCAACGGCTTGAGATGTTATCAATGCGAAACGAGCCAACATCACCCCAATCAACGCTGAGGAACAAATCATCCTCTCCAAAAATCTGAAGTTCCTCAATTTTGATTATTGAGTGGTTATATTGAGTTACACTTTGAATTACATATTGTTTCCATTACATGACTTATTTTGTGAATTCCATTTCTTCAAATATATGTTTTGAATTACATTTTTTGAATCATATTTTGATATTTTGGACATATCGGTATCGGCCGATACTTTGCTCTAACTATCGGTATCGGTACCGATACTTTGGGAATACTATCGGTCGGCCCCTAAAAATATAGAGGGTTTCAACTTACTAAGAGCGGATATAACAACGAGACGTAAAGGTGGCTATGCTATATATGTACATGAAGGTCATATGACAGAGACGATAATAAGGAAATCAAATAGCTTTGTGGAACTCCTAGCAGTGAAAATAGAAAAACTAAACGTGATACTGATAGTCATCTATAGACCTCCAAACACCCCAACCGAAAAATTCTCGGAGGCCATTGATGATATTAGAAAGCTAATAAAGGCCATAAACCCTCCAATGGCCTCCATCTCCCAATATAATGATGTGCGGAGACTTTAACTTCCCATATATATATATATTTTTTTTTTTTTTTTTTTTTTTTTTTTTTTAGGAAGAACCGATTCGCCTCTATTTAAAGGGCATATCTCAGCGGAAAAACAAAGAAAAAGTGAGAGGAAAGACAGAGGAAAAAAGAAAGGGTGGAGGGGACAGTCGAAGTGGAAAAAGACCAAGGATGACAAGGACTGCAGGGTCGAGCCCCATCATCCTTGGGTGCTAGGGCCGGGAGGGCGCACGTGAAACCTCCAGGAACAAGCACGTACAAACGAGCACAAAGAGCACTCAAGAGCACGAGCTTAGAACCCCCTTGCGGGGATATATATATATATATACATTCAACTGCAAAGAACACGCAGTATAAATAACGTAAAGAACGACGCTTGTATAGGAGATATTCCGCGCAAGACGAGAGAGAGAAAACGGAACAAATGAAAAAATGAAGTACCACCTGGGATATATATATATATGTATGTATATAAGCAAACAACCACAGGGAAAAAGAAACACGAAATCCGAGCGCTTTCGTGATATATTCACATCTTCAAGGCACAAGATGATTATATAATATATATATATATAAAGGGTGATCCAGAGAAATGGGACCCAAAAGAAACCCCTGTAACTCTTAAAGTATAAGTCCTTTTATAAAATCATACGCATCATTCGAAAGAGGATAGTTACAAGTTTGTACAGGATTGTATAGGTTTTGACAATACAAGACAAGATAAGATACAAAACAAAAAAGTGTTAGTTAAAACTAACCCTTCAAGATGACTGCATGGACTGTGGAACAGCTGCGTTTCATAACTGAGCAATATTATGAGCATGGAAGAAGTGTAGTTTCAGCTCTTAGAAGGTGATTTTGACATCTGAAAATTTGTCTTGAAGATCTTTGAGCTGAAACTACACTTCTTCCATGCTCATAATATTGCTCAGTTATGAAACGCAGCTGTTCCACAGTCCATGCAGTCATCTTGAAGGGTTAGTTTTAACTAACACTTTTATTTTGTTTTGTATCTTATCTTGTCTTGTATTGTCAAAACCTATACAATCCTGTACAAACTTGTAACTATCCTCTTTCGAATGATGCGTATGATTTTATAAAAGGACTTATACTTTAAGAGTTACAGGGGTTTCTTTTGGGTCCCATTTCTCTGGATCACCCTATATATATATATATATATTATATATATATACACACAAACTCAGAATGGTCCCCTGAGAAACTTATATGTTAAACACAGACCGTGCATGGAACAAGGAACTCTTCTGGGAAATTAAATCCACTGTAGTTCGAAGAAGTAATGATAAATGCCAAATACTATAGTTTTTTCTTTTTCATGAGGGAAAGCCCAACATGGGCACCGGGTTACTCGCAAAGAGGCCCCCAAAAATAGCTTCCCTCACCAGCTATCTGCAAAGCAGGTATGATCCAGCTTTGGGACAGGATCTAGGGTTACAGCTTACATCTAGCCTAGTACATTCAGAACCTCAATATACGCAAGAAACTTGTTGCATTCACGTCGGATTGAATACATCAAAGAAAAAGGGGTTATGTGCCTTGAAAAGTGGACGCTCAATGTCCCGGTTGAGGTTTAAGTTTTGTTTTTTTTTGGCTAAAAATACAATAGTTACCCCTTTTTCTTTGATGTATTCAATCCGACGTGAATGCAACGAGTTTCTTGTGTATATTGAGGTTCTGAATGTACTAGGCTAGGTGTAAGCTGTAACTCTAGATCCTGTCCCAAAGCTGGATCCTATCTGCTTTGCAGATAGCTGGTGAGGGAAGCTATTTTTTGGGGCCTCTCTGCGAGTAACTCGGTGCCCCCGTTGGGCTTTCCTTCATGAAAAAGAAAAAATTATAGTATTTGTCATTTATCATTACTGATTCGAACTATAGTGGATGTAATTTCCCAGAAGAGTGCCTTGTTCCATGCACGGTGTGTGTTTAACATATAAGTTTCTCAGGGGACCATTCTGAGTTTGTGTGTGTGTGTATATATATATATATATATATACAGGGCCGGATCTAGAAGTTGCGAGGCCCTAGGCCTATATATATGAAAATATGGACTTAATTATCGGTACTATACCAGCAATATTAGATTCCCGCATAGACAGAACTATGCCAGCACTTAAAAATTAAACCAAACCAAAATAATCACGCATGGAAATTGTATAAGAAATATAAATAAACCATACAAATAAGTATAAATTATAATATGAATCAAGATTTGTATCGAAATATAAGACAATGATTTCCAAGATTTATAATATTATAGGTAATGACTTTCCATAGTATACAAACGTTTTTCATATGTGATGTATAAGAGATGTTGACATTTCATTTTTTATAATAGTGAGCGATCGACTTATCAGGCTAAATATTAATGCTTTAATATTTGGTTCAGATGCTCCTTGAATATTACAGCAATGCTTTTCTACTTTTCTTTGAGCTAAACTCTTCAATTAATTGAGAATAATCTAATGAATTTGTTATATCGTTTTCTATTGATAACATAGCTAATGATTGCAATCTCGCTTGAGACATGGTGGAACGCAAATATGTTTTAATAAGTTTGAGACGCGAGAAACTTCTTTCAGCCGAAGCAACAGTAACTGGGATGGTTAATACTATTCGAAGTGCAACATAAACATTAGGATAAATCTCACTTAGTTGTTTTTGCACTATATAAACAAGGGCATTTCCGAGATCTGTTTTCTCAGGTGCAAAGTACTTTAAGTTCTTCATAGAGTTCTAATTCATTAATATCACTTGAACAGAACGCGCAAAACGGTTTGAGCGAGGCCCCCTTTGGCGCGAGGCCCTAGGCGATCGCCTAGTTCGCCTATAGCTAAATCCGGGTCTGTATATATATATATATATATATATATATATATATATAATATATATATAATTATATATATTATATATATATATATATATATATATATATATATATACACCAGGACAAGGGGGGCACAAGAGAAGAACAGGAGCAAGCAAAAATTTTGATGGCTCACATATGAGTTTATGCTGACACAGGAGATAACAGAAAATACCAGGAAAAATAACTGGCTAGATCTGGTATTCACGAATAACACGAACTTGATTGCTGATATAAAAATAACCCCAACCATTATCTCAGACCACAACTTAATCGAGATATCAACAAATATGACGACAACATTAAAAGACAATACACATATTGAGGAAAGAAACAAATTCGGGACCTTTAACTTGAACTCCAAGACTATAAATTGGAAAGAAATCAGATCGCACATGGCCCAAATAGAGTGGAGAACAGTTTTAGAGAATAAAACAACTGAAGAAATGCTAACAACCTTGGAAGAAAAAAATCTGAGAATTTAGAAAAATATGCTCCGAAATCACAGCCAAAAGGAAAGAGGAGCTGGCTAGAGAAGTAAAAGAGAAGAATATTCCACAAAAGAAAGAGAGAGGAGGCGAAGTTAGTCAACTGTGGAGATAATGCCAGGAAAGTAATAAAAGAAAAACTGGAGAGTATCGATACAGAGAGAGGAGGAAAAGGCGGTAGAAGCAATAAGGGAAAATCTGAAAATAAAAACCCACTCTAATAGACAGAGTTTATTTCCACAACAGTTTCGATGCCCACTGGCATCCTCCTCGGGTGGATACAGAAAAACGAATGAACCAAAACAAGAGGGAAAAACAGTCCAGGGACCGACCGTTAAGAAATTCGCACCTAGGTTAGATTCCATTCTTCCGACACCGGAAGGGCATTTTCATTAAAGGGACCCGCTTATAAGTACATTCGCACAAATTTAAAACACTCTTCCTGTTCTAAACATACAGATTATTATTTTTTTTATTTTTTTTTTATTTTTACATAATTATTACATTTATTAAATTTATTACATTTAATATTGCATTATTGTTCATTACAGAAATTATAAATTTATTATTACATTGGTTATTACGTTGTTGTTTATTATACAGAACTTATAAACCGAAAAATGAATGAAAAAGGCGAGAAGGAAACAATCCAGAGACCATTGAGAAATTCGCACCTACGTTAGATACCGTTCTCCCAACACCGGAGACAAGAAGATAGTTTTAATTTGTGCGAATGTACTTATAAGCGGGACCCTATAATAAAATGCCCTTCCGGTGTCGGGAGAACGGTATCTAAACCAAGGTGCGAATTTCTCAATGGTCTCTGGATTGTTTCCTTCTCGCCTTTTTCATTCGTTTTTCGGTTTATAAGTTCTGTATAATAAACAACAATGTAATAACCAATGTAATAATAAATTTATAATTTCTGTAATAAATAATAATGCAATATTAAATGTAATAAATTTAATAATAAATGTAATAATTATGTAAAAAAAAAAATAATAGAATCTGTATGTTTAGAACAGGAAGATAGTTTTAAATTTGTGCGAATGTACTTACAAGCGGGTCCCTTTAATGAAAATGCCCTTCCGGTGTCGGGAGAATGGGATCTAACCTAGGTGCGAATTTCTTAACGGTCGGTCCCTGGACTGTTTTTCCCTCTTATTTTGGTTCATTCGTTTTTCTGTATCCACCCGAGGAGGATGCCAGTGGGCATCGAAACTGTTGTGGAACTAAACTCTGTCTATTAGAGTGGGTTTTTATTTTCATATTTTGACCTTTACGTAAAAAAAAGTGAAGTTTTTTGCATTTATAAAGGAAAATCTAAAATACTTTTATAGCTATGCGAAAAGGAAAACAAAAACGCGCGCCGCTATTGGGCCCTTAAGGAAGAGAAATAATGAACTAACCGACGATCCAAAAGAAATATCTGAAACATTGAAAGCCCAGTATGAATCAGTTTTCAGTACCCCAAAAAGTGACAGATGCATTCTTTGAAGAGAAATTGCAAGGAGAGTGTATAACAGACTGATTTTACCCCAGAAAATGTAGCAAGAGCTATAGGACAAATGAAACCACATTCAGCTGCAGGTCCGGACAATTGGAACACATTATTGATTAAAAACTGTAAAAATGAAAAAGCTACACCTTTATACTGGATATGGAGATCCCTAGACACTGGGGAAATACCGAGCATCTTGAAAAGAGCAAACATTGTCCCTATATATAAAGGAGGGGACAGATCTCAAGCAAAGAACTATAGACCAGTGTCATTGACGTCCTACCTCACCAAAGTATTTGAAAGAATAGTTAGAGAGAAAATTTGATTTCTTGGAGACACTGGAAAGATTCAACAAAAATCAGCACGGATTCCGATCAGGTAGATCATGCCTATCACAACTAATAGAACACTACAATATCCTAGATGCACTGGAAGGCAATGACAACTACGATGTCATATACACGGATTTTGCTGAAGCTTTCGACAAATGTGATCATGGTATAATAGCACATAAAATGAAATATATGGGAATAAGAGGCAAAGTGGGCAAATGGATCTACAATTTCCTCAGAGAACGTCTACAGGCTGTCAAAATTCAAGGTATGTTATCATCAGAATCGGAAGTACGCAGCTCAGTACCACAAGGTACAGTACAGGCCCCACTCCCGTTCATTATCATGCTAACAGACATAGACAGCGAAGTAAACAGAAACATATAGTAACATCCTTTGCAGACGATACAAAGATCAGCAGAAAAATCAGCGATGTGAATGAAGTGGAGGTCTTGCAGAGGGACACGAACAAAATATACAAATGGTCAGAAGACAACAACATGACATTTAACACCGAGAAATTTCAGCTCTTGAGATATGGTAGAAAAGAGGAACTTAGACTGCATATTATGCTGAAAACACTGATTATACCATAACTTGAATACTGCTCAGTTTTTACGTCCCCAGATAAAAATGAAGAAACTAATAAACTAGAAGAAACTCGGAGACATTTCACAGCAAAGACTGATGGCTGCAAAGAGCTCAACTACTGGGAAAGACTACGTAAGCTGAACCTGTACTACCTGGAAAGAAGAGAGGGGTACACCATAATCTACATATGGAAAGTGATCGAAAAACTGGTACCAAACCTCAAACTAAACCCAATTACCATTCAAACAACACTGGAAAATAGAAAAGGCAGGATGTGTAGTGTTCCCAAATTGAAGGCCCGACAAGGGACTTCCTCAACACTGAAGAAAATAGCTTGGTTGTCAGGGGCCAAAACTTTTTAACCAGCTTCCAAAGGACCTCAGAAACGTTACAGGGGTCAAAGTTGAAGTCTTCATCAGAAGACTAGATGCCTAGCTCAGGACGGTACCAGATGAGCAGGGTGTACCTGGCTATGTACAGTGGAGAGCGCAAGAAAGCAACTCGCTCCTCCACCAAGCCAGACCTAGAGGCGGGCCCACCAGCTTGACCTTCGTGTGAAGAGAGACCTATGCACGGAACAGCAACGAGGTTAGTCTAATAGTATATTCTAGTAAATATAACCTGATAGTATATCCCAGTAAATATAACCTGATAGTATATCCCAGTAAATATAACCTAATAGCATATCCCAGTAAATATAGCCTAATAGCATATCCAAGTAAGGGCTACGTCGTAGCTAATGTTGTAACACCGCTTCCCGTTGATCCGCAAAGTTAAGCGACATTGGGTCTGGGTAGTAATTGGATGGGAGACCGTCCTCCGCGTCCAGATTATGTAGCGACCCTTGGTTCTGATCCCACATAAAGCTGTAGGTCCCCTCCGTCATATGACCTTAAATGTTGCGAAGGAGGTTAAACAAACCCAGTAATTATTATTATTATATCTGAGTAAATATAGCCTAATTTGACATCCCAGTAAATATAGCCCATATCCCAATTAAATATAGCCCAATAACATATCCCTGTAAATATAGTGTAAAAGTATATTCCAGTTACTGTGATATACTCTTCAGTATCAGGCTGTTACTATATTTGCTAGGGTATACTATTAGGCCATTTTACTGGGATATGTTATTAGGCTATATTTACTAGGATATACTATTAGGCTATATTTACTGAGATATGCTATAAGGCTAATTTACTAGATATACTATTAGGCTGTATTTTTTTTTATGCAAGAAGGAAGGGCCAAGGGCAAATGCCTGCAAAAGTGCCCCTCCCATAGAGGAAGAAGAGAGCCAAAATCAAGGTCCAGGGTTTTCGAGATGAAAACTGGGATATACTATCAGGTATATTATTGAGATATACTATAAGGTACAGTCAGGTACTCGCAGCAAGAGGCCAGACTTTGCAGAGAACAGGGCAAAGAAAATGGTGTGCCACAGTGACAAGCAGCAGACTGAGGGTAACACTAGGAGCATTGAAGATGATCTCGGCTAGGAGGAGCCTGAGTACAGTGCAACTGAGCTTGACTTTGACAGTGATTCTGACAACTCTCTCTCTCTGAAGACATTATGTTGGTCAGAAGGAAATGATTCCTGGCAACCTCAGTGAATTTAATATATTCAGTAATAATAATCAAGTTACTGTGTGTGTTTTCGTTTGCTGAAACATTCCTTAAGTAAATAAAGTTTATTTTTGCTTCATCTTACTTTTTTGTTTGCTCATGATTCTGCTGCTGTTTTTGCTATTTTGTGGCTATGTAGATGTATGCATACCCATTAATTTTATGAAAACACACCGGCCCAGCTAAAGCGTTAGTGTACACCCCTGATGTATTGTTTTCCTCCCCGGATATTACATTTTTTTATTAGCATTCAAGAGTAAAGTATATAAATTTTAAAACGTTGCTCTCAAATTTTTACATCTAGTGAAGGTATTATAGGTTCAGATTTGGGAATTTTATTTGTTATCATTGTTTTCTTGATCATCATGTTTCTCGACAAATATTAAACTCCGTGACAAGAACGTGTGTGTGTAACGATATTAACGATTTCGCCATTGATTCGTACTTATTTTTTATTATATTATTAAATATATCACTATAACCTTTATTATACGAAGGATATAATGAAGGTTAGGTTGTTTAAGTTAACTGTCGCCATTCACAATTGAAAATACTGTATCACTGTTTCAGATACGGTAGCTACGGCTGTGTGAGAATGAAACTCGAACTCAATTGGCTCACCCATCTTGAAGGTTATCTAAATATAGATAATATAGGTCATATAGGAGGACTCTCGCTTTGTTAAGAAGTTTTGAGTTAGTTTTAAATTTATTTGTGCCTTCAGCATTGACTTTTATCAGAATGAAATATACTGTAGGCAGAGCTGGGCAGTATTTAAATACATTTGTGTATTTAGAACTGTATTTATGAATACATTGTTTTTCATGTATTTAAATATAGTATTTAAATACTTTAATGAGTATTTAAATACTCAAAGTATAAAAATGTAAATACTTTTACTGGTTTAATACACGTTCTGTACTAGCACAGTACGACGCGCCAACAGTGTAGTACAGCATGGTTCATGTTTCAACGTGTCAGTTCAATCAGTTGTGTGCCACTCTTAGTCGAAAGCGGTTTTCTTTATCGTGTGCGTGTCATGGCTTAGTGAATTAGTGAATGCATATGTTAAAATTTGTATGTATTTAAAATGTATTTACAAATGTATTTAAATACAATTGATGTATTTTGTATTTAGTATCTAAATACATTCGTAAAATGTATTTAGTATTTAGTATTTAAATACATTTCTCCCATGTATTTAGTATTTAGTATTTAAATACATTCAATGTATTTATTGCCCAGCTCTGACTGTAGGTCAGTTTTCCAGCAAATATTTGGTGAGCATAACAAACTTTATGGGTTAGCAAAGTTGATTGCTAAACTATTAATTACAGCCTGTAGATAATTAGGTGTTACAACTTATTAACCGGCGAATTCAGTTAAATCTAACTTAAGGTAATGACTAATGATGATGATATACCTACCCCCAAACACGCAAAAAAAAAAAAAAATGTATCATTGTAAATAATGAGGAGGTACATTTACGCTCATTATTTGTAGGTCACTCTTGAGAACAGATAGCGATACCTGGCATATATTTGTTGTGTGTACTACAAACGGTTGTAACATTTTATGAAGGAATCTGAGGTTTAGTGAGTGAGCGCTGATTGGTTGGTTGACTCATTGCCAAATGTCTTAGAACAATTATTTCCAGTCATCACTCTGGTTTACATATTACTAAGGAAACATAAATGAATAATTAAATATAAATTCAAGAAGGGGATATGTATTAACAAGTGGGATGTCACTGAAGTGAATAAAAAATGAAGCTTCCTTTTTGTTTGCTATGGCTGCTGCTTCTACTCGGCTTACGACTTTGTCTTCTAATTCTCGGACTACTCCTCTTAGCACTCGGGTAGTGGGCAACCAGGCCCTCGAGTCCTCTACCACTGGAAGACCGCATCCTTATGGGGTTGACCCCCCTCGGGCCACGGAATACTCGCTTCCTCCTCGTTCAAAGACTACTCGTGTCTTATTTTCGCAAGTCTTTTGACCCCTTCGTAGGGGCTGACGACTCTTACCCTGACTACCCTCGGTTTCTTGTCCTCAGTTCTTCCGCCTCTCCCCCCCCTCTCACAGCGGGATGTTTTTGAGGTCTACGATGACTTCACTTCCCGTTGTGGCGATCCCCTACAGATGTGTCCCCAGAACGATGGTTCTCTTGTGGAAGTATCCTCCAGAGCCCAACACCAGAAGGTTTCGTCCCTCTCGACCCTGGCTTCTGCTCCCCTGGATTGTCTCCCCCACTCTTCCTTTAACACTTGTACCGGTGTAGTACATGCTCCCCACCTTTTGGAATAGTCAGAATCGGATCTTCTCACCCGCCTCTCCTCTCAGAAGAGGTTCAGTGGGGCAAGGATTCCATATCCCTTATTGATCCTGACTTTTGCTCATTCCTAGTTACCCGAGAAAATTAGGGCCGGTTATCTTCAATTTCCGGTCCTTCGTTACATCCCCAGACCACCCCGATGTTTTACTTGCCAGAGGGTCGAACACGTCAGTAGAACATGCTGAAGTTCCCCTGGTATTTGTGTCAACTGCGCGTCCCCGACACATGGTTCCTCCTGTTCGAATCCTCCCCGCTGCGCCAACTGTGGAGAAGACCACGCCGCCGCTTCTTCTTGTCCGACTTAGTATTCGAACGTGAGGTCCTGTCAGTTCGGGAATCTGACAAGGTTAGCTTTCAGGAAGCGAGTGCCCGCGTTAGGTCCCGATTCGCTTATCCAGGCCTTACCTTTGCCCGAACACTGCGCTTCCCCCGCCCGCCCCGGACTTCGACCACCTCCGTACCATCCTCTTCCACACCCTATCATTCTAGGCCTGATCAGGCCTCATCCACCCGTCCCCTTATCTTGTCCTCTACCTTCTCGTCGTCTCTACCCCCCGTGTTTACTATCCCTCTCGCTCGTCCCCCCTGAGCTTCCAATTCCACTGTCCCCATCTGCTCCACCTCAGTCGCGACTAACTCGCTCCTGAAAACATTGCTGATATTTCAGCATACGAGTATACAGGGTGTTTCAGGAGGAAAGGTCAATACTTCTGGAGGTGATAGTATCGGTCATTGTGAGAAAAAAAGTTCATATGAACATGTGTCTAATTCTGAATGGTTACGGAGATAGAGCTGTTTGAATCTGATGCGCGCGCAGCTCTTCCTTCCCCTTCCCTCCCCTATAACCTTGAACCATGTAAGCTGTAATATAAGCATGTAACATAAGCCAATCGACAGCTGACTGTTGTGAGTGACATTGTTTGGTGTTTGAAGCAGTGTTAAGAACGCCACATACCTTCACACATGCAGAATATGCAGATATGGTGTATTTCTACGGATTTTGCGATGGAAGTGCAACAGCTGCTGTTGCAGAATACAGTCGACGGTTTCCGAACCGCAGAATTCCGGATCGAAGAGTGTTTACCAGGGTTTTCAACACATTGCGTGAGATTGGTACACTTCCCAGCGCTCATGTTTCATCTGAACGTGAAGGTCAACAAGATGTGGATGAAGTGGAAAACATTCTTCAGTTGGTAGAGCGTAGTCCTACTACTAGCTCACGAAGAATTTCTACACGTCTCGGTGTACCACACACAAGAGTATGGCGAACATTACGTGAGGAAGGCTTGCATCCATATCATGTACTGCGTGTACAACACCTTCAATAAGGAGACGCTGCCATGCGACTGGAATTTTGTCATTGGGTAAATGCTAATCGCCGATTGCTTCGATTAATACTTTTCACCGATGAAGCTACTTTCACTCGTGACGGTATCAACAACACTCGTAACTCTAATCGGTGGTCAGACGAAAATCCAAATGCCACTGTGGAAACAAATTTTCAACATCACTTCTCTGCCAGTGTGTGGTGCGGTATCATCGATGATCAGCTGATTGACCCTGTTACTTTAGAGAATCGTCTTACAGGACAAAGTTACCTAGAATTTCTGCAAAATGAATTGCCAGGACTATTGGAGGATGTTCCTTTGGCTACACGCGCTGGTATGTACTTTCAGCATGACGGAGCTCCTCCACATTCTACCCGTCTGGTGATGCAATACCGAAATCAAACTTTCCCTGGTCGATGGATCGGCCGCGGTGGTCCCATTCAATGGCCACCAAGGTCTCCAGACCTCTCTCCGTTAGATTATTGTTTGTGGGGGTGGATGAAAAGTCAAGTTTACAAAAGAAAGGTGGATACACGAGACGAATTGCTCGCGCGCATTTTGAATGCTGCTGCCCGCATAAAGGAACGTCAAGATCAACTCAGACGAACAACACGCGATCTTCACACACGAGTTGCAAAGTGCATTGAGGTTGATGGTGGGATTTTCGAAAATGTATTGTAAACTGTAACAAATTTGTCATTTCTGTATCTGATACCATCCAAAATGCCAATGTTTAAACATTAAATGTTAGAAACAGTAATTGGTTTCCCTTTCTTGATTACCATTAACAATGCTTTTGTATTTGTAGATTCAAACAGCTCTATCTCCGTAACCATTCAGAATTAGACACATGTTCATATGAACTTTTTTTCTCACAATGACCCATACTATCACCTCCCGAAGTATTGACCTTTCCTCCTGAAACACCCTGTATATCGAAAACCGCTCCCTCTTCTAGTCTCTCCTCCCTCCGCGCTCTTCTGTTAAACGACCCATCGCCAGTCCCCGGATTTGGGTCCCTCTGCCAAACTCCCTTGTTCAAGCCCCCGTTTCCTCGTCCTTTCACTTCCTCTCCCACCAGTTCTCCCCCTCCTGCCCCCATATCCCCCACATCTACAGGGATCCCTCTCAACTTGCCTGCCCCTCTGAGATCCCCCGCTTCCCTTCGCGACTGTCCCCTTCCCTCCTCCATTCCTGATGGTGATTATGCAGCTTCTACACTGTCGGTTCAAGCTGACATCCATCCTATCCCCCTTCTCCTCCACCTCGCTCCCTCCTTAACCTCCCGATGCCCCCGGCATCCTCTTCTCCACCTCCACCCCGGAAACCGGATTCACCCCGCCCTGCTTCGTATCCCCCGTCTCCTCCGCTCCCCTCCCTTCTTGACCTCCCGATGCCCCCGGCGTTCTCTCCTCCACCCCCACCCCGGAAATTGGACTCCCCCCGCCCCACTTTGCACCCTCCTTCTCGTATTCTCCGACTCCCCCCGAAACCCAAACCTCCTCAGCCTCTTTTACCCGCTCTTCGACCTCATCCTCTTTACCCCCCCCCCCCAGTCCCGTCTACTCGTTCCATTGGTCACTTTTCAGTCTCGCTCGATAACGTCTCTCGCCGCCATTTTCTGTTTTCCGCACGTGATGGCTATTATCCTTCAATGGAATTGTGGTGGCCTCCTCCCTAATTGGGAGGACTTCCTTCTCCTTATCCAAGATTTTCCCCACTGCCTCTCTGCCTTCAAGAAACCCAACTTGGGGGTTCGCCCTTTGCGCCCCCTCCGCAGGTTCACATCGTACCTCCCCCCCCCTGATGCAGCCCTTCGTAGGGGTACGGCCGTCTTAGTTCGTTCTGACGTGCCGTCTACTCCCCTTCCCCTCCGTACCCCTCTCCAGGCTGTTGCGGCCTGGGTTTCCCTAGACCGATTATATTCGATATGTTCATTATATCTCCCCCCGTCCCAGAAAGTTTCTGCAAACGATCTTTCTACTCTCCTTTTACAGCTCCCTCCCCCCTTCCTCCTATTGGGAGACTTCAACGCGCGCCATCCTCTGTGGGGTGACACTGTCACCAACCAGCGGGATGGCGTCATGGTCTCCATGCTCTCAACTACTCCTGTCTGTCTTCTCAACACTGGTAAACCCACAGCTTTTCACCTCCAGACCCGTACGTTTTTATCCATAGACCTTTCGCTTGCTTCTCCTTCCGCCTAGATTTCTTCTGGTCTGTTACTCCAGACCTCTACGGTAGTGACCACCTCCCCCTCCCCCTCCTCCTCCGTACATCCCAGACTTCTAACTCCTCTGCTCTTCCTACCCGATAGTCCCTTGCCAAATCTGACTGGCCCCTTTTCCGATCTGAAAGTCAAATCTTTGCAGTTCCGAGTAATTTTCTGACAATAGTCGCCGCCTCCACCTACCTTACCGATCACGTCACTTATGCCGCCCTGTCCTCCATCCCAAGTCAACATTTCCCTGCACCTCCGCCCCTTCGATCCCATGGTGGACCCCAACATGCACCTTAGCTGTTCAAGCTAAGAAGTCAGCCTTTCGTCGTCTTCAACTAAACCCATCCCTTGCCAATACAATAGCTTTCAAACGTGCGCGAGCTCAGGCCCGTCGCACAGTCTGTGAAGCCCGCCGCCTTTCCTGGCGTACTTATGTCTCCTCTTTCACTTCCCGCACCCCTTCCTCCCGAATCTGGAACAAGATCCGGAAGATTTCCAGTAAACCCTCTTCCCATTCGCCTCCTGTCGTTATGGTAGACGGAAACCTAGTATCGTCCCCTACTGCAGTGGCCGAGGTCTTGGCCTCGACCATTGCCTCCATCTCCCGACACGACCACCGCGATCCCGCTTTCCTCCAACGTAAGACGCTGCTTGCCTGCTCCCCTCATCTTTTCCAGACCCCCAATAACTTTCGTTACAACCGTCTTTTTTCCATGTCGGAACTGCGCTCAACGTTGACCTCTTGCGGCAAATCTGTTCCCGGTCCCGATGGCATTCATTTTGATATGCTCCGCCAACCACACCCTTCGGCTCTTTTTTATCTGCTCACCCTCTGTAATTGGATTTGGGTAGAGGGCACCTTTCCTTCCTGTTGGAAGGAGGCAGTGGTGCTCCCCTTTCCTAAGCCCAACAAGGACCCGACATCTCCCCTTAACTACCGTCCAATAGCCATCACTAGCTGCCTTTCGAGACTCCTTGAGAAGATGGTGTCACGGCGCCTGGTGTGACACCTTTAACCCCACAATTTGCTTTCTTCCACACAGACCGGTTTACGCAGGGGCCGTAGCACCAGACAATTTGATTCAGTTGGAGACTGCGTTCCGTGTGTCCTTCGCAGAACGACGTCATCTCTATGCAATATTTTTTGATTTGGAGAAAGCATATGACCACCTGGCGGTGGTGGATTTGCCGTAAACTCTATCTCTTGGGTTTCCGAGGTCTCCCTTCTTTCATTTCCAACTCTTTATCTTCTCGTTCCTTTCGTGTTCGGGTGGGTACTTCCTTCTCTTCTGTGCACTCGCAAGAGGAATGGGTTCCCCAGGGCAGCGTCCTGAGCGTCATCTGCTTCGCTTTGGCGATTGACGATGTAGTGATGGCTCTGCCCTCAGGAATTACCGCCACCCTCTATGTCGACGACCTTGCCGTTTATTGCTCTGGTTCCCAATCCACTTTTCTTGAACGCCACCTCTAGCGGGCCCTGGACTCGGTCTCCAAATGGGCCACAGACCACGGGTTTCGCTTCTCCCCTTCGAAAACGGTAGTGATGTATTTTTGCCGTCGCCCCCGCTGCACCGCCGTCCCTTCTCTCTCTCTCTCTTTATGGATCACCGCTCCCTGTAGTCCCCGAAACTAGATTCCTAGGTCTCCTTGATTCCCGTCTCTCCTGGATTCCCCACCTGAAGTCACTGAAGGCTTCGTGCATTCAAACCTGCACCCTTTTGAAGTTCTCTCCCATACCGATTGGGGTGCTGACCGCCACGCCCTTTGACGATTCTACCACTCTTTGGTCCAAAGTAAACTAGACTATGGCTGTCAGGCAGTGGCGGCTCGTGGTCAGGTATAGTAGGGAGGCCCAAAATTGTCTATAATATATGCTTTATAAATAAAATAGATAACAAAGTGTTAGATGCCCTACTTTTTGCATGTCACGATCGTATAGAATTAATACTATCAAAAAAATCCTCTCATAGTTTTTAGTGATAAAAACAGAGGAGGCCCGGCCTCCCATGCCTCCTCTGTTTTTATCACTAAAAACTATGAAAGAGGATTTTTTGATAGTATTAATTCTATACGATCGTGACATGCAAAAAGTAGGGCATCTAACACTTTGGTATCTATTTTATTTACAAAGCATATATTATAGACAATTTGGGGCCTCCCTACTATACCTGACCACGAGCCGCCACTGCTGTCAGGCCTATTCCTCCGCTCCTGCCTCCGCCCTGCGCATGCTGGACCCTATCCGTTCCCTGGGTGTACGCATCAGCACCGGCGCATTCTGGTCATCGCCTAATTGTCAGTATTTATGCGGAAAGTGGCCATTTCCTGCTGGATGTCCACCGCACCTTAGAGGGCTTAAAATACCTCTTTCGCGTTCAGCAGTTTCCTTCCAACCCAGTCTACCAGTCCCTCTTCGGCCCTTCCACTTCAGCCTGCTTTGACCGTCGCCCCCATTTGGTACGACCGTACAGTCTGCGGATAGCACCCGTCTTGTCTTCTCTGAGGGTGGAAGGACAAGTACTCCCCCCCCCCCCCCCCCTTCCGTATCTGCTCTTTCCTCTCTACTGCACCAAAGTCAAATTTCCACCCTTTTGCCTTCCGTCAATTTTTATCCCATTTCTCTACCCATTCTGACTACCCCTGTCTTCACTCACGGCTCTCGCTTGGCGTTTGGAGTGGGTTGTGTGGCAGCCTTCCCGTCAGTGGTTCAATCGCTATCCCTTCCTCCAGCGGCTTCTATTTTTACGGCAGAACTCTCTGCTATTCTCTTAGCTCTTCGATTCCTTTCTCAGCTCTCACCTTCGTCTTTTGTCATCTATTCGGACTCCCGCAGCGCTCTTGAGGCCCTATCCTCACTCGTCTCCCCGCATCCGTTGGTGAGACAGATCCAGAACTGGCTTGTCCTTCTGGCATCACGCCGTAAGTTGGTCGCCTTTTGTTGGGTACCTTCCCGCGTCGGTGTTCCGGGCAACGAGTGTGCGGACGCTGCGGCGAGGAGGGTGTACTCCCTGCCGTTTGACCCTAACACACCTCTCCCGGCGTTGGATTTCACGAGGGTTTTCCGAGATGCACTCCTTCGGCGGTGGCAGCGCCAGTGGGAGGATGTGTCCGGGAACTTCCTGAGAGCGTTGAAGCCCACAATTCGCCAGTGGCCTTCCTCCTGTTAACGTGATCGACGCTTTGAGACCGCCCTGGTGCGGCTTCGCATCGGTCACACTCGTCTTACGCATGGTCATCTTATGACGGGAGATCTTGCCCAGCTTTTCTCTTGCGGCATTCCTCTCTCTGCCTTACATTGCCTCTCGGTTTGCCCTGCCTTTGCCACTGCCCGTTCCCAGCTCCTCCTCTTCTGCCCCTCAGACTCTACTCTTACTCTTTCTCTTTTGTTGGGTGACTCCACACCTATACCGAAGGACACACTTTGCTCCTTCCTCCGCCAGACTGGCCTCTTATTCTCTAAGATAATTTGGGTATAATTTCTTCCTCTCTGCTATTTCTACTGCTTGCTGCCTCTTTTCTCACGGTCTTTCTTCCGCTGCTACCTCTCCACTGTTTCTCTTCCCCTATCTCCTTGCGCTCCCTCCTTACTCTAGTATCGGCGCGATATGACCTCGGCAGTCGAAGCGCCGCGCCGGTGAAGCACTGCTATTCATTCATTCATTCATTCATTCATTCATTCTTGGTGGTTTCTCACCTCAAAGGAGAGAATCACAGAAAATAAACTTTTACAGTGATTCATATCAATAAGCATAGAACCATTTAAACGATGATATTTGACAATTTTGCAAAGACGTTACACATTCATAATTACCATTGTATTTGAGAGATATTTTATACATGAACACAACAAATTTAATATCTTGTCCAGCCGCCGTTGTTGTTTATGACTTCCTGCAGTCGATGTGGTACAGAAACAACATGATTAAATACCAGCTGTTGATTCCTCCTCACCACCTCCCACTCACTAAATGTGTATTGTAAAAGCTGGTCTGTTGTTCGTTCCTCCGCTGGTTCCCACACATTTACAGTATTGGCCCATATATTCTCATAGGATTCATATCACAACCCTTACATGGCCAATCCAGAAGGTCGATATTTCTTTGCTCAAAGAACCAGCATGTGACGATGCTAACCAAATCAAAGTCTAATTTCTCAATGTTGCTGATTTAAGTTCTTGATAGCCGGGGTCCGATGGTGTAAACCAGCTTCATGTAGCCGCCGCCGCCTTACTGTCATTGCCGAAACATCAAGCTTCAATTGTTCCCTTATGACAACAGCATTGGTAAATGGATGGGCTTCGGCAACATCGCAAATCCTCCGATCATCCGCAGCAGTTGTCAATCGAGGTTTCCCCGTTCTGCGGTGATCTCGTAGATTCCCTTCCTCTTGCCACCTCTTCAACCATATATAAACAGTGTTCAAGTTCTCTTGCAATTTGAGTTGGAGACAGCCCGCTCTCCTTCATGTCGATGATTCTTTCCCTTTCAGCAATTTTCTGATGATAATCCATTCTGCGGAGTAGTTGCTTCGATGAGATTCAGAAATAGTGTGAGCTTATTCTCAGTCACCACACTTTTTAACACCTCTGTCATGACGGCATGTAGTGTCACGTGATATGTTAAAAGTCAGGTGGAATTGTTGGAATGCGGAAACAGTTTGGAAAATGGTCACTAAGCTGTTACACCAGCGGTTCCCAAACTTTTTTTGTGATTACCCCTTTTATTTAATCGCCAAATGGAAATTACGCCCTCGCAAAGCACAGGAAACTTCATTTTACTGAGCATAAGAATAATTATTAAAATTTTATAAACATAATACTCGTATATTTCTATATATACATTGCCTTATGTATGAATTAAATACGTATCATATTGGTCAAAGAATGGCTTCAACATTATATAGGAAGCAAGCAAAACGCGTCACCACCAACTACTAGTTTAGTGCGAAGGATGCAACTGTTTCTGCTGAGCTAACGCCTGAATTCTGGATTCAATTTCGCTCAAGGCGCAGCGTAAATCGCCTTCACTGTGCAGCCGATTTCGCAGTTTGTTCTTTATCATCATCATTGCTGAAAAAGCCTGCCTCACAACGATAACTTGTCGCGAAAGGCACCAGCACACTCTGCATCTTCAGCAAGCAGAATGTCTTACAGGGTGTCCCATAAGTCCGGCATCATAGGAGAAACTCATATTTTTCTATTTCTACAAACCATAATTCATATTTTTCTCTTTCTGCAGGCCATAATGTCCGTGAGCAAGGAAGAACGAATCCAGATAATTCTACTCATAGGAAATCGGAGTCAAAGAGACTTTGCAACAAGTCTGCTAACACAACTCTGTGTTATTGGCTCGCGGTCAGGATGCAGTCTGTTAAATTCAGCAGCGGCCTCTCTTTGACTCCGATTTCCTATGAGTAGAATTATCTGGATTCGTTCTTCCTTGCTCACAGACATTATGGCCTGTAGAAAGAGAAAAATATGAATTATGGTTTGTAGAAATAGAAAAAATGAATTTCTCCTATGATGCCGGACTTATGGGACACCCTGTATTTTTTCCTCTGCAAACTCAAACTTCAGAATGAGATCTTGCCGCATTTTCAGGAATTCTGCTTTCAGTTCAGATGAGTCACTGCTTTTCAGGGTGTAATTAGTGAATGGCATCTTTTTTAGATAGCATGGCTACGTATGAAATATGTACTAATTCATTTAATGTCCTTAATAAGGATGTTGATTGTGGATTTGACATACAGTGCCTACACAGAATCTAGATTAAACTAGATTCTGTAGGTAGAAATTCAATTTTTAGCTTTTCTTTAGCCAACGCGCTACTATGAACACACCATGTCAGTCTCGGAAAGTCTCTATAATTCTTCTCGTGGTGTAGCCGTTCGTCTTTTGTAACACTGCGACCACGATCTAAACGGTTAAACGATCTAACTCGAAAATTTTTTTTTCACAAAACGAACACTAAAAAAAACAATTTTCAGAAATTCCTTTTTACCCCCACTTTGGGACCCGCTGTGCTACACAGACCATCACATACTCACAAAGTCTAGTATATATCTGTGGCAGTGTTTTTCAACCTTTTCTAAGGCGAGGGACCCTGTAAGCAACATGTGATATATTATGGAACTCAGATATTCTCGATCCATTCTATTCCCCTTCCTTTTGTAACCAAAATGATGGAAAACTATGTAATAAGCCAATTACATATCGTTACAAACAAATATAATACATTATTCACTGCTTGTCACAAAATACGCCTTTATTTCCATTCTGACTTAGTTCCGTCTATATATTCTGAACTACTGGGCTTCAGTATGTTATGTTAAATATTATTACACAACATACCAGAACACGTAATGTTTTTTCCCTGAACCCCGAAAGCAAAAAAATGACGTATGGGCTTGTGGATATTTTCGCTCATCTATCGTTCAATTGACAATTCTAACGACGCTTTAAAACTAAACATACCTTACAAAAGAGAATATAATCCTGCATTTAATGAGAAACAATTAAAACTTGGTGTTCCCACCATTGGCTTCCAAGACAGCCTGAATTCGCTTTGGGAAGCTTGCCAAAAGTGACGTGAATAGATCTTGATCGTTACGCAAATTTGCTAAAACAGTTTCAATGTGTTGCGTCATTGTATCCTTCGAAAGTCGATTTGCTGCAGGTTCTTGAAACAAGAGACATTCAACCTTGTCCTTTATAACTGATCCAATGTGTTCACAGACGTTCAGGTCAGGAGAATTTCCTGGCCATTCTTCATTTCCAAAGAAATCGATCTCATGGTTCCGCAACAACTGTTGAGTGGCTAATGCCTTAAAGCAGGGGCCTTATCGTGCAGAAGTGTGACCTGATCGACATCCATAACATTGTTTGGGTTTCTTAGAAAAGGAATGACATGCTGGGATAGAATAATATCACGAAAATACTGTCCATCCCAACTCTGACCATTTGGCTTCAGCACCCACATGAGCTTCTTTGCAGTGAACAAAACAAACACACCAACACAGTCTGGACTTTTTAATAATTCGCGATAATGTTTTTTTTCATTGTCAATCGATTTCATCTGGTGTTGTGGCCCACACTCGATCAATTTGGTAGTTAGGCCGACGTGTTACGTAAACAAAAAATTCATCGGAGACAGCTAAATGCATAAAATCATCCACATCCCAATCTTCAAGATAATGGGCAAACCACATTCTGTCATCTATGTTAAGTTGAGTTTTTCTTGGCTTTGGAAGTTCATGCCAAGGCTTTAAACCTTGCCTATGACGGTACAGTCGAATGATCTCGCCACTAACGATCTTTCCTCTCAACACTTCGATCTCTCTAGAAAGTTTAGCACAGCTGTTTTTCCGCTTACGCGTACCGCTTTCAATGATGTCCTTTGTTTCCTGAGAGAGTGGCAAATTTGGGCGCCCAGATTTGGTTGTATCCATTTCACATTCATCCAAAGTTTTATTCCAATTTCTTTTGACGAAGTCCTCACTTTTCGCAACTTTTTGGCAACCCATGAACGTGTTATAAAGGTGGCTCCAGCATCACGAGCTTCCCGAAATGTTATTGCTCGTATGCGATCTATCACACGTTGCCTCTCCGAATCACCAATTAATTGAGAAGCCATTATTCTCACTTTATCAGCTAGAGTAATTTTAATACCTGCAATAAATAAAGAATTTTATATATTTTTATGATCACTAAAAACTATTTCAATATAAGTAAACATGTAAGCTGCAAATGGGGGGCTAAGGTTTTTTGGAACCCCTCATATAGGCTTCCTTTTAAGCTGATAACTACCATTTACGTGTTAAGTTCCATTCAACCAATGTCTTATCTGGGAGATGGTAAATTTAACATGCTGACAATGTTTAACAGGTATTGTTCTATTGCATGCTATGTGTTATAGTGTTTATTCATTGAAATATCAGTTAAATAGAGGATTACAGGCTTACCAATACCATGAACACTGTCATTACGTCCGAAGGTTTTTTTTTAGTTTTTACAAGACCATTTTTTATTCACTTCATTGACATCCCCCTTGTTAATATATATCCTCTTGAATTTATATTTAATTATTCATTTATGTTTCGGTGATGAATGGAAATCATTGTTCTAAAGACATTTGGCAATGAGTCAACCAACCAATCAGCGCTCACTCACTAAACCCCGGATTCATTCATAAAATGTTACAACCATTTGTAGTACACACAGCAAGTATATGTCAGGTGTCGCTATCTGTTCTCAAGAGTGTCCTACAAATAATGAGAGCAACTGTACATGATTAGAGGAAGTGAAGCTCTTTTAATGATAACACGTTAAAGGAGTGCCGTTCCAAACAAGTTTTAACAGTATGTTTCAATGCGGTATTTGTCATTGTCATTAACACCCACCCATAACTGTAACCCTTTTTACTCCGTTTAACAACTTCAGGAGAAGATGAAAATACCATGCAAGAGTATAAAAAACTTCTGAAGAAGGCAAGAAAGGAAAGAAGCCTGGATTTAGGGAAAGTGAAGAATTACATGGATCGGACATTTCCCGACCGCCGTAAGATGGTTGTCAAGGACAGCAAGACAGTTACTGAAGTGGTTGAGGAGTATCCTTGGCTACAGGATTCAGGAGAGGTAAGGAAAGAGTATTGGGTATATTAGATAAATATCATAGTTACGAAAACTTGCCCAGACAAGAACACGAACTTATTCAACAGTTAAAAGACAAAATACAACAAAAATATATTATCATCAACAAGGATGTTTTACGTAACGTTCAGTTACTATAGCTTACGTGATCGAATTAACATGTCAACAGCCGAATAACACGTAATTTGAACATTTATTGTCTTCATAACAAATCAAAAATAATCTCGTACTGTAACAAACTTTTATTACACCCTGTACAAATAAGAATGGGTAAGGGAAGGAATTTTTTTAAGGCGTCTCTCGGAGGAACAGTATTGAATACCCATTCATAAAAAAAAACAAGGCGTTTCACAATGTTATTCTCGAACCAACTACACGAAAATAATTTTGGATCTCGAAATTTTCAGTATATTTTCCACGCATTTTTCTTTGGAGAACTCTTTTCGCAGTTGTACTTATATGCTTTATTATAGATCACGCAGTACAAAAAATATACTCTCTCACGAATTCATTGCTTAAAATCGCTAAAATTTCAAGTTACACGAGAGAGAAAAAAAAGTCTCTTCCTACGCAAACTAACCAGCGAGCAATACCTGGCTTTTAAGAAGTTCTTCGCATGAGGATACATCGTTCGGGAATTCGGCTTCTTGAAGGGTCTCCGTGAACATCCGAAGGGCTCCGCTGATCTAAGTATTTGCGCTGAATTTCTCTACCGCCTGTAATATATGAAGAGATCGTTACACATTTGCGAGATTACAGTTGGTTTACAGAGAATTTCACAGGGAAATCTTTCAAACTGCTAACTTCATTAACATAAAAATTATTTTAATTAACTAAATTAATTTTAACAGAGGAGTTTAATTTTTTTTAAACAATCTATATACTTACGGCGTCATCTTACTTAAATAAAGTTATCTTCTAGGGAATGTGTATGCAACTTTATTAAAGTGTTTCAAAACAAACAGTTTTTGGAGAATGGTAGAAAATGCGGAAGACATTAAATAAAAAATTGTGGTATCAAATTTATTAAACTGTACAGGAGTATGAAAATGAAAATCTAGTCAAGGCATTGGGTTGGACATAGAAGGCAGGTTAATCATGTAGTGTTTGTAAACAACCTACAAAAAAAATAGAAACAGATTAATAAACCCTATTTATATATAAACTAAAGAGCAAACTGATAGCAAAGGCGTGGGTGATACCCACACTGAAAGAATTCAATCTTAAAGGGAAAGAATGAGGCACAGGAAACTAAATATGAAGAAGCTGTAATTGGAAAGGTGTCATTAATAATAATAATAATAATTTTTGAAAAACAAGAGAAGGGGAGTTTTAGCACAGCGCTGAAACTATAAAGTGTTGAACATGTTAAATATCATCGTTTAAATGGCTCTATGTTTATTGATATGAATCACTGTAATAGTTTTATTTTCTGTAATTTTCTCCTTTGAGGTGAGAGAGCGCCAAGAGTCACAGCTGCAGTTATATGCATTTATGATGCTGCCTCAATACAAAACATTCTTCGTTTCTAAATAATATTTCTCTCAGTGACTGTTTATTACTATATCAGTGTTGCTGATCTAGAAATAGCATTTGCTCCGGATATAACAATGCTATACCAGTAGTATCCATTCAGCTGTCGTCCATTTGCCAGTTGGAAGATATTCTAAGCAGTGACGTATGAAACCTACAGATACTCATCAATCTGGTATGTTTTAATGTTATTAAAACTTAATATGCATCAAAAGTGTTTTTTTCATTTATAAACCGCCTATATATGTATTTATATATTTCAAGTTTTTGCTCTGTCTTTGTTATAACACAAAACAATATTTAAATCTGTGTTCAATATTAAGGTTGTTTTTAGTTTTTACAAGACCATTTTTTATTCACTTCTTTGACATCCCCCTTCTTGAATTTATATTTAATTATTCATTTATGTTTTCCTAGTAATATGTAAACCAGAGTGATCAATGGAAATAATTATGTTCTAAAGACATTTGACAATGAGTCGACCAACCAATCAGCGCTCACTCACTAAACCCCAGATTCATTCATAAAATGTTACAACCGTTTATAGTACACACAACAAATATATGCCAGGTGTCGCTATCTGTTCTCAAGAGTGTCCTACGAATAATGAGCGCAACTGTACATTCATTTAAAACTAAGTTGAAATCTCAACTAATCAATACTAATAAAAATCTAGGATTAAATGCACATTGCTCTATTACTTATTCATTTCTCGTGTGTAATCCAGGATTAAATGTACATTACTTGTTAATTGTTATAGTTATCTCTCTTATCTAATATTGATTTCTTTGTATACCTTTCAACTTTTCAAATGTTCCTTGCCATGATTCCTCATTTCATGAAGGTCAAGCTTGTTCCCCCTCCTCTTGAGTTGGCCTGGTGATGTAAACCATTGGTCTCTTGGTATGTAAGGGGTTCCAAAAAACCTTAGCCCCCCCCATTTGCAGCTTACATGTTTACTTATATCGAAATAGTTTTTAGTGATTATAAAAATATATAAAATTCTTTATTTATTACAGGTATTAAAATTACTCTAGCTGATAGTGATAATATAATGGCTTCTCAATTAATTGGTGATTCGGAGAGGCAACGTGTGATAGATCGCATACGAGCAATAACATTTCGGGAAGCTCGTGATGCTGGAGCCACCTTTATAACACGTTCATGGGTTGCCAGAAAGTTGCGAAGAAGTGAGGACTTCGTCAAAAGAAATTGGAATAAAACTTTGGATGAATGTGAAATGGATACAACCAAATCTGGGCGCCCAAATTCGCCACTCTCTCAGGAAACAAAGGACATCATTGAAAGCGGTACGCGTAAGCGGAAAAACAGCTGTGCCAAACTTTCAAGAGAGATCGAAGTGTTGAGAGGAAAGATCGTTAGTGGTGAGATCATTCGACTGTACCGTCATAGGCAAGGTTTAAAGCCTTGGCATGAACTTCCAAAGCCAAGAAAAACTCAACTTAACATCGATGACAGAATGTGGTTTGCCATTATCTTGAAAATTGGGATGTGGATGATTTCATGCATTTAACTGTCTCCGATGAATTTTTTGTTTACGTAACACGTCGGCCTAACTACCAAAATGATCGAGTGTGGGCCACAACACCAGATGAAATCGATGACAATGAACATTATCGCGAATTATTAAAAAGTCCAGACTGTGTTGGTGTGTTTGTTTTGTTCACTGCAAAGAAGCTCATGTGGGTGCTGAAGCCAAATGGTCAGAGTTGGGATGGATAGTATTTTCATGATATTATTCTATCCCAGCATGTCATTCCTTTTCTAAGAAATCCAAATAATGTTATGGATGTCGATCAGGTCACACTTCTGCACGATAAGGCCCCCTGCTTTAAGGCATTAGCCACTCAACAGTTGTTGCGGAACTATGAGATCGATTTCTTTGGAAATGAAGAATGGCCAGGAAATTCTCCTGACCTGAACGTCTGTGAACACATTGGATCATTTATAAAGGACCATGATTCCAGATTCCTGGGATCTTGGGAGCATTGCTCCAGTAAATTTGACCATGAGAAAAAGTAAATTTGGGTTTCGGTTTTGTTCATCCGCTAGACGTTATGCAATTTTTTTGCGTATACGTTCTTGTACAAACCAATTTTTTTAAATTACAAATTTAGTTATTTTAAGTTTAGTTGGTAATTCCATATTTAACAATTATTTTTACTTTTTGTTAAGCTTCAATGTTTTGATAATTAAAATTTTATTAAAACGTATATTTTTTTAATATAAAATTATCAGGATTGGACTATGTTCCATTGATCTCGGCCAGGTTTGATAAATTGGCCAGATAATTACTTGTGCGGTTTTAAGTAATCCACCATGACTCTAGAATTGAAAAGTTTAGTTAAGTTTAAACTTACTTTTACTTACTTTAACTTACCTACTTTTACTTACTCTTCCTTACTTTTACTAAGTTTAAAGCACTTACTTTTACTTACTTTTACTCACTTTTACCATACTATATTTACTAACTTTTACTCACTTTTACTTATTTTACTAACTTTTACTTATTTTGTATTTTTCAGGTAGTCAATAATCAATAATGGATCCTAATATTGATGAAGTTGGAGAGAAAAGTGAGGGTGTTAAAAGGGGTTACTTTTGTGGTCAATGCAAGAACAAATATTCAAAGAAGCAAAACTGGGAGGAACATTTTAATTCCAAAAAAAATATTTGTTACAATACAAGAGGTCCCAGAGTTTGGGCCCACAGCTTAGATATTGCAGTAAAGAAATACCAGGATGAAGTGCAGCAAAGAGATACGGCAAAGCAGTCATTTAGTTTGTTCACAAAATGTGCTAGTGCTAGACCTCAGAAAAATGAACCAACTTCATCAACTGCTAATCTAGAAAATGAAACTTTTTCACTAGATGTTTCACAGACTGAAGAAAGTGCTTCTCCTCCACCTAAGAAACAAAAGGTAAGTGAGGAATCTGCGCATCAGACTAACAAAACTGCTTTAGAGGAATTTGAAAATTCCCAAATCCAGAAGACATTGAATGCAATTTTGCGCCTAACAAAAGAAACTCACCAAGCTGTTGTGGTTAATAAAGAGAAGAGTCAAAATATGCCTTCAAGTTCAAGTGTTGCATCCAAATCTAATAAAGCAAAAAGCAACAAATTTGACATTTCCATAGCCCATTTAAGCAAGTGTAAATCAATACAAGAAATCCTGAACAATGATTTGATCAAATCTACATTGAAATTGGTGGAAAAGAAGGATCTAGGTTCTAGGGCATGCTGATGATTCATTTTCAGTACCAAGTGATATAATGGAAAACATTGCAAATAGTGACACTAATATGCCTGATGTAGATATAGCTGTTGAGGATGAAGATGATGATAATCAAGAAGATATTGATGATGCTTCTGATGATAAAATGTTTACATTATATTGCATAGCTTGCACAGACCCCAAAGCATGTGCTTCAGACAAACATTCTAACATAAAAGGTTACTTCAATGTTAAAGATTTAACCTATGTATGCAAACAAGGAGAAAATCAAGAGAGAGGGTTTAGAAATCTGAAAACCCACCTGAAGAGAAATTTAATTAAACTTCAGCATCATCAAAGAGCTGCTGTTTATGAAGTGATGAAAACATCTTCTCGGAACACTACTAAACGCATAGAAGACTTATGTGGCAACATCTTATACTACATAATGAAAACAAACACTGCATGGGCTCTATATCCAGTACTTCTAGCTGTATTACATAGGTCAGGTTGTGAGGTTGGAAATTTGAATCATAGCACACATGCGTGCGAGACAATTTGTGAGCTATTAGATAATGAACTTAAAGAACAAACTGTAAAGTGGTTCTTAGAACAAACTTCAGTAACAATAACAGCTGACATTGGAACAATTTTGGGATTAAGCATGCTAGTTGTATTAGTTATGAGTGAAGAAGATAAGACTGTAAAACTTGCTGGGATAAATTTAGTACGCAGCAAATCAGGAGTTTATTTGGCCAATGAAATTTTTGATGTGTTGAAGTCTCCTAATCACTTGAAACTATCTGAAGAAGCAATTAAATCCAAGGTATCTGGAATGGTTGGAGATGGGGCTTTTTGTAAGGACAACGAGCCATTTAAAAACGAAATGAAAAAGTTGTTTGGAGAAAATTTCAAATTTCGATGGGACTTAATGCATCTTGTGAACAGAGCCCACGTTGATGCATTGAAGAAAATTTGTAAACTAAGTGAGCTTTTAGACTTTATTCAGAATCACTCTTCAAATCTGAGATCAGGCCTTGACTATACCAATATGGTTCTTGACAATATCATTGGTTTTAAGAGACCAAAACTCAAATCTGATACTCGCATGGTTAATTACGAATTTGATCAATTTGACAGATTTGTGGAAAATTGTGTGTTTTTTGATCATCCACAAGAGAAAGAAATTAGTGCCAAGTTCTATGTATTGATTTCCTATGTAACAAAGATTATGTTGCAAGTAGCTCAAAAAACCACAGTTAGTGCAGAATTTGTAGAAAATATATTTTATAAAGAAGGAGGGAAAACTGTTATGTTAAGAGTGATGGAAACAATTTCCAAATTAGCTAATGGAGGAAATGCAAATGATGTAGTTTCTGGATTTAAGCACGATACCACAGGGCAGCAAAAGGAACTAACAGCTGAGGATTACATCCTAAATGAAGTTTACAAATACATCAAGAAACGTTCTGATTACTTCCAGGTTGCTGAAGTTGCTAGACCATCCAGAACCAGATCTGAAAGTAGTTTTACAAAAGACTCGGTGATAAATTGGCTGACAGAATATATAGAACAGCTGTGGAAAGGAATCACAGAGAGATTAAAGCATTTTGATAAAGATGGATCAACTGCCTGGAGTGAAGCACCAGCTGAAGGGACATTCTCCATTCTTGGTTACATTGTTGAACACAAAGGATCCATTAAGCCATCTCATTTGACTAAGCTGTGCAGAATTGTGAAGGAGGGTCCAGCTCCAGGCACTAGATCTGCTGTAATGATCACACAGAAAGCCATTGATCAGTGGCCAAGCATACATGGCGGTAAATTCACAACAAATGCCTACATGCAAGGTCTAACATCGTCCACTGTTGCTGCTGCAATGAATAAACTTAAGGTGTTATAAACTGTACATTATTGTATTATTATGTTTAGCTAAAACAATTTGTAATTGGTATGTCGTCAATTCAAGAGTTTACTATCATTAACCTATCTAGTGGTGTAAGGGGAAAAAAAGTAAATTCAGAGCTGTGCTCCAGTAAATTTTTTCAAATCTGGAGTCATGTAAAGGACAAGGTTGAATGTCTCTTGTTTCAAGAACTTGCAGCAAATCGACTTTCGAAGGATACAATGACGCAACACATTGAAACTGTTTTAGCAAATTTGCGTAACGATCAAGATCTATTCACGTCACTTTTGGCAAGCTACCCAAAGCGAATTCAGGCTGTCTTGGAAGCCAATGGCGGGAACACCAAGTTTTAATTGTTTCTCATTAAATGCAGGATTAAATTCTCTTTTGTAAGGTATGTTTAGTTTTACTGTACCTCTAATGGTTTAGGCCATGGGGGGGGGGGGGGCTAAGGTTTATTGGAGCCCGTATAGTATTGGTATCATATCTTCAATACTGACTTTGTATTTGTCTTATATCTATAATAATAATAAGATTAATATTACTCTAATTAATAATTCTTATTCATGATTTGTATACCGGGTGATTACAAATGATCTTTCAGATCTTGAACATTTATTATTTAAAAACTAACAAAGCTGCAGCGAAAAGAAAGATGTACAAATAAAGAAAAACTCGAAAAATTTATTTACAAGCTATTGAAATTCAATATGAGCTGCTTTTGTGGCTCTGCAGACATCAAAGCGGTATTCTGCTTCCCTCCATACATTTTGTAGCATATTATACTGAACTCTTCTAACAGCCTCACGTCTCCTTTCCTTCAAATGTTGGTTTACTCATTGTATCAGTTGCTCGGAGACTCTAGCACCGGATCTCCAAAGTTGTTGCCATTGGTGGAACAAAAACTTCATTTTTGACATAGCCCCAGAGGAAGAAGTAAGGGGGTTAGATAGGTTGAACAAGCCGAGTTCTTTATTTGTATATCTTGCTTTTCGCTGTAACTTTGTAGTTTTTTCATAACAAATTTTTTAAATTGGGAAGATCATTTGTAATCAACCGGTATTATTAATAATAACTTTTATTTTTTAATTAAGAGCCCAGTAAAGCCTAAAGCTTAAGGGCCAAATAAAATAAAATTAAGTAAGTAGACCAATTTCACAATTATTTATATTAAAACAAAAAATGTAAAATTTTATTTATTTTATCAATAAAGGTTATTCAATTTTGCTAATGCAACATTTTCGAGCAATATATTTCTTATTTCTATTATGTATATTGTATAATTAGCATATATTCTTGAAAAATAGTTAAAAATCTGAAAGGGACATAATTGTAGAAGCCCGTTTGGCTGGCTGATGCGTCGGTGACAAAAGTCGCTGAGATCGCCCATGTACCAGGAGGAACAGTCGCCCTAGATAATGACTTCATGAGTGTTGTGGAAAAGAAAAACTCAAATAAGCATAATTAGTCCAGTCAGTCTGGTGATAGACCCACCACAAATTGCAACAGAAACAAATTCAGTTTTTTTCATTCTTTATTTATTGTAAAAGAACATACTAAAAGTCATGACAAATCAAAGCATTGGAACACACTCAAATCTGGTGTGCCTTGATGACACATATTTCAGATATTTATTGAAGAAATAAACTGCATCAGTGCTACAAAAAAAGCCCTCTCTTTGTCATTATTCAACTGATTTGCAATATTAATGTATTAATGGGTTTGTAATTTCAGGACCTAATCATATATATCCTTATAGTATACCAGGTATAACGAATAATGGCTAAATTTGTAAAAAAAAATATCACTGGATATATGGATGTATGGAATTTACATTAAGGACGAAACATAAAAAAATCGAGTTTCTCAAATTCCACAGTATGCACGTAGTTGGAAATGATGATCTCAACATCTTGTAAAAAAAAAATGAGTATATGTGACCCCCCTTACCCCTTCCATAGCATCCCCCCCATTTTACTCTCTCCACAGATATAAACCCCAAATGTGACAATCATGCATTATATTAAGTCTTATTAAATAGATTAGATTAATTTGGATAGATTATTTAGATAGAGTTTTAGATAGATTGAATACATTACATAGATTAATTTAGATAGATTAGATGAATTATATAAATTATTGTCACGTTTTTTGTTTAGTTTCAGATTGTTTATGATTGAATGAGTTATGATTTAATTCCGAATGAGTTATATTAAATTCAGATTCAATGATTCAATTGCTAGAATTTAACAATTAGTTTCTTGTTATTGATGCTACTAGGCCTAAATAAGTGAAATCATGGCGACAAGAAGCAAAACGCGCAATTCAACATTTGGTCACCCTGCAGAATTTCTACCTTCAATGACTCCTTCAAAGGCTGACGTATTTAGGCATTATTTATTGGTAAGAAAACGAGAAGAACTGATTTCGAAAGGTTCTAGAACAGCAAAAGAATGTTACAGAATTGTCACTAAAGATGTGAAAGCCATTTGGGAGAAGTTTTCCTTTCCACATATAGGATTTGAAAGAATAGCTATAAAAGTTGAACGATTGATAGAATCTGCAGCAAAGCTAAATAAAGTACCATTAAAACAAAGAAACAACAGTTTTCAGCAGAAGGTGGAGACATTCAATGAAATGTTTGATATTTGCACTTGTACTTGTTACGATTAAAAAATCAGTCGAACGGATTGCAGATGTGATATTAGAGTTCCAATGATTGAGTGGGAGTCTTTTGTAGGGCAGAAACAAAGAAAAAACCAACTAGGACCACAAAGAAAAAACCAACTAGGACCAATCGACAGAGTAACGACTTCCGCAAGAAAAAGGACTCACGATAGAGTTAAAGGATTAGAAAGACGAGCCAAGATAAGCCTAGACATGAATGTCGCCTCAACCAGCAAACTGGACCCTTTACATATTATGGAAGATGAGAGCATGGAAATTGATGATGACAGCGACGATATTGACTTTGTTCCGGATTTTGAGCTGAGAGAAAACCATCAGAACAGAATTATTTATGATAACTTAACAATAACAGCAGACAGATACCGTGTAAGTTACAGAGCTACTGCAGCTATAGTAAATGCAGCTTTGAAGGATATGGGAATATTAGACGAAACCAATATGTTGGATAGGAAAAAAGTGGAAAAAGAAAGAATACGTGTGGGTAAAAAAAACATAATCAAAGTGAAATCAGTGAACACACAGATTGAAGGCATCGGATTTGATGGTAGAAAAGATCAAACTAAGACAAAGAAGGGGATGGAGTACGAAGAATATTATGTAATAGTCAAAGAACCTGGTGATGTTTACATGGATCATATAGCTCCAGATAACGGAACTGCTTGTTGTATTGCAGATGAAATAATAACTTTTATAGTTGATTCTAATAGCAAAGAATCCCTCAAAGCTTTGCTATGCGATGGCACCCCAGTGGACACTGGCAGGATTGGCGGAGTGCTAAAATTGACTGAATTATATCTGGACAGGCCGGTACAATGGCTGATTTGCCTTTTGCATGCAAACGAACTGCCCTTCAGGCGCGTATTTGAAGCAATTGATGGAAAAACTTCGGGATCAAACACCTTCAAAGGTTCTCTTGGAAATAAACTCCGAGAGGATTTGACCAAACTGGATATAGTTGATTATACCCCTGTAGAGGGCAACATTAAAGAAGTTTCGGCCGATATTGTTAAAAGTTTCAGCAGTGACCAAAAATATATGTATGAAATGTGCATTAGCATACAATCTGGACGCACCTCACAAGCGTTAGCCACCAGATCCCTAGGTGCCCTCCATCATGCAAGATGGCTAACACGAGCAAACAGGATCCTGCGCTTATATGTCTCTACACGGAATCAAGACAAAAACATCTAAGACCTAGTAAAAATTATAATGCTGGTTTACGCTCCAGGCTGGTTTTGGATAAAGTCTCATCCAAAGGCAAATGAGGGAGCATCTAATTTTTGGTATATCATCACTTGCTTAGATAAAAAGCGTCGGATGATTATGGAGCGTGTCCTCAGAAATAACACCTATTTTGCCCACCCAGAGAATATCTTACTCTCAATGATAACAGACACAAGAAGAGAGGTCAGAGAGCTGGCTCTTCAGCACATCATTCGAGCAAGAACTAGGAGCACCAATGCGAGAAATTTTGAGCTGCCAAAAACACTGAACTTTGAAGCAGACGATTATCCTAACATGATCGACTGGGACAACGAAACCATCACCCCTCCACCTATTTTACAGAATTTGACAAATGATGATGATCTTAAAGTTCGAAATGAGCCACTTCAGCTTATTCCTTTTCCCTGTCACAGCCAGGGAGTAGAACATGCTGTAAATGTGGTAACAGAAGCATCACAAGATAGAATTGGTTACAAAAACAGACATAAATTTATTTTGAATGTACTGGAGTCTAGAAAAAAGCTACCTGTGTTCCAATGGAAAGGGCAGTGGTGTCAGTAATTTACGATTTTAAATTTCTTAAGGTGAATGTTTTGGTTTTAATATGCTTCAATTAAATTTCTTTAAGTAATATACGGAGAAAGATTTCTTATATATATATATATATATATATATATTATATATATATATATATATATATATGGGAATGAACTCAGAATGGTCCCCTGAGTTTTTTATGATACACACAGACAGTGCATGGAACAAGGAACTCTTCTGGGAAAATTAAATTCACTATAGTCCGAATAAGTAATGGTAAATGACAAATACCATAGTTTTCCTTTTTCATGATGCTAGCCCGACGTGGGCAACGGGTCACTCGCAAAGAGGTCCCATAAATATAGCTTCCCTCACCAGCTATCTGCAAAGCAGACAGGATCCAGCTTTGGGACATGGATCTAGGGTAAAGCAGCCTAGCCCTGCTACATTTAGAACCTCAATATAAGCAAAAGACTCGCTGCCTTCACGTCAGATTGAATACATAAAAGAAAAAGGGGTAACTATTAAGTTTTGGTTTTTGGCTAAAAATATAATAGTTACCCCTTTTTCTTTTTCTTTGATGCATTCAATCTGACGTGAAGGCAGCGAGTCTTTTGCTTATATTGAGGTTCTAAATGTAGCATGGCTAGGTGCTTTAAACCCTAGATCCATGTCCCAAAGCTGGATCCTGTCTGCTTTGCAGATAGCTGGTGAGGGAAGCTATATTTATGGGACCTCTTTGCGAGTGACCCGTTGCCCACGTCGGGCTAGCATCATGAAAAAGAAAAACTATGGTATTTGTCATTTACCATTACTTATTCGGACTATAGTGGATTTGATTATCCCAGAAGAGTTCCTTGTTCCATGCACTGTCTGTGTGTATCATAAAAAACTCAGGGGACCATTCTGAGTTCATTCCCATCTTGAAACGGACATGTTATGTGCCTTGAAAAGTGGACGCTCAATTCTGCCAGTTGAGGTTTAAGTTTTGGTTTTTGGCTAAAAATATAATAGTTACCCCTTTTTCTTTTTCTTTGATGCATTCAATCTGACGTGAAGGCAGCGAGTCTTTTGCTTATATTGAGGTTCTAAATGTAGCATGGCTAGGTGCTTTAAACCCTAGATCCATGCCCCAAAGCTGGATCCTGTCTGCTTTGCAGATAGCTGGTGAGGGAAGCTATATTTATGGGACCTCTTTGCGAGTGACCCGTTGCCCACGTCGGGCTAGCATCATGAAAAAGAAAAACTATGGTATTTGTCATTTACCATTACTTATTCGGACTATAGTGGATTTAATTATCCCAGAAGAGTTCCTTGTTCCATGCACTGTCTGTGTGTATCATAAAAAACTCAGGGGACCATTCTGAGTTCATTCCCATATATATATATATATATACTATAATATATATTATATATATATATATATATATATATAATATATATATATATATATTATGTATTATATATTCATTATTTACTTTAATCCTTGTCATTTATTAGGTTTTTTATTCAAAGAATTGGTTTCAATTTCATTTTAATTTAAAAAAAGGGCGGCATATGCAACGGGTAGGGGGGGGGGGCGCATAGCTGTGTAATTACAGTATGTTTAGGGGCCCAAAGGAAACTCCGAGCAGTGTGTAGAATAAGAATACAAAATTTCGACCCCCGCCCCCCCCTAATAAACATTCCTCTATTTTAATGTCTTCTAATGTTAGGCCTGCTGCATATGCCCTCGCTGTAAGCAAAATTATATAAAAATATTATTTTAACTCTAGTAACAATATGTAACATGTTGATAGTACTGCACAATGCTTTGTATTTGTAATTAGTCATCAATGTTGTCATTATCTACATCCGCTAAAGTCACATTGCTGCAATGCATGGCATTGCATTCACCACATGCTGGAGAACATTCCAAGCCATATTTCTTACAGCTACAGCGCAGTGTGTTACAACCAGTCTTACAGTTGTAATGAATTGCTTCGAGAAGGTGCGTAGGAGCTGGCTTCAAGTTGGTGTGAATAGGTATCATTCTGCTATCACGGACTGTCCATTTCCACTCCCCAGGAGGCAAGTCCGCCCCAGTCCACTGCTGCACCTGATGGTAAACACGCAGACTATGATATTGTGCAGCTGCAGGTATTGGGGGACAGATATAGTGGTTGGACATAGGAAGCACTTGAAGATACCTTTTTGTAGAAATGTTGAAGTCTTAAACTGTTCAGAGTCTGGCCTAGTTCACCATTGTATAAACAAACGTGTGCGTGCTCGCCAGCAGTCACAATGTCACTCCTACTATCATCTGGGCGTTTGAACACTGCTACCTGCTGCATGGGCTCTGGCTTGCCGATGCCAAACAGCCTGGATGTGGTGTCACATCCCAGAATGGCATGTGTAAACAGAAGGTTTCCACACACATCATTCCCAAGTGAACTTTGAACAAGCTTGATGTCCCAACACCTTGGTAATTTCTTGTCATTTAACTTTGGCTCTGGTCTGAAATAGATTCTGAAGAGAGTATCTAGTTCATCACTGCAGAGCAGGATAGGGAGATCGGTGTCATCTCCAACTACTACAGTGTTATGTTGATTTGCAGATGTAATTGCAGTTTGTACAATTAGTATGTCAGCATCTGATTTCGCATGAAACACTTCACAGCCACGTTTGTTGGAGCATATTCCTAAGTAAGTCAATGAATCTGCTTGTTGCCACTGTTGGGGAGGAAATCTTCCTTCTTTAATCGCAATATCATGTTTCGTGTGAAGTGCACATCTGGACCTGTACCACGTCTGGTTCGTCTGTAATGAGTTTCATCTTTGGTGGATGGGCCACTGCCATATCCATCAAAGAAATTTTTGGTAGACCAGACCTTTTGGTCACATAGTGTATGTAGAGAAAACATATACAGTACCTTCGTAAGTTTCGCCGGCGAGCCAAGGAATTCTCTGTAGGAGGGCACCACTATCTGGCACATAATGTACCGTAAGATGGGGTAACTGGGCCCTACTAAGTTTAAGATAAATTTCGTTATTATTTTTTCCATACATTTTAGGTACCTATACATAAGTAGATACCTACAATTTATGGAAAAAATTCATACTGTTATATAACGAAATTTACCTTAAACTTAGTAGGGCCCAGTTACCCCATCTTACGGTACATTATCGGGCTGGCTGGGTTCAACAACAGGAATTTTATTCTACATGGCATTGGCCAGTGCTGGTTTGGCAGCTTCTAATAATATCCCAGTTAAATCAAACAGAGCGGGTGGGTAGTTGTAGAGCTCGTATGGACAAATTGATACTGTGTTTGTTCCTATACGAACTACTGTTTTCGTTTGCATGTTAATGACCTCATCTTTTTTTCTGAACACATGGTCCAGAACACGATGACCCAGCATCGCATCCAGAATTTTATGACCTACACTGAGTGCTTTGTCTGAGTTGGCATTGTCATCAGCACAGACTCCTGACTCAATACTATAAACGTAGTTGTCCTGCAAAAATGAACTGCTACATGTCAGAAAAGTTAGAAGTTTCTGCGTGTCACTGACATCTTTCTGCTGTCGCACAGTGCTCATATCTTTATGCTGGTCACTTGTGTTGAAACTCACAGACGTGAACTCCTGCATGGCATAATTTATTTCTGCACAAGGGGAGTGTGACCAACAACCAAATGAGCCTCTGTTTCTCATCCATTCCCCTACCTCTATTCAAGCCTCCAGTTGTCTTGAGGTTTTGCATTAGCACTTGCTCTGTTGACAGCCCAGCCTAGTAACGGTCTAACCGTCGCACAACATGAAGACCCTTTTCAAAAGATTTTAGTGGTCCAGAATGCTGTACAGATAACTTGTCCATACGCTGCAGGTACATATGAAGTGACTTGATGTATAAGCTGTGCCCAGCAGCTGCAAGGTAAGGCAGCATTTCCTGTAATGTTTGCAGGTGAAGCTTCCAGTCTCCAGTGCGTTCTGATCTAATAAATCTGCGCATATTGGCAATCGTGTCTATGTATTGGAGCCAAAGCTGCGCAGTGCTGCTGTAACTGAAAGAATCCTTCGCATGTTGTATTCTAGCAGCTTTTCTTTTTAGAACATTTGATGACTGCACACTGGAGAGCGATATGTTACCAGCCATCAGTCCATCGTATAAGATAGCACCCTCCCTCAGATCAATATCATGTTCAATATCTTTTCCATCGTCAGGGCCTGCTGTGATATCTTCATTGTGTTGAGCTAATGTTTTGTCTCCACTGTTCATTGGCGCACCATCTATTATGCTCGGATCGGCCGACCTCCGCGGCTGGCCACTTTGTTGTGCTGGGTGAGCTCCCATGTTCTGACCCAGTGGGCTACGTCGCGTCGGCTGGGGCTTAGCCCCCGGAAGGGTTACCCATGCCGGACACGCTACTGGGGACACCAGACTAATAGCCACCAAGGTCCTTCGCTCCCAGTACGGGTCTCCAGGAGGTGCTGTGTGTCTGGTTAGGTGTCCGAGCCGGTGGGATTGGGGGGCTGGGGTCTTTGCGCCGTTGGGGGCAAACTTTCTCACCACAGGGCCCCGTTTTTAAATCGACGGTGTAACCCTTGGGGACGAAGTACCCCGCCCCCTGCGGTTTGCGCTCGACCCTCCCTTTCTCACCGGTAGGCAGTTTCTCGCGTCCCCTGGGTCCGTTTTCTTTACTCTTCAGTTTTATGGATAAAATTAACTCTTCTTCTAGCACTCGGGTGGTGGGCGACCAGAGCCTCGAGTCCTCTACCACTGAAAGACCGCGTCTTGATGGGGTTGTTCCCCTTCTGGCTGTGGAAAATTTGCGTCCTTCAAAGACCGCTCGTACGTCTTATTCCCGCAAGTCTCTCTATATCGAACTTTTCATTTACTTCATCCCCCGTGTTCTCCTCTCCACCCGCCCGTCCCCCCAGAACTTCCAATTCCACTACCCCAATCTGCTCCACCTCAATATCACCTAGTCCGTTTACCCACCCTCCCGAAACCATTGATGACATTTCAGCATATATATAAAAAACAGCTACCTCTTCTGGTCCCTCTTCCCCTCCTCGCTCTTCTGTTAAACGACCTATCGCCAGCCCCCGGCATTCTCTCGTCTACCCCCACCCCAGAAATTGGATTAACCTCGCCCCACTTCATACCCCTATTCTCGCATTCCCTCCCCCAACTTCATACCCCTATTCTCGCATATCCCCCCCCCCCCCAAAAAAAAAGAAAACTAAACTCCCTCCATCTCCTTTCATCCGTTCTTCGACCACCCCTTCCTTAACCCACCCACCTAGTTTCGTCTGCTCGCTCTCTCAGTTACACTTCTAAGTCACGTTCGATTACGTTTCTTGCTCCTCTCCCCTGTATTCTGTTCTTGATGGCTGCTATCCTTCAGTGGAATTGTCGAGGCCTTCTCCCTAATTCGGAGGACTTTCTCCTTTTTATTCAGGATTTTGACCCAGTATGCTTTTATGGGGGGTCTGTAATTTTGACCCAGTATGCTTTTATGGGGGGGTCTGTAATTTTGTGACCTTTTGTAACAGGGGAGGGGGGTCTAAAATGTTTGTGACATTACAAAAAATTTTTTGCGTTATGTTGACATTTTGAAAAGTTTAATGTAAACACTAAAATATTGATAGGATTCTTTTTGTTGACTAGTGTAATATATTGTTGTAAATTTGTTTATTCATGTGATGATTTATTTTTTAATTTTAATGTTTCTTTTATGCGAGGAATATTAAAAAAACTTGCAATTGGATTATTCATTATACAGTTATGGAAGCTATGGAAGAATATTTTAAACCAATTTGGGAAGAAGAAAAGTAAAATTAAGCTACGGTTTGAATGAATTTTTAAATAAATATATGTTATTTCACTGTATTTATTTTTACAATTTTACATATAGTTTGTGATCGTGACATAGGGGAGAGGGGTTTCAAAATTTTGTGACCATTTGTGACGAAGGGGAAGAGGGGGTCTAAAAATTCAAAATTTTGCGTGACATCATTTATGGACGATCCCTTAACACCGGCCAACCCACAGCTTTTCACCTCTAGACCCGCACGTTTTACTCCATAGATCTTTCGCTTACTTCTTCTCCTTCCGCCTTCCTTGATTTCTCTTTGTCTGTCAATCCAGACACCTATGGTTGTGACCATTTCTCGCTCCTCCTTATCTCCCGGGCCCTCGGCTCCGCTCTTCCTACCCGATGGTCTCTTGCCAAAGCCGACTGGTTTCTTTTTCCGGCCTGAAAGCTAAACGTACGCAGTTCCGAGCAACTTTCCGAATATCGATGCTGCCTCCACCTACTTCACTGATCACAGCACTCCTCCATTCCCAAATCAACATTTCCCCGTGCTCTGCCCCTTCGGTTCCATAATGAACCCCGAAATGTGCCCAAGCCATTCGAGCCAAGAAGTCTGCCTTCCGCCGTCTTCAGCGCAACCCATCCCTTGCTAATTCAATAGCCTTTAAACGTGCGCGAGCTCAGGCCCATCGCACGGTTCGTGAAGCCCGCCGCTTTTCCTGGCGAGCCTACGTCTCCTCTCTCACTTCCCGCACCCCTTCCTCCTGAATTTGGAACAAGATCCGAAAAATTTCTGGTAAATCCCCTCCTCATCCTCCTCCTGCCCTTACGATAGACGGACGCCCAGTGTCGTCCCGTACTGCAGTAGCCGAAGTCTTGGCCTCGACCATTGCTTCCATCTCCGTCATGACCACCGTGATCCCGCTTTGCTTGTTCGCTCCCCTCACCTTTTCCAGACTCCCAATAATTTCCCTTATAACTGCCTTTTTTTCTATGTTGGAACTCCGTTCGGCATTGGCTTCTTGCGGTACCTCTGCTCCCAGCCCCGACGGCATTCATTTTGAGATGCTCTGCCACCTACACCCTTCAGTTTTTTTTCTTTTTTCTCACCCTCTATAATTGGGTTTGGGTGGAGCGCACCTTCCCATCCTGTTGGAGGGAAGCAGTGGTGCTCCCCTTTCCTAAGCCCGGTAAGGACCCGACATCATCTCCCTTTAACCCCGACTAGCTGACTCTCGAAACTCCTTGAGAAGATAGTTTTTCGTTGCCTGGTTTGGCATCTCGAACGCTACAATTTGCTCTCTCCCACACACACCGAAACCCAAACTCCCTCCACCTCCTTTCATTCGTTCTTTGACTTCCCCTTCCTTAACCCGCCCCCCCCAGTTTCATCTGCTCGTTCTTCTGTTCACACTTTTAAGTCTCGCCCGATAACGTCCCTCGCCTCTCCCGTTTTCCGCTCTTGATGGCTGCTATTCTTCAGTGAAACTGTCGTGGCCCCTAATTGGGAGGACCTCCTCATTATTCGAAATTTTTCTCCAGTGTTTCTTTGCCTTTAAGAGATCCAACTTGGGGTTCGCCCTTTGCGCCCTCTCCGCAGGTTCTGTTTCTACCCTTTCCCCCGTACACTACATAACACTTGCTCTGCCTAGTTTTTAAAGTTTCTATCAATTCTGTGTATCTGTGTTTAACTACTTCTAAATTTCTGTTCAACTTAAATTTACCATCTTTATCCTTGCTTGTTAAATCATTTTTTCCTACATGAGTGCAAGGCGGCACCCTTTTTATTCATCCACCGAAGGTCGAAGTCGTATAACCTTTTCGTCATCATCATCGTCGTCGTCGTAAACTTTCATGAAAAATAACTTAAAATAGCAAGTTATCATTGTAATTACTGCGTAATTTGAAATATTTTGCTGTCCGTAGTTATCGTGCATTTTCTTCTTTTTCTGAATACAGTACCTATATGCTTTCTTCCCAGTTTAAGCAAATATGTTGCATATATTTGAAATTCAAATTTATTTAACATTTACATGCTCAGGAATGAAGTACATTAAATTGCAAAGGTACCATTTCAGTGATTAGTTAGGCTGTGAAGGCCCGGGTTCGACTTCCACCTCCGCCGCCGTTGGAGTTCACCTGCAACATTGCGTCTGTTAAGTAGTTTGATGGGTGACCGTCCTTTGCACGAAGAATCACGTACACTCGGAGTTCAGAGTGACGTTTCTGCCGTTAGTACTGAACAGCAGATGTCAGTTACCGTAAGGCAACTGCATTGAAGAGTAATTAAATTATTATACCATCTGATTTTAGACGGCACAAAGTGTTTAAATACTTCGTTCTACTCTAGTAGTTAAGGGTTAGTTCTTATATTTTTTAAGTTTTTCAGGTGGTAACAAAGCCATTATGGAGAGTGTGCCGCGCGCTCTTCTTTCAGTCTTTCGTCTACTCGTCTTAATGATATCTTGTACTGTAATCCCTCAGTTTCCACTCCATTCTATGCCAATATTCCAAATCTATTTTTAATGAGTGCCAATAAGCTTCGCTCGTAAATTGAACCTGAAGAATTTGTTTTTCTTCAATAATGATCTTTTACATTTATAGATGGAATGGGAATTTCACAGAATAATTGGCGAGAAAATCATCACTGTCGATAACCTTATTGAAGGGTTATGCAAGGATCATGATGGTCTCCTTGAGGTATACACCAAAAGCAGGAGGAAAATGACCTCCGAAATGAAGGACCTTAAAGAAAATATGAAGGTAGCAAAGTTTCCTGACGAACAAAGATGTAATTATTTTCTTTCATTTTTAAACATTTGTTAATCATACAAAAAATTTGTTCTTAAATTTTTTTTTATTTACACAAATGAAAGATGAACAAGAAATAAATTTAAGAGACAATTTCAGTTTAACTATGGAAGTCCAAAAGAGAAAAACATTTAACTTATTCAAAACGGACTGGATTTATACAGTCATCAAAAGTTCACTTTCTTTTCAGCACTGAAAGTTGAACTCAGCATTCATTTATTAACCTCTCTCTTAAGAGAAAACATAGAAGACATCATCCAAACGTCGAAGGTATGAATAATTACGTCCCTTGTTATATAATATGTTAAGTCATATTCATTTTTCAGTTTAGTTTCACACCTTCATATCTCTTAAGTCATCGTATTTCATTCTACCTTTCTGAAGAAAAACTCCAATAATAAAATTATACATCCATTATAAAAAAAATGGCCAAATAAAAATAGGAACTTTTTGAGGGCATCACATATATATATATATAAATTATTTCACGAAAGTAACACGTGAAAAATATTTATGATGAATAAAACCACGAAGGAAAGGTAACACAGAATGGTGCTCAAGCGCTTTCTTCTAATGACATCCTCAGGATGTCATTAGACGAAAGCGCTTGAGCACCATTCTGTTTCCTTTCCTTCGTGGTTTTATTCATCATAGTTTTATATATATATATATATATGTCCCCAAGCAGCGCCAACAGTAAGCCATCCTTCTTTACCAATTAGGTCGAATTTTCTGAATAAGTCTGATTTCCTTGTACGACCTACTTTTTCAAGGTTAGGTTGGATAAACTCAGGTTAACCAAACCTTACTTAAGACAAATCAGGGGTGTGTAAAGGCTGAGGAAGCATAAAGGACGGCCAATTTGGAGTTTTGAGTTAAAATCTTAACGCCGGTGAAATTCGAAAAAATAATAATTGGATATGGTAAAAAAAAAAAGCGTTTCCGCTAAACTTTCTTAGAGAATCCCCCACCCTATTTTAATACAAGCGAAAATGATTAAACATTTGAAAATCTAAAATATATACCCTGTTCAACCAACTTGATGATAAAAAAAAAAAATGGCACTGACGAAAATTTACACAAATATTCGAACAATTTGGACTTAACCTTGGTTAACCTTGGTTAACTTGTTTTGCTTCCGCCCGAATTTTTCATTCTGACGAAGGTCAAGCTTGTTGTTGCACCTTAGACCTTCAGCATATCGTGGAATCGAACCACGACCCATCACAGGTGGTCAGAAATTACAAAGTCCTCTCTCGCTCTCACGACCTCCCGATCAGCAACCCATCGTCTTAACCACTTGGCTACCCAGGGTACCACCCATTTATCTACCAACCAATTTTTATTGTATAGAAGGATGAACAGCTGGATTTGCTGCGCGCTCATTGCCGTCACCGTGAATTGAACTGGTGGATTCGTAGTCAGCTATGTTAACCACACCACCGCCGAAGCGGTGGTGTGGACTGAAGTTCCAACATTTTACATTCAGTCTGTGTGGTATCCCCAAGTTTGGCAGTTTATTTACTAATATGTAATTGCAACTTTTTTTGTACAAATTTCAATGTTTTCAAATTAATGTAATTTATGGTGGACTATTACAAAGCTTTTAAAAATCATATCTCGGACAATTAATGCAAATAGGCCTGTTCATTCGGCAACACCGAACTCATTTCCTAACCTTGTGGGGGCGAGTGTGGCCCAAGGGTAACCTGAGTCCGAGAACTAACATGGGGAGTGACCGGTACAACCCAACCCAGGAGCCCAACAGCCGGAAGCGAACCCAGAACCTCACCGCCCTGTCTGACGGCAGGATTACTTAGCTACGGGAGCCCACGTGTTGTCAAAGCCAAGCAAAATTTTCTTATGAAGTTTATGAAAAATAACTGGTACTCAATCACCCTGCTGTAGTTTTTTCCCCTGGGATACAGTTTCGGGATGCATTGAGCACATTAAATAGGGAGATAAAGATTGAGTGCTTGGTTGTATGTAAATTGGTGGATCTGCGTGTTTAGGTAACCATTTCGGTGAGAGATTTTAAAGCGGAGATTATAATACTTCAAAAACTGTGTTACATCAACTTACATGTGATCTGATAAAAACTAAATTGGCTTTAGTTCGACCCAAATTGCAACGTACAATGCTGCTGCTGCTGCTGCTGCTACAGAAGCTCGAGACACGTTTTAATAAAAAGTTCAGTTTCCATTATAATTTTTTTATGGTATTGCATTGCATATTTATGTTTTTCAGTGTGACAAAGAAAACTCCGTGTTTATTCTTAAAAGTACTGAAGATGAAGAAAAGAAATTCACAGTCTTTGTAAATGGATTATCTGTGGGAGGCTTGCGTACAATTGGTGAGGCCTTATTTACATATATGACATCATTCTACGTGTTTAATTTGACATACCACACCAAGTCACACAAAACTCAAGTTTTTTTACAGAAGAGATATATGAATTTGTGTGACGACTTAAAAATTCATCATAGCGTTCTAATTTTAATGAATAAACTAAACGAAATTAATAGTTTTAGTGTATCGTCATAGTGGAAACAGAAATCGTTTCAGTTTAACATACTTGAGCACCATTGTAAAACATTCCTTAAGGTATAGCTGACACGGTGTCCACCAAAGGAGCCATAAATATTTAGGCCAGTTCGATTTCGGTACACTTTATACCTGCCTGAATTATTAAATGAGGAAGAAAATATTGATTTCATTTCTTAAATGTCAAAGTACAATTATACGAGGTTTCTCATTATGGCTGTGCTGAAAAAAGCCAAACATTTTCAGTTGTGGTTTCAGTTTATTCCTTTTAATTGTTTAATTGGGAAGAATACTTAATTTTGTATTTATTGGATTAATAATAATAATAATAATAGTAGTAGTATAAGGATTCTTATAAGCAGCCAAAGATTTTTATAGTTGTGGTTTGAGTTCACTCTATAGATAAATTATTAGATTAAGATGAAACATTGATTAACATTTTAAATGTGAAATTAACAGAATTAGGGCTCTCATTATGGTTGTGGCCAATAAAGTACTGAAGAGTGTAAGGCGACTTTGATTGATCCTTTTAAAAAAGCTTTATATTGTAAATTTGCATAAATAGACCTTTTCTTTTTAACTGGTGATTGGAAAAAGAAAAATTTTTCCTTTCTTGTAAAACTTTAAATGGTAATAAAGCAAATTTATAAATGTGAATAGGTAATATCCGGTAATGCATCAAAAACAAAATCTCCAAAATTGGAGCAATAAAGGTGCAAAAATATAAATTCATAAATATTTATGTATATTAAAATGGGTGGCCTGAATAAGATATCACTTGCAAAGAAATGCATGATATTGAATGCAAGTGCGGTGTTTTTCAGTCAAGCAGTGGCGTACATAAGGGGGGGAGGGCATAGGCCCCCCCCCCCCCCCCAATTGTAAAAATTATTACTACTATCATTAAAGGTATTTGAAAAAGAAATTTTCAAAAATCGATAACTTTGCAACATTCACCACAAAAAATCATGATGTCATATGGAATTTCATTTATTTCATAGTTACCAGGACATGTTATTAACTCAAAATCAATTTTGGCTGACTAAGGAGCGTTTATATATGTCTTTATACGTACGATTAATTTGTGCAAATTTAATTCTTTGCCCATAAATTGGAAATAAAATGCAACTGAAACCTTCCAAGATGCAATTCATTTTGATTCCAAATCAATCATAATCAATTTTGAGCTCACACACACACACACACACACACACACTATATATATATATATATATATATATATATATATATATATATATATATATATATCCCCCTCCCCGCGGGCGGTCTTTCTGGGGTGGATCGCCCGCGGGCTCCTGCCTCCATGTGGCGAGGGGGGTCAGCCGCGGCTGGGGGCCCTGCCGGGTCCCCCGCCCGGTTGCGAAGTAGACTTTTAACATACCCTGCTATCCTACAGCCCCCTCTTCCTTGCCCCCTCTGTTTTTTTTTTCTGCTTTCTCTTTTCACTTCGCGCGCCCCGTGGGCTGCCGGGGCTGGTCGCTGGGGGTCTCGCTCCCATGGCCGGGGCCGGACTAAGTTGGCTGGTAGGGTGCCCGGGCCTGGGACCCTGGGGGGCCTTTGTCTTTGCTGCCGGCGGGGGAGAACTCTCGATGCTGCAAGGGCCCCTTTTGAAACGGGGGTACCCGCATGGGACGAGGCACCCACCCCCCGCCGGCGTGCGCTTGGTCCCCTTGGGCCCCGGGTAATCGGTTCCCCGCGGCCCCGGGCGCGAAACAACAATAAAAATTTTTGTATGGAAACATTTACAAATCTAATGGACCTCGTTGACGACCCGGCTTGTGCATATGACCTCCCTCTGACTACCTCTTTGGACCGTGGGTCTGGTAAGGGCAGTCGGCAGCCCTCGCCCACCCCGTCTGCTCTTCTTGCCGACACCTCCTCTTCCCCAGGCTCGTGGCGCCGCTGCCCGACCCCCGTCAGTAGCGGATGGACCTGCAGTGGACCCCCCGACCCCTGGATCCCCCCATATTCCACGTCCCGATAGGGACCCACCTGCTTTTTCGCCCTCAGGTGGGAAGCCCGCGGCCCCGGTCGCCTCCCACTCCGGTCGGGCCTCATCGCCCCCGGCCCCCTCGGCCCCTGGGGGACGTGGGACCCGACGTCGCCGTCCGCCTTTCTCGTCTTCCCACCCCCTCGAAGTTCCGGTGGTGTTTGGCCAGACGGCTTCACTCGGCCTTAGGACGATGGACAAGTTCCTCGTCCTCCGCCCCTCCTCCTCCAAGCCCCTCCCCACTAACCACGAACGCCTCTTTCGAGCGATCCATGGGAAGACGGGGACGGCGCGTTTTGACCTTCGGCCTCAGAGGGATGGCTCCATTTTGATAAGGTCGCGTTCCTCTGCCGAAACCTCCTCTCTGCTCGCTATCCCCGATGTTCTGGGCTGCGGGATCACGGTGACTCCCCACCCCCGCCTCCATCAGTGCCAGGGCACGATCTACGCTGCTCGTCTTCTACCCATCCCGGTGGAGGACCTCCAGACTGACCTCGCCTCCCAGGGTGTGGTGAGAATATACCGTTTTCCCGACAGATCGCGATCCCCATCCGTCCCTTCTCCTCGCCTTCTCCTTACTTTTGACTCACTGGTGCCCCCCGTTTCGGTATTCTGGGGCTTTGGTGAGAGACGAGCATGCGAATTCTCGGTTCGGCCATACGTGCCAGATCCTACGCGCTGTTTTCAGTGCAATAGGTTTGGCCACGTGAGCAGTTCCTGCCGTCAGCCGGCCCCGTTGTGTGTCCGCTGCGGCGGCCCTCCCCACCCCTTGCCCTGTACTGCTCCGCCTTCCTGCACCAACTGTCATGGACCGCACCCTGCTTCATCCCGCTCTTGCCCGTCCTTCCTCTTTGAGAGGGAGGTTCGGGCCCTCTGTTCATCAGAATTTCTCAGCGCTCGGGAGGCGCGGGACCGGTTGCGTGGCCGCGAGGCCCGGCGTGGTACCTCGTACGCCGAGGCTCTCCGTCCCCGGCCGCCGCCGGCCCAGACCCCGTCCTCACCGGCGGTTCCCGACGCGCCTCCATCCACCGTGTCCGCTACTCCCTGTCTATCCTCTGCCGCCCAGCGGACTCCCGCCGCGGCTCCCTGTACTACCAGCGCGTCCCCACGTGCTCCCTCCGCGAACGCCGATGCTTCGTCGGCAACCCCCCCTGCCCCTTCTACGCCCTCTCCACCGGCGCTTTCGGCCACCCCCATTCCGGACCGTGACCCGCCGTCACCCATGCGGGCCGCACGACGGAGGGGAACGGGCCGCAAGCGCCGCGCCAATAGTGACCCCGAAAGGTTCGAGGCCATAGGCCTCGCATCACCTTCCTCTCCCAGACACAAACGCCCCCTTCGCCCTACCATCCCGGTGTCCTCACCGTCCCCGCTGCGCAACCGTTATGGACGCTCCCCCCTGGGGTCCCCGACGACCCTCGTGGTGGGGGCGGAGATACATCCCTCACCGGTTCGGTCGATGGACCCACTGGAGGGGGAACTCGCCCGCCTGGTCGGCGTGGGTGGGATGTGCACGCCCCGCGCGTGACCTGCCCCACCTCTCTCCTTGACCTGCCTATGCATCCGGGTGAGGTATCCTTTTCCACTCCCCCTTGTAGTCCAGCCTCCCCTGCACCTCCGGTGAAGGGAGGGGCCTTCTGGATACCCCTCACGTCCCCTTCTCTGCATCGCTCTCCCCCGGGCGTCCGGGTGACTCCTCTTCAGGAGGATTTGCCGGCGTCAGGTTCCACATCGCCCCCCCGTCGGGGTGACCCTCGCCTTCGCCCACGTTCGGCGTCCCCCGTTGGGCCCCGGGGCTTTCCAATCCCCTTGTTAATCTCGGGCCGCCCGATCGGCCCACCCACCCCATAACCATCCATTTCGCAGACTTTCCTACCCCTCCATATACTTCGCTCCTGCAGTGGAACATCCGCGGGCTCCTGGTAGGCCTCGAGTGTCTCTCTTCTCTCCTGGCCTCCAGGTGTCCGGCGTGTTTCTGCCTTCAGGAGACGATACTGGGCTCCCGTTCCCTCCCTCGAGTGTCCGGCTACTGCGGGCTCCCTTCCCCGCCTCTCGATGGGGCGGGTAGGGGGGGCTCCGCGGCGGTCTTCGTGCACCCCTCCGTCCCTTTCCGCCCCCTCCCGCTCCGTACTGTCTTGCAAGCTGTGGCCGTGCGCCTTTCTTTGTGGCGTCAGCTCACGGTCTGCTCTCTTTACCTCTCCCCTAATGTACGCCCTCCACCCGATTCTCTCCGTGACCTAATTCTGCAGCTTCCCCGCCCTTTCCTGCTTCTCGGGGACTTCAACAGTCGGGACCCGGCCTGGGGGGACGTTTGCTCCACCTTTCTCTCCGGGACCCTTCTCTCCCTTATGGACGAGCTAGAGTTCACCTTTCTGAACGATGGCTCCCCAACCTGCCTCCACTCGGCCCATGACAGTTTCACCTGTATTGATCTTTCCCTGGTTTCCCTCGATATCGTGACGGAGTTCACCTGGGAGGTCCTGCCGGATTCTTCCGGCAGTGACCATTTCCCTGTGTGTCTTACCCCAACCCGTCTCCTCCCCCCCACCTCTGTCCGCCCGAGCGAAATGGGCCTCATACACGAGGTGCACGGCGATCTCACCATCCATTCCTGCCTTTCCCTCCGTTAGTGAGGCCCTCGCCTTTCTCGAAAGCAAGATCCTCTCGGCTGCCACCAGTTGCATCCCCCGTACCTCAGGCTCCCCCAGGCCGCGCAGCGTCCCATGGTGGACCCCAGAGTGCTCCCGTGCCGTTCAGGAGCGGCGCCGTGCTGGCCGTCGCTTCTACCGGACCCGCCAGCCGGAGCATAAGATGGCGTTTCAGCGCCTGAAGGCAGTGGCCCGTCGGGTCTTGAAACTAGCCCGGCGTACCTCCTGGCGGAGTTACGTGTCCGAGATCTCCTCCTCGACCGCCCCCTCGACTGTTTGGCGCAAGGTGCGTAGCTTTGAGGGACCCGTGTCCCCCCTCGACCCCCGGTGCTTCGGGTCGGGGACGACGAGTTCGTGTCCGATCCGGAGGCCGTCGCGAACGCACTCGCGGCGCACTTCGCAGCCATCTCCGGTTCCGATTCCCCCCACTCCCGCCGCGACCCACCGGAATTTCCACCTCATAGGGATGACCCCTATAATCACCTCTTCCACATGACAGAGCTTCGGGAGGCCCTCCGCCCCCGGCCCCGATAATATCCCCTATGACTTGTTACGGCACCTCCACCCTTCTGCTCTCAGCTTTCTACTGGACCTCTATAACCGGATTTGGTTGGAGGGTTCATTTCCGGACCGGTGGCGTGAGTCCATCGTCGTCCCCATCCCGAAGCCCGATAAAGACCCCTCACTCCCGTCGAACTATCGCCCCATTTCCTAACATGCTGTGCCTGCAAGGTGATGGAGGCGATGGTCGCCTCGCGGCTGTCCTTTACCTTGGAGGCGAGTGACCAGTACCCTGCTACCCAGGCTGGTTTCCGGCGCTTCCGGTCTACCACCGACCCCCTCCTTCTCCTTAGCCATGACGTGCAGGAGGCTTTCTCCCGGCGTCAATTTGTACTCGCCGTCTTTTTCGACCTCCAGAAGGCCTACGATACTACCCGGCGGAGCGCGGTCTTCGACTGCTTACGCTCCCTGGGTTTCGTAGGCTTTCTCCCTTCCTTTATTTATAACTTCTTGTCCGCCCGTTCTTTCCGCGTCCGCATCGGTTCTACCCTCTTTGACCGCTTTCCGTTGGAGGAGGGTGTCCCTCAGGGTAGTGTCCTTAGCGTCTTGTGTTTCTCACTCGTGATGAACACAGTCGATACGGTCCTGCCTACATCCGTTCGTAGCTCCCTCTATGCCGATGACCTGGCTATCTATTGCTCTGGCCGCCTCCCGTCTTTGGCTGAACGTCGGCTCCAGCTAGCCATCAACGCGGTGGTTCGCTGGGCGTCCTCGGTTGGCTATGCTTTATCACCCTCTAAGTCTTCCAGTATGCTTTTCCGTCCTCGGCGCCTCCGTCTGTCGCATACCTTCGCCCTTACCCTTGCCGGCACTCCTCTTCCCCTCGTCCCATCCGTTAGATTCCTGGGTATGACCCTTGACGGATTTTTCGGTTGGGTTCCACACCTTAGGCGGTTGCGGCAAACATCTCGCCGCACCCTCTCCCTTTTGGGTCATCTGTCCCACACGACCTGGGGGGCGGACAGGCGTACTCTGCTGCGCCTGTACACCTCCCTGGTGCAATCCCGTGTCGACTACGGCTGTGTGGCCTACAGCTCCGCCTCCTCTCCGGCACTCCTTATGCTGGATCCTCTTCTCCACCGTGGCCTTCGCCTGGCGTCGGGTGCCTTCCGCTCGTCCCCTGTCGCTAGTCTTCAGGTGGACTGTGGACACCCCCCCCCTGCCCCTTCGCCGGGGCCTTCTCATGGCGAAGTGTTACCTTCGCATCTGCCGCCTTCCGATGTCCCTACTCTTCTCCGCGATCTCCCAGGCGCTACCCCGGCCTGACACGTGGCATTTCGCTGCCTCTCTGGCCGAGGTTTTCTCGTCCCTGGGGATCCCCCCACCCTCTATTCTGCCGTTCTCCTTCGATCTGTCGCCCCCCTGGCGGACCACCCCTATCTGCCGTTGCCAGGCGCTCCGTGGCCTGCGTAAGGAGTCTCCTCCTGCCGTCCTCCGGTCTTCTTTTCTGGCCCATCTTCCCGTCCATTCGGACGACGTTCCCGTCTACACCGACGGCTCGCGCTCCCCTGCAGTTGTCGCGGCCGCCGTCTTCTCTCCGTCATTGTCACCTACCTCCCGGGGTATCTCCTTGCCGGTTCAGGCCTCCATCTTTTCCGCGGAGCTCTTTGCCCTCCTGGAAGCCCTCCGTCTGGTATCGGGTTGTTCGCGGTCCTCCTGTACCATTTTTTCGGACTCGCTGAGCGCCCTTCAGGCGCTCGAGCGCTATGATTCCCCGGACCCCCTCGTACGCCTTATTCAACAGGAGTACCATGTCCTGCACACCGTTCACCGGATCCGGGTCACCTTCTGCTGGGTTCCTGCCCATGTTGGTGTTTCCGGTAATGAGGCGGCGGACCGCATAGCCCGGTCCGCCGCCTCGCTGCCTCCCCTCCCCCGCCCGCTCCCCTTCTCAGACTATGTGCAGGTCTTTCGTTCCTTTTACGACCGCATGTGGCAACAGTCCTGGGACGATGCCACCGGAAATAAACTCTGGTCCATCCGCCCCCGTCTGTCATATTGGGTGTCCTCTTTCCACCACTCCAGACACAAAGAGGTCGTCCTTGCGCGGCTTCGCATCGGCCATACGCGCCTCACGCACGGCTATCTTATGTTCCGGCAGGAGGCTCCTCGTTGCGCCTCCTGCCAGTCGCCCCTCACCGTCTCTCACATCCTTGTGGAATGCCCCACCCTGTCGTCAGTACGTCGTCGCGCCTTCCTGTTCCTTTCTGATTTCCCCCTCCCCGTTCCTTTCTGATTTCCCCCTCCCCGAACGTTTACGCCTTATGCTCGCTGAGAGCCCTCTCTTCTCGCTTGACCGTCTTTTCCTCTTCTTCTCCCAATCTCGCATCCTATCTGAGCTTTAGGTGACTTCTCACCTGTAGTCTGCTGTTCTCCCTTTTCTAGTGCCTTTTCTCCGTCTCCGTTTCTCTTTCTCGTATTCCGCCTCGCCATGATATCCGCTACCATATAGCGGGAAGTGGCGGTAAACGCCCCAATACAAAAAATATATAATATATATATATATATATATATATATACCCTCGATTAGGTACTCCGGCTTGCCGGGCCGAGGGGGCTCACACACTTCGTGGGTTGGGGTTTCCTCAACTCCTCGCGGGGTGTGGGCGAAGAGTTACCTAGTTGCGTTTTTTTTTTTTTTTTTTTCTCTCTTTTTGCTCCCCTTTTTTTCCGTATCTCCCGGAATTTCTCTTGTCTTGACTCGGTCTTGGGCCTCTGTCAATTGTAGTATCCCCCCCCCCTGTTTGTATTTTGCAGTCTTGGGGTCATCGGGTGCACCCGCCGGGGGGCATCGCTCCGTGGCTGAGCCGTGCTCTGGGGACGGTACGGGCGCCCGGACCGCTGCTGCGTCTGGATTGGGTCTTTGCTAGGCCCTTAACGGACAAATCTCCGTAGAGCCAATCTGCTGTTTTTAAAACGACAGTCAGGTTGGGGGGCGGGCTACCCGGGACGTTGGGCCTGCGCCTTGAAGGATGCAGCGGCGGATGGTGCATTGCCTTGGGTCCGAGGCTGTCTTTTAATTGTATTGTTTATGGGTTCAATTTCAAACTTCAATCCCCTCCTGTTGACGACTCTGGCCCGCCTTGGATTTGGATAAGACTTCTACTTCTGGTCGTTCAGCGGCCTCTGCCTCCGCTGGATTGACCTTAAAGCCGTATGGCCCCCTCTCGTCCTCTGCGGCGTCTGGCTCTCGTGGCCGGACTCGTGGTGGCCGTAGGGCGGGGTCTTCGCGGCCCTCGTTCTCTCGCCCACTCTCGGTTACCGTCACACATGGACCTGTCCTGCTGTCAATTTCTGTCCGGTGGACAGGTTCCTTGTTCTCCGCCCTTCCGCTGGCTCCCTTCCGGGCAACTCGGAACGGGTGTTTCAGCGTCTTAAGACGGTGGGGGTTCCCTGTCGTTATGATATCCGCCCTCTGAAGGATGGGTCTCTTCTTTTGAAGTCCCGTTCTTCGGGGGTGACTGAGTCCCTTCTACAGTTGCAGGATGTTTGGGTTGCAGAGTTTCTGTGACTCCCCATCCACAACTGAATAGCTGTCAGGGCACCATTTTCGCTTCCCGTCTGCTGTCGATCCCGGTTGGCGAGTTGCAGGAGGATCTTGCCCCCCAGGGGGTAACGAAGGTCTTCCGCTTTTCGTCGCGCCGGGATGGTGCTCTTACCCCGTCCGCTCTTCTGCTCCCTACCTTTGACTCCCTTGTGCCTCCGGCCTAGGTGTTCTGGAGCGTGGGTGATCGCTGGTCGTGTGAGTTTCCGGTGCGACCGTATGTGCCTGACCCGGTTCGTTGCTTTGGCTGCAACCGGTTCGGCCATGTTAGCTCTGCGTGCCGCCGTGAGGGTAAGCTGTGTGTCCGCTGCGGTGGGCCTGCGCACCCTCCTTCATGCACGAAGCCCCCGCGGTGCTCGAACTGCTCTGGGGCCCACCCTTCCTCCTCTCGGGACTGCCCCGTTTTCAAGTTTGAATTCGAGGTGCGGTCCTTAAGGACTACCGAATTCCTTAGTGCGCGGGACGCGCGCGATAGGGTCCGTGACCGGGGATGTCCTATGCTGCGGCTCTTGGCTCCGGCGGGTCCTCGGGCCCCTCCCGTGCTACCCCGGCGCATACCGGAGTGGTGCCCCCCCTGGAAGTTCTGGGGGTTGGTGGTCCTCCTGGCGCCGCGGGACCTTCTTGTCCCTGCCTCACTTTCAGTCACATCCCATCTGATTCCCTGCCTACAAGTGCCCCTTCTCCCTCTCCGGCCTTGGGGTCTGGATCCTTGCCTACCGTCTCTCGGGTGGGGAAGGTGATGCCCCGAAGGGGAAGGAAGCGTCGCCGTGGTCGGAGTCCTCCAGACCCGATCATGACCACTGCTCGCCCTGCTTCCCCTTCTTCACCGGAGGGGAAGCGGCGCGCCGCTCCTATCCGCTCGGGACTCCCCCCCCTATACGGAGGGCTGGTGGGCGTCACCTCCCGGTGCCCCAACTAGTGTCCGGGTGTCGGTTGAGGTACACCGCCCCATGACACCCTCGATTACCCACGGTGGACCCGGTCGAGAGGGCCTGGCCCTTCTTCATGGAGTCTCTCTCCTTCGGCTCCTGCTGAGAGTGGTCGGGTCTCTCTCCTGGATCTACCTTTCCCACCTGTGGTGGACTTTCCTCCCCCCCCGTCAGCACTTGTCTGGTGTGACGAGCCCTCGAACATCTGGTTCTCCCGCCCCCCTCTGGTGGGGAGTCGGGGGTTTCGGCTGGGCCCGTCTCGTCGTCTCCTCCCCCCCTCAGGGGAGCCCCCTCTGAACTCCCTGTTCCACTTTCCCTCTCGTTCTACTACGGGTGAAGCAGCTGCGGGTCGGTGGCCCCTACCCCCCCGTTCGGGGTGAGTCGGGGAAGCCGATTCCGTCCCTGGTTACGGACCGTTGAGTTTGCTGCTCAGCTTGGTCCGTGGCTATTTCTCTGTTTTCTCTGCCTCTTTATGCCCTTCCCCTTACAGTTCCATTTTGCATTGGAACTGTAGGGGGCTTTTAGCTAACTGGGAGAACCTACCCTTCCTGTTTTCTCCAGGAGACTATCCTGGCTGCGCGGGGGCTCCCTCGCTCTCTGGCTATGTTGGTTTCCCTTGCACCCCGGATGAGCACACACCCGGCGGGGTGCGGCGATTTATGTTCACATTCGTTACCCTCGCGAGGTGTGCCTCTTCGTACTTCTTGCAGGCTGTGGCTGTGCGGCTCTTTTAGATCGCCAGTACACTGCCTGCTCGATTATATTCCTCCTCATGACCCTCCTTCTCGCGACGCGGTTCGCGAGTTGGTGTGCAACTGCCTCGACCGTTTCTCCTCCTCGGGGACTTTAACAGTCGCGACCCGGCTTGGGGAGATGTCCGGTCGACTAATGTTGCTGGTATGTTGCTCTCCTTAATGGAGGAACTTTCCTTCTGCCTCAATTCTGGCGAACCTACCTACTTCACGAACCCACGGGTTCATTTACCTGTATTGATCTCTCCTTGGTGTCCCTCGATGCCTACTCGATTTTTCGTGGAGGGTTGGGGGACTCTTATGGCAGTGATCATTACCCAGTCTGTCTTGAGCCGGTCGGACCGCAGCCGGGTCTCGTCTCGACCGAGGTGGTGCCTGCGCGGGCTGACTGGCCATCCTTCAGAGCTCGTTCCGTCATTGCCCGTTCGGTTTGGCTTTGGCTCTGTGGATGAGAGCTTGGAGTTCTTCGAGCGGGTGGTGATGGGCGTCGCGGAGGACTGTATTCCTCGATCTTCCGGTAACCCGCGGACGCGTAGCGTCCCGTGGTGGACTCCAGCATGTCACCAGGCGGTGTGTGAGAGGAAGAGGGCAACGCGCCGCTTCCACCGCACCCGGCGCACGGACCACTTGATTGAGATGCGGCGGGCGAAGGCTTTCGCCCGCCGGACTCTCAAGTTGGCCCGTCGGGCCTCTTGGCGTGCTTTTGTGTCTGGCATTTCCTCGTCTACCCCTTCTGCTGCTGTGTGGCGGAAGGTACGTAGTATCGAGGGGAAGCCGGTCCCTGCTAGTCGCCCTGTCCTTCGGGACGGGGACGGCTTCCTTTCGGATCCTGCTGCTGTGGCCGATCGGCTGGCCGGGGCTTTTGCTGCGGTTTCCCGTTCGCCTTCAGCTGCGGATCGTCCTTTGTCGGATGTTACGTTCCCGCCACCTGGGAACGAGCCCTATAACCGTCTCTTTACGATGCGGGAACTTCGGGCTGCCTTGGCAACCCGTCGTTCTTCCGCCCCTGGCCCTGATGACATTCCGTATGACTTTATTTGGAATCTGCACCCGATGGCCCTACACTTCTTGCTGGATCTTTTCAACCGGGTGTGGGTTGAGGGGTCGTTCCCTTCCCGTTGGAGGGAGGCGATTGTGGTCCCGATACCTAAGCCGGGGAAGGATCCGGCGGAGGTGGCGGGCTATCGGCCTATTGCCTTGACGAGCTGCTTATGCAAGCTCCTTGAAAAATGGTGGCCGTCCGACTTTCCTTTACACTGGAGTCGCTTGGGTTATACCCCCCGACCCAGTATGGCTTTCGTCGATTTCGGGGTACTCTGGACCCCCTTCTCCTTGGTCATGATGTACGGAGGCCTTTTCCCGCCGGAATCTTGTTCTGGCCGTCTTTTTCGACGTCCAAAAGGCCTATGACACGACCCGTCGGGGAGTTGTCATGGACCGTTTGAAGTCTCTTGGTTTTGTGGGCTTTTGCCCACGTTTATTCGTAACTTCCTCTGCCGTCGCACTTTCCGCGTCCGTAATGGGGCGGCCCTATCTGACCTGTATGTTCAGGAGGAGGGGGTGCCCAGGGGTGTGTCTTGAGCGTCTCCTGCTTCAATCTGGTCATGTCTGCGCTACCGGGAGCCCTCCGCCCTCGGTGCGTTGTTCCATCTACGCCGACGATCTGGCTGTCTATGCCGCGGGGACGAGTCCCCCCTCGTGGAGAGGCAAGTCCAACTCGCGGTCAATCGGGTTGAACGTGGGCGTCGTCGGTGGGCCTTACGCTGTCTTCCCCGAAGACTTCGTGTGTGGCCTTCCTTCCGTCGAGGAGACGGGGATCCGGCGCCGTCCCGGCCTTTAATCTTACACTCGGGGGTCAGCCTCTGGCCCTCGTTCATCAGTGCGTTTCTGGGTATGGTTTCGACAGCCGTTTGAGCTGGGTTCCCCACCTTCGCCGGCTGCGCGAGTCCGCAAGACGTACCCTGGATTTGCTGGGACATTGTCTCACTACATGGGGCGCGGATAGGCGGACACTCCTCCGTTTGTACGTGTCCCTGGTACAATCAAAATTAGACTATGGGAGTGTGGTGTATGGCTCCGCCTCCTGTACGGCTATTCGGATACTGGACCCGGTCCTCTCCAGAGGACTGCGCATGTCCTCTGGCGCCTTCCGCTCCTCTCCGGTTGATAGTCTGCAGGTTGAGTGCGACATCCCTCCCTTGGAGGATCGGAGGTCGTTCCTCATTGCCTAGCACTATCTCCGGATCCTCCGTCTTCCCAACTCTCCTCTGTTCCAGGTGGTGGAGAGGGCGTTCTGCCGGAATGGGGGTTGGTATTTCACCGACACGGTGATCTCCCTCCTCGATGGTATGGGCACTCCTCCAGCCGTCATACCGGTCTCTTTCAAGGGTGTTGCACCTTGGGAAAGCATCCCTGTTACATGCTGTAGGGCGTTGCGCCCCGTTCGCAGGGCCGATTCTGACTCTGCCTTGCATACAGCGTGTCACTCTGCATGTGTTGCGGTCTTCACAGATGGCTCGAGGTCGTCGGGGGGCGTTGGGGCTGCGGCTGTTCCCCAGTCGTCTGCCCTTGCTCCCCGATGTACCCGCCTCCCTGATGAGGCTTCCGTTTTCACGGCGGAGCTCTATGCCATTCTGAGCGCTCTGGAGGTGGTGCGGGAGCATCCGGATGGGTCGTTTGTCATCTATTCGGATTCCCGCAGTGCCCTGGATGGCTGGAGTGTTTCGACCCTGTCCACCCACTGGTCCGACGATCCAGTACTGTGCCATATCCTTGTCACTTCTGGTGGCAAGGAGGTGGTATTTTGCTGGGTCCCTGCACATGTTAACGTGGCTGGAAATGAGGCTGCCGATCAGCTGCCCGTTCCGCGTGCCGACTACAGGTTTCACCCGTGTCCCTCCCCTTTTCCGATTATATCCCTGGTTCGTAGGTTTTTGCGCTCCCGGTGGCAGAGTCGCTGGGATGGCGCTACAATAACAAACTCTGCAAGATTAAACCCAAATTGGGATGTTGGGCCTCTTCCTTCCATCGGTCGCGCCATAAGGAGGTGGCTCTGGCCCGCCTCCGTATTGGCCACACCCACCTGACCCATGGCTATTTGATGGCCGGGGATCGGGTGCCCCGATGTCCCAATTGTAACGTCCACTTACAGTTGCCCACCTCCTGGTGGAGTGTCCGCTTTACTCTGCGCTGCGCGCAGAGTATTTTCCCTTTTTGATGAGCGTCGGGCCTTGTGATAGGCTTGGCGCTATTCTATCTGAAGGTCCCTACTTTTCGGTAACCGGGTTGTTCTCCTTCCTCTTTCGTTCCCGACTTCTTTACCGGCTGTGACTCCGCTATGATTTTCTGTATCTTTTTTTTCCGTCTATTGTTCATTTCCGTTAGCTGTTTCATAGTTTCGTCCTGTGTTCGCTCTGCTATCCACCTTTCTTTTGGTGGCCATGAGCGGTCATACTTTGAAAAAAAAAAAAATATATATATATATATATATATATATATAATATATATATATATATATATATAGTGTCCCAAAATGAATATGCAAAAAAGAAAGTCTAATAATTTTATCGCTAATTGAGATAATGAAATAGTTTTTACATGAATACAAGCATTAGACGTATAAGTTTTAGTTTACTTTAATTCATTATGGTATTGTTTAGCTTTTCTCAAATTATTGATAAATTTCTACATGACCATCCTTCACTATGATCAATCGTTTGCTGCGTTCAAATTCTCGAAAAGTTTTTTCCAGCACCACTGTAGGGATGAATGTCACTGCATCAACAATGCGATGCTTAAGTTCTTCAATGTCTCTTGGTTTGCTAGTGTAGAATTTACTTTTCAGAAAACCCCATAGATAAAAATCCAAAGGTGTTAAGTAGGGTGAACGGGCCGGCCATTTCATAGGAGGTCTTCCCCGACCAATCCATCGTCCAGGGAAAGTTTCATTTAAAAACACTTTAACATTGCCAGCAAAGTGAGGGGGTGCTCCATCTTGTTGAAAGAAAGTTCTTTGTAGCAGACCAAGATTTTCTTGCAATTGTGGAATAAAGAACTCTCGTAACGTGTTAAGGTACGAAATGCTGGTGACAGTGCGTTCGTCAAAAAAATAGGGTCCATAAATGCGGAAACTTGCCAGGCCACACCATACGTTAACTTTAGGTGAATCCCTTTTATGTTCATACAGCTCATGAGTATTTTCCTCTCCCCAAATCCTACAATTGTGCCGATTAACATTGCCCGATATGTGAAATGTAGCCTTGTCATTATTCTGGAAAATGGGGTTTATTGTGAAAAGAAAAGAAAGTGACAGTCAATATTCACAACCAACTGAAACTTATACGTCTAACCCTTGTATTCATGTAAAAACCACTTCATTATCTCAATTACCAAAAAAGTGACTTGACTTTCTTTTTGCTATATTCATTTTGGGACAGTATATATATATATATTGTGTGTGTGTGTGTGTGTCCCCCTTAAGAAATGCTGTGTACGCCCCTGAGTCAAAGTGATATTTTATGCCAGTGGTGAGATTTGAAGGTGTGTGTGTTTGCAAGTGCGTGGAGTGACAGTGCAAGTGATACGTAATTCAGTGCGCGCGGACTGGAAAACTGCATTACTCTCAAACACTGTCGAGAGGGTTTCAGAGTTCTACAAAATTTCTACGTGCCGACTCTCAAACTGTCACTTGCATTCAAATCGGAGTCTTGTTTACCATGAGTGAAGAACAGTGACATTTATATTTCGATCGCACTAAACAAAATTTCTGGAGTTTCGTATAACTTTTATATATATATATATATATATGGCGTCCCAAAAAAATCTATACACACTTTAAATACTTATAAAGGCAGTGTTTATAAAATACATTTCATTTTCAAATGTAATAGAATCTACAGACATTATTTAATTGTTTGTCAACGCCTGTTTTCAAACTGACGTCCGTTCTGGTCCAGGCACTGCTGATAACGCGAAGCAATGGAATCGCAAACATCACGAAACATTTCGTTTGGTATTTGTGTGCATTCTCGTTCAATGGCTGCTCTCAATTCAGCGACTGTTGCAGGTTTTATAGCGTAGACTTTGTCTTTTAAGTATCCCCATAAAAAAAAGTCTAGTGGTGTGAGGTCTGGTGAACGCGGAGGGTATTCTACGAAACCCCTTCGTCCAATCCACATCCACATCGTGCCAAGTACCACTCGCAATACTCCACTCTTCAGTCCGGATCATCATCATCTTCATTAATAGCATGGACTAATCTTGGAATGTAACTTTTCCATTGACAGCGCTTCAAAATGCGTTGGACAGACGATTCTGAAATTCCTACCTCACGACTCGCTTGCCGCACAGATTTTCTTGGACTTTGGTGATACGTTTCCAGTACTCTTTCTTGCTTTGTGGGGCTTGTCGATGTCCGTGGTCTTCCGGAACGCTTCTTGTGGACATTCTGAACAGTTCCATCGGCTTCAAACTTATCTCTAATTCGAGTGATGGTAAGTCGCGTTGGTGGATCTGTTTGAAACTCCCTCCTAAACTGTCTTTGCACTTCAACTGCGTTTTCACACTCCCAGTAGCATTTTAGAATGAATTTCCTTTGTTCAAAGCTTAGTCTGACTGCTATTATTAATTATAATGGGTTTAACTTGGAAAGAAAGAAACATCAATTGAGCTATCAGCTGTTAAAGTGTGTATACATTTTTTGGGACGCCCTGTATAATTATATATATATATAATATTATATATATATATATATATATATATATATATATATATATATATATATATATATATATATATAGCGTTCCTCCTTGATAATGTGAATATATCACGAAAGCGCTCGGACTTTGTGTTTCCTTTCCCTGTGGTTGTTTGTTATATATATATATATATATATATATATAGTAATAAGCCTTATAAGATAAACATAGGCCACAGGTTTTCATTATTAATTTTTAAAGATTTTTTGGATCTTTTCCTTTGTAGCACCCCCAATTTCTTCTTTTCAGTTAGTAACAATTTTGCGGGTAGCAAAAGTATCCCCCTATAACTTTAGAATGAGACGTGAATGTAAAAATTAACCAACTAGTTAGGTTAATTGAATGCCCGGTTAGGTCAAACTGTACGCCTTTGACATTTGGTTCGGTTAAGTCGTGATATTTTCGTTAAAGCGAACGAATATATCACGACTTAACCTAACCAATCGTCATGGGTGTACAGTTGACCTAACCGGGCATTCAATTAACCTAATTACGTAGTTAATTTTTACATTCACGTTTCATTGTAAAGTTATAGGGCGGATACTTTTGCTACCCGCAAAATTGTTACTAAGTGAAAAGAAGAAATTGGGAGTACTATAAAGGAAAAGATCTGATTTTTTTATGTAGTATAGATTGTTGTTGTTTTTCTCAAATTGTTATATGTGAAACGCATATTATTTAGTAAGAAGATCATTCAGGAAACAAAACTGAAACCGGAAAGGCAACTTCTGTAAGTTACTCTTTTCACGAGAAGAGTATTTTATTTGCATGCATTGTTGCATATTTATTATCGTACGAACACTTCCGAGTTGGTTCTAACTCTTCCCTCTTATATATGTGTGTGTGTGTGTTTAGCTACCTTAGTGATCGCGACAATCTTTAAGATACACACACCGCTCATGGTGACATTATCGGTGTCGTCATACTCAGATTTATTTTATATTTGAAATCAATCTCATGAAAAAACTTAAGATTGGGTAAAGTACTTTTGGTCTTGTTTGTTTATTTCTGAAGGTTAAATGCCGCCATCCACAACTGAAAATATAAAAATGTCGCGTTTCTAAGGTCGCCAAACGTATGTGCGTATGAACGGATAACTGATTTTTTTTTTTCATGACTGATTATTTCTGCGAATCATTAAATTACAGACTAAAAAGCATGACAATCGTTCCTCGCTCTTATTTCATGAGGTTGATTAAATCATAACCACCAACTTTTAAAGTTTTACGGCACTCCGACAAAATCAATTTAATTTGAAAAACTTAAAAATATAAGCATTGCTAAGAATTCTGTCAAATTCAATAAAAAGTGCCTTCTGACTTTTTACTACGCTTAAGAAGCGGGAACCCAATGAATAACGAACCTTGTGTTTAGGTTGATTCAGTACCAAATTAAGAATAATTTTATTTAAAAAAAAAAAAAGCCTAAAATAGCAATTTATTTTTAAAATTTAATCGAAATTGTTGTCTAAGTAAAGAAAAATCACTTTCAGTAGTTACTATACACAGTGGCGGATTTAAGGTGCGCGGGGCCCTAGGCCGGTTGGAGTGCGGGGCCCCAAACTACGCAAAGCTAGCTTAATTAACTGAAATGAAGATTTACACCCCCATCCCCCAGTGGTGACCTTACGGGGCCCTCAAATCAATGGGCGAGCGAAGCGTTAAAATAAATTTACTTTTTAAACAATATTCAATTTATTGATAATTAATTAGCCAAATGACCATTTCATAGTTGAACATTACACATTTGTTTTTTTGAAGCTTAACAATAAAAAATAACTATAATAATACACCATTAACAAAAAATAACTATAATAATACACCATTAACTAAAGAGAATACCACTTGACTGACATGCAAATGATGCAATGAGTGGGTTTTGTTTATTGCAGGCAATTTGTACGGTACACTTAACTATTTCTCAGTCAAAAAAGATTTTTTTCTAGCCTTCTTACTTGCAAACTGTTTGATGACATCAGTAAAATCAAGCACCCTTAATTTCTCATGCTCAATGCTCAACAGGGTGAGTGAAGACAAATGGTCCTGCCCCATGGTGTTTCTTAGATAATTCTTGACTAGTTTCATCTTGGAGAATGATCGCTCCCCAGTGCAGTTTGTGACAAACATGCAGAGATAGAGTCGTAATACAATTTCAACATTAGCAAATGTTTCTACCATGTCATGTCTGTGAATTATCTCATACATTTCTAGTTCAGGACTTTTTGCAGCCTTTGCACCACCTGATGAAGGAGCACTTTCAGGTGAATCTCTTGGAATGGATTTCATAAGGTGTGCAAACTGCAAAAGCTCCGACTCCAATCCAGCCTCCAAGTCCTTAGGATATGAAGACACAAGCTTTTCAGCAGATGCTTTAAGCTCAGTGTTCGTTTTGTTTGAGATTTCTGATAAAAACCCAAATTTCTCTCGAAGGTCGCTGTAAGCAGCAATGCGTTGTTGTAGGGCAGCACAGAGCTTGTCAATGATGGGCAAGAATGCAGTCACTCTAAACTTGTCTCTCCCTGTCAGCATAACATCCTCCGCGGAGTCTAGTTCATCGTGGTGACGCTTGCGCTTCCTAATACGCTGCGTGTCGGCGTAGTATGCATCATTACTCGTCACATCACAGGGATCACACTTAGCCATAGCTTTTGCTTCAAAGTCATCGAACTGGGATCTCAGGTCTTTAGCAAATTGTAAAAGAGACTCTAGCAGTGTGACAGCTGTGTTGAGGGAGAGCCCAGATTTTTGCAGCTGGATACTGCTACTCTGAAACCTTTCCAATACTGTATCCCAAACTTCAAGAAGAATCACTGTTTCAAGTTTTTTCAAACCTTTGAGAAGACCACTTGCTTCAGCTCTTGTTTCAGCTGGCTGATTCTGATCTGAGAATAACTCTTCCAGAACAATGATGTTTTCTTTGTGTGCTCTACTGAGAGCAGCTACAGCATCTGCTCGTGCTGACCAACGAGTGTCTGAAAGTATTTTATCAACTTTCAACTTCTTATCTTTATTAGTCTCTAGTACCTCACGGTGTTTCCTCCAACGATAAGTAGATGCAACAAGAAAGGAGTACATATTTTGTACCAGAGCAAACAATGACACTGCAGCAGGACAGCTTTCTGCAGCACACTTAGCCACCAAGTTTAAGGAATGAGCCATACATGGTATGTACTCAGCTTCACTACACTCATTCTTGATTATCTGTTGGGTCCCCAGATATTTACCAGACATGTTGCTGGCATTGTCATAGGACTGTCCTCGGCAGTCGATAACTGGAATGTTCTTCTCTTTAAGAAAATCAAGAACAGTTGTAGCAATATCTCTGCCAGTGTGGCTTAGCATGAGAATAAACTGCAAAAACCTTTCAACTGGACCTGTAGTAGGCAGTACATAGCGGATTGTAAAAGTAAGTTGATCCATGTGTGAAATATCAGGTGTGGAGTCAACAGAAATTGAGAAGTACTTTGCTGTTTTTACTTCATCTGTTATTGAGGACATAACCTTTTCTTCCATTATTCCAATGACTTCCTCAGAAATGACATGGGACAAGTAGGAAGTATGACCACTACCTTTGTTTGCGTGTTTCTTGATATGTGCTGCCAAGAAACTGTCGTATGTGCTCAGCAGCTCTAGAATCCCAAGATAGTTTCCATTGTTTACTGATCCAATTACTTCATCTTTACCTCGAATGGCTAGCCCGCGTTCGCAAAGTAGCTTTAAAACATCTACACACCACCTCAATACTGCTTGCCAGTACTCGCATTCACTTTCATATTGTTGTACTAGATTAGAGTCAATACGGGCACCCGCAGTCTTTCGATATATCATTTCGACCATACTTTTCCTGTGCTGATCTGACCTACTGTGAGATTCTATGACATACCTAGCGTTCTTCCAACCATTGAAGCCAGTTGTGAATGAGCTTTCCACCTTTGACATAAGCTTGCAAGCAAAACAATACACTTTACCAGTTGTTTTAGAGTAACAGAGCCATTTAAGATTAATTTCTTGGCCAGATAATGAATGAGTTCGAGTGAATAATGTCTTTGTACAATGACGGGTTCTGTTTAGCTCTTTCACAGCTGACTCTTTGAAGTCACCATCACAGTGTCGACATTCTGCGCTTCCCTTTTTCAACCAATAGTCACACACATTTTCAGTAATTATTTTAGGCCATAATCCAAGATCCGTTTCAAATCCTTGTTCAGTACCGGTATTCATAACTTTCACTTCCTCTTGTGTCTCCTCACTGTCACTGTGTTCAGGTTCAATTGCGCTAACTACACTAGGTTCAGTACTAGTTGTGGCTTCTCCAGTTGTTTCAGGCGTAATTGGTGTCTCTACTGATTCAGATTCAGTTTGAGTTTGTGATTTTGCAGATTCAGATACTGTTGGATATGTCAACCATTGAGTTATTTTTGGTAGTTTTTTTACTCTTTGGTTTACGTCTGCCTTTTCTTGTTTAACAGAGCCAGCTTTATACTTCCTCCCTTGATCACGATCACGACTTGTTGATTTCTCCATTGTGCCTCAGTGCAGCCTCACTGCCTTATCCTGAAACATAAAAACATAAAAAACAAACTATTTACACTTGACCCTCGGTTTAGTATTAATTAATACAGTTTAATTAATTAATTAAATACAGACACTAAACAGTTGTTCGGGTGAAAAAGTCGCTTTATGGGAAAAGTCGCCAGCCCCCACCAGCGGCGACTTTTTCCTTAAATATGTATAAAATGTATTTATTATGAAATCTAAGCTAAACTGACCTACCTAGCCTAAGTACGTTTCATATAAAAAAATTAATTACATTAATTTAACATTTTTCAACTTATTTATGTTATTATAAAGCTGACTAAAACTCCCCCATCCCCATTTATTGACTGGCGACTTTTTCGAGATACGACTTTTACCATTACTTACCACTAAACACACACATGTGCACTCCACAGCGGCCTGAATAGAACTAAACTCCCGCCAGCAAAGAGAGTGATACCATAATTATCACTAATCATTAATCAATTGTATTATTTATAGTGGAATCCAACATTATAATTATATGTGACGGCGCGGGGCCCTCACAGGCGCGGGGCCGTAAGCCATGGCCTACTCGGCCCCCCCCTAAATCCGCCACTGACTATACAACCAAGGCACTTAAGCTCTTTGGAATTGCGCATTTAGGTTTGTATTGTAGTCAATACCTTTCGGGTGAAATTTTAAACAACATTCATTTTTATCCAGGCAAGTATTTAAAAATTCATGTCACAAACACAATTAATATAACCTCATCATTTAAATGACCAACAAATTATTTTTTGCACTTCGCATAAACTAAAAATTGTTCTCTTTGTTCACAGTATTGGTTTAATCTGCGTATGTGGTCGTCTCAGTACGTGCACAAAAATTTCTTAGTAATATTATTGTACATTCACATATAATAAGGACATTTTGAGAGAAAACGCTTTACAGTTTGGTCATTCAAACTGATTGCGCATACTGTAAATCTACTCCATCTATCAGTGATAGGAAAATATATATGTTACAAATGTAAGTTTTTTTATCCAGTCGTCTTATCTTGATTGTTTTTAATTAAATGTCTCTAATTTTACATAAATTAAGTGGTTCGAATCCTCATGCTGTCGAACGTTTTTTGCTCGAAATAATTATACTATCTGTTTCCCAATTATGTAAAATCGCGGCACTTTGAATTGCCCTCGACCGATACTGAAAGTGTCATAAACCCAATTTTTTTTTTATCTGAGCAGTTTCCTGATGCGTACTAGGGTGAATGAAAAGCAAGCTCACAACTCCTCCATAATTTAGTTTCAACAGGAACTCGTTTATCATGTGGGAAGGGTTAGAAAATTGTAACTCGTACAAATATTAATAAAAGCCAACAAAACTGAAATAGCACTATTTAATATCATTGGACATTAATCTCTCACCACTGATACGACAGATACAGGACTAGTTTGTCCTTTCCTCCTGCCGCAAGTCGGTCACCTTTTACCCGTCTACGTCAGCTTCCCGGGCAACGGGCGCGCGGACGCTACAACAGGGGACGTGTCCTCCTTGCCTTTTGACTTGGACACCGAACTTCACGTAGTTTTCTTGGGATGGGTCTGGGAATTTTCTGGACCTGAAAACCTCGGTCAGCCCGTGACCGTTCTGGTTCCCCTGCTTATAGTCACACTCCCACCTACTATATAACGGGAGATCTTACCTCCTCACATCTCTTGGCTTTCCTCGCATTCACCGTCGCACGCTCCCGACTACTTCCCATTTGTTGGGAGACCACGCCTGTACCAAATGACTCGCTCGATCTCCTGCCCTCTATTTAGAAATCCAGGTTGGACCTCTTACTCTCCCTGCGCCCCTTCTCCTTTACTTCGTCTTTTTAACTGTTTCCCTTCTCTAACTTTTCGGCGCTGGTTAATCACCGATATTCCCTTTCCGGCGATAACCATTATGTCCATTAACCTTTTGTAAACTTCAGTCACACTGGAATTCTGCTAATTCCATTTATAGAATTAATATTTACAGCTTGTTACACTTCATCTCCGTGACTCTCAGCGTGCATGATGGTATTTCGGATCCACAATTACCCTCCTCTCAGACATGAAAACTTGCATTTGTGTTAATGCACCGACCAAACGTTCTCCAGCATTTCCTTTATTTTTCTTCCCCCCTCCCCAACAATGAAAAACAATTTCACCATTATTCGATTTCTAAATATTCTCTAGATCAGTGGTCGGGGAACAGGGGTAAATTACCCCAAATGGGGTAAATTTAAAAATTTTGGGGGTAATGCGTGCGGTATGAGAGAGACTTCCCTCAGAGCCTCAGTCGTGTGTATGGTATCATGAATCGAAGAGGTGCTTTTAGTGCTTGACACTTTGTGCTGATATTTTTTTCGTATATTTTTATTTTATTTTGTTACATAAATGTGGCGTTATTCTAAATTTTAGAATATTACGAATTTACGTCCTGATTTTGATGTTGTTGTATCAAAAATGAAACAGCATCATTTTTCCAAAACCTGAAGTGGAGATGTTTTGAATGAAATTCTTCAGTTCTTCAATCCTTTTTACTAATTTTGTTTGTGTGCTATTCTTATGCCAGCATGTGTGGCTTTTTTTTATTTCTCCATAATAATGGATCCAATAAACATTTTTTTAATTTGAATTTTTTGTATACCATATGCAACAATTTTAAGAGCAATTGGCTTGTTTTTGTTTACTTTGAAGTCTGGGGGTAATTTCATTTTACTCAAATAGATTTTTGGGTAATACCCAAAAAAGTTCCCCGACCCATGCTCTAGATCAGTGATGCACAAACCCTGGCCCGCGGGCCAAATGTGTCCCCCACGGGTCTTTTCAATTCAATGAAAAAGTTAGAATATAAAAGTGACCCAATTTATGACTTAGATGGAAAGTAAGTAGGCTAATACATTTAGTTATTTTCTTCGCTTGGCCCTCACATCAAAAATGTTTGTGCACCACTGCTCTAGATCATGGGTCGGGGAACTTTTTTGGGTATTACCCAAAAATCTATTTGAGTAAAATGAAATTACCCCCAGACTTCAAAGTAAACAAAAACAAGCCAATTGCTCTTAAAATTGTTGCATATGGTGTCTCTCATACCGCACGCATTACCCCCAATATTTTTAAATGTACCCCATTTGGGGTAATTTACCCCTGTTCGCCGACCACTGCTCTAGATGAAGGTAGTTAAACTTTGGAAGATACGAAATTAATACATTGTTCAGTATTACGTCATACGCAGTATTAAAGAAATGACAATAGATTCGAAACTTCGTAACTCGTAGGTATGAAATGGGGACCTGCCACCTTATGTGATTAGAACCACACATCACCTATCCAAAGCCACTTAACATCGCCGATGTAATGGAGAGCGGTCTGAAAAATAACACCTACAGCACACCATATACGAAATGTTTGCGTTGTAGTAGAGTATGCCCACGTCACCCTTGGAGTGCAGTCCACGTCAATAGACTTTATTCATCGAAAATACGAGTCAAATTTGGAATATACTTCCGAAGTTGTTCTTCTGTTGCAACAACCAAGGTGTTTGACTGAATAACAGCGAAGATTGACAGAATTTGATCCATTGCCTTAGAACGAATCTCCAATTCTTGATGAAAGCGATCAAGACATTCAAACATAGCTCTTTTTACTTCCTCTGGCAATGTGAGACCAGCATCCTTTGCCATCTCTCCTGGCATCCTTTTTCGGAGCTTTATTCTCCCTCTTTTCTCCATAGAAATGTCCTTTTCCTCACACTTTGTAGTTGCATAATGAATGGCCCTCTCCACAATTTCATTGCGCTGATCTTCAAGAAACAGTTTTAGAGCTTGGAGCTTCACAGTGCACTTTTCAAGGCTGATTCCAACTGTTTGCAAATACTTTTGTGTGAGATTAATTTCTTCCAGGACTTCACATCAAAAAGAAAGGTAACTCAAAAAAGAGAAATCACATACAGCAGACAGCAAAATCTGAGCTGATCCTCTTGTGTCCACATTTTCTTTGGGATCGCACAGTACTTCAAGGGTTGAGGTCAGCTTTTCAGAATTTGCCTTCACTGGTTTCACAGCGTCATAATGAGCACTCCATCTTGTCTGGGAAAGTCTTTTGACTGTCATGCCTACATTCTCCATCAGCACTTCCCATCGATGAGTTGAGACTGAAAAGAAGGAATAGACTCTCTCCAAGGTTCCAAAAAAAGTCACACATGAAGAAACGCTTCCAAATGAGTGCACTCCGCAAAGGTTCTCTGATCTTTGACTGAACACCACCATGAATCCCAGCCATAGTTGCAGCGTTGTCATATCCTGGACCACGGCACAGGTTTATGTCCAGTTCATCTCTCTCCAGATGTCTCAGGATATCCCCTGTGAGCTCAGCAGCAGTCTTTCCGGCAATATGGAAGAAGCCCAAGAATGATTCCTTTACTTCAACTTTGTCACATTCAATATGGACGTATCTGATCACTTCACACATCTGATCAGTGTAGGACACATCAGGAGTGCTGTCAAAAAGAATCCCAAAATACTTTGCTTTATTGATATCAGCCACTATTTTCTCTTTGACGTAATTCCCCAAAAGGTAAATGAATTCATTCGGAATCTTTGGAGATAAATACGAAGCCACTCTCCTCCCAGATGGAATGGAATGCTTAATCCTTACAAAATGTTCTTTCAAAACTAGATCATAATTTTACAGCAACTCTACCAATTCCATGAAGTTTCTTCATTTTTTTTGTTGGAATCCACTGGGTCGATTTCACTTCATAGTGGATGTTTTCTGCAAAATTTTAAAATCAAAAGGTATAAAGCATGAACATGCATAACAAGCATGAACTATTATGACTTGAAATACATTAACTGAACAAATTGTCTGAGATTATTATTATTATTTTTTTTTTTGGGAGTGGGTGGGGGAGGGGGGTGTTTAAGTGCAAACACGACTCCTAAAAAATCAGAAAACTATGAGCATTACTCACAAATAACTAGACCAGTGACAAAATGAAAATTAACAGTATATCCAGTAAATAAAGAAGTAAAAAAATTTATTAGAATAGAAAAGCTTCAAACAAGTGGTTCTCAAACTTTTTCCAACCAGATACCCATTGAGTTAGATTACACTAGGCAACAAAGATTTTGTTACAGAAGACCAAATAGGTGCTCCTAGCTAATTTCGGTATGCTGATTTCAAATCTATAATTAGATTTTTTCTATCACGTCTAGATTTTGTGTAAAATGCAAATCACTTTCAGTAAAATTTTCTACCACGTCCAGATTTTGGTTTTAATCGGCTTAATGCTAGTAATATGAAACTTGCTTTTCAAGGTTAAAGCAATTTTTTTTTGCCAACTATATACAAATTCGAACAATTTTGATAAATAAAATTTATCCCGAGTTGGCAACACTGAGTCAAGAGCATAGTAACGGGCAACGGCCCAACGGTCAGTCGCTACGTGACAGTCAAGCAGAACGGTTGTTGAAGCTCTCTGCTGATGAGCAAGTGACAGGTTGTGGTGACTTGTGTGTTTTTATAGCATTTGTTTTGTACTACGGTGTGTATTTCTTTTTATTTTGCACATCGTAATAATTACTTTCTACGTTTTTCAGATATTGTATGGTAATTCAAAATGGCATCAAATAGACGTGCTTGTGTAAATCACCCAGACAACTTCTGCTTTGTCTGTGGACAATATACACCTAAGCCACAACGTAGAAACATAACAACAAAGATTAAACTTGCCTACAAGTGTTATTTTGACTGTAAGTTACGAGACCAACAGAGGGACTGGGCACCACATATTTGCTGTGCACAGTGCAATGCAATGTTAATAGCTTGGATGAATGGTAAAAGAAAAGCTATGCCGTTCTCAGTCCCCATGGTTTGGCGTGAGCCGAAAAATCACTTCAATGATTGTTATTTTTGTTTGACAAAGATTGCTGGTTTCACAAAGAAAAACAAATCAAAGATCACGTACCCAAACTGCGAATCAGCAATGAAACCAGTACCACATGATGAAACAAATCCACCACCAGTTCCACCAGCAGTGATAACAGACAGCAGTTCATCTGAAGATTCTGCTAGTGATATAGAAACAGGGAAAGATGGCATATATGTTCCAGATGCAAATATTTCCCCACATTTGTTAAGTCAAGCGGAGTTAAATGACTTAGTGCGCGATTTGGAATTACCAAAAGAAAAGGCAGAGTTGGTTGGTTCAAGACTTCAAGAATTTAATCTTCTCCAACCAAACACCAAAGTTTCCCATTTCCGCCATCGCCATTTGCAGTTTTCATCATTTTACTTACAGGAAGAAAACGTTTGTTTCTGCCACGATATCAGTGGTCTGATGCAAGGGATTGGCTGTCGCTATGATCCAAAAGAATGGAGACTGTTCATTGACTCTAGTAAAGCTAGCCTTAAAGCTGTATTACTGCACAACGGCAATGAAAAACCTTCAATACCTGTAGCACATGCCACTGGCCTTAATGAGACTTATGAATCGATGAAACTGCTGCTAAGACTCATCAAATATAAGGACCACACATGGAATATTTGTGGCGACCTTAAAGTTGTATCATTACTTCTTGGGTTACAGTTGGGCTACACAAAGCATATGTGCTTTTTGTGTCTATGGAACAGCAGAGATGACAAGAACCACTACAAAAAACATGATTGGCCATCTAGAACTGAACATGTTGTTGGTAAATACAATGTGAAACACCCAGCACTTATTGACCCTCAGAAAGTACATCTTCCACCACTCCACATTAAACTTGGCCTTATGAAAAATTTCGTGAAGGGTATGGATCATCAAGGTAGTGGTTTCCAATATTTAAAGGATAAATTCAAAGGAATATTGACAGATGCTAAGCTAGAAGCTGGAGTTTTCACTGGACCACAGATCCGCAGTGTCATCCACGACTCATCGTTTCCATCTACCTAAATGAGAATGAACTAGGAGCATGGACATCTTTCGTTGAAGTTGTGAAAAATTTTCTTGGAAACCACAAAGCTGAAAACCACCGTAAACTCGTAGAAAACATGCTTAAATCTTATGAAATAATGGGATGCAGAATGTCTTTGAAAATTCATTTTTTACATTCTCATCTTGACTTCTTCCCGGCCAACCTTGGGGCTGTAAGTGACGAGCATGGTGAGCGCTTCCACCAACAGATCTCAGTTATGGAAAACAGATACCAAGGTAATTTCAACCCAAATATGATGGGAGATTATGTTGGTTCCTGCAGAAGGAGAGCTCGTCATCCTACAAGCGACAAAGGAAGAGGACACACCAAAGTTTCACTTAAGAACAGGAATTTGCCTTTCAGTAGTAACAACAAAATACTAACGCGCTTTGGGTGGATGGTTGGGCGCAGGGGTGGTAACTCCGCTGTCTGTCTTAAGCCAGAATAAAGGAGGAAAGACATCCCTGTTCACTAATTATTTAAGTATGCTTAACATAAAACGTGGCACGGAAAAGTAGCTTAGACGGCTTTCGTAATAGAAGCGGGTGAGAAAAAAAATGAAAAAATAGGGGTTTTCGGTTACACAAAATCTGGACGTGATAGAGAAATTTTGATATCAGATCTGAAATCAGCATCAGCGCTTTAGTAGGAATCAGTAGTTCACGTGTCTGTAACAAAAAAAAAGTTGAAATTTGTTGCCTAGTGTTATCAACCCAGACAAGCAGAGACAATTAATTATCATTATTAATTATCATTAATTACACTGCCCAACAAAAAAAATATTTTTTGCTGCTGATTTAATTCTAAGACCTGTTTCTGGATAATATTGATGTGCTGATTTCAAAAATCACCTTAGATTTTGTCCATCACATCAGGTTTTCGTGCAATTCAATATGCCTATTTTGAGTGATCCACGAAGGGCGCTTATCAAAATTGATGATTTTTGAGACCTGTTAACAGCTGTTTTGCTGTTAAAATTTTATATGTGGAATACGCAAATCTGTGCATTAAATCTAAAGGTCATGTACAACGTATTAAAATCTTGGGTATCTGTGATTTCCCCAGGTGTGAGTGTGACGTCATGATCTGAGAGAGATTTCCTATTGGCGGAGTGAGAGCAGCCGGTTCCGCTAGTGACGTTACTTGTAAACTTTCAGCATTTGGGTTGCAACATGAGCATTAAAGTTCACTATCTCAACAGTCATCTGGATAAATTTCCAGAAAATCTTGGTGATGTTAGTGAAGAGCAAGGTGAAAGGTTCCACCAAGATATCAAAGTGATGGAAGAACGATACCAAGGAAGATGGGATACCCATATGATGGCTGACTACTGCTGGAGCCTGCAAAGAGATTGTCTTGACATCTCTCATTCTAGGAAGTCCTATAAGAGAAAATTTATCAGCACTGAAAAGTAAGAAAACAAGAAAAAGACAATGTTAAGAAAACTGGTCCCGTGCTTGCTTTAATATGGATTCATTTTTTGCTTATTTAAACACTTTTAATCACTTTATGTGTCAATATTACCATTGTATATTAAAGTTCACTCCCTGCACAATTGTTTACTTTTCCATGCTGATTCTGAGTATGTAAAAACTTATTTTTTGAAAAGAAAAAAAATTGGGCATAACCCTGCCAAAATGCGATATCTCCAAAATATCTGTATTTGATTGCTCGAAAACCTGACGTGATAGGCAAAAACTAAGGTGATTTTTGAAATCAGCACACCAAAGTTACCTAAAAACAGATGTTAGAATTAAATCAGCAAAATTGGTGTTGGGCAGTGTTATCATTTATAAACACTTAATCATCACTATGATACCACATTGTCAAAAATTACTGGACACTGGTATAAGTACCATGATATTGTTATAAACACCAGCACTTTATGCTTTATCATAATTATTTAATGAAACATACCTCATGTACGTGGAGTCACAGTGTCAAGTGAATAAGACATGGAATGTCAGTTGCAGCCAGTTGGCTATGCTCAACAAACTGATGACTAAAACGTCAACAAACGTTCGCCTTTCGATGTAATTTTTATCAAATATTTAATTTTTCGTTTGTAAATTTTGTATTGCCAATAAAAATAAAAATTTATTTTATAGTGGAAATTAACATTAAGCTGTTGTAATAGTTTGAACATTTTTTAATTTTCTTTTTTACTTTGGCAAATTTTTCATTTGGTTTGAAAACTTGTACTGGTATTTCAACTCTCCCGATGGTACCCCCCTCCTGGCTGTCACCCGGGGCGGACCGCTCCCCTCGCACCCCCCTTAGTACGCCACTGTCTACAACTAAGATGTATCATCGAAAAGATAAATTCCGTTCCCAAATGTCAACGTTAAAATTAGTTTTGCTAAAAAATATTTAGTCTATTTAACGTCCGACGCGACGTAACAGCAAAGCCCATTACCCAGACCGTGTTACTTTGCTGATCGATAGAAAGCGGTTGTGACAACGACCATGACGTTGCACTACTAGCACAAAATCTTCGGCTATACATTAAGCTGGAGAGTTATTTTCACCGATACTGTAGACTACATTCTAGTTTATGCATTCCCATTTAAAATTTCGATTCTACTGCACATATTTACAATGGGGAGGAAGAAAGGAAGGAGTCGTGTAAATATTTAGTGAACTCACACCATGTAATAATACCTGAAAACATAGGTTTTTTTAGATACTTCTGCTTTCCATAAATTGTATCCGTGCGAAGTAAAAATTTATTTCTTCCATACTGGAGAACCTATTCATTAACAAACCTCTCGTACTGCAGTCGCATAGTCATCCAATTTATCAAAATCCTGCTATTCTCTGCATATAATTTTCTTTCAAAACTACACAATTACAATCTTCCCACGAAATTATACTGCAGCGAATATTTTCTTTCATACGGATTGTAGCATACGAAGTTTTTAAATTTAACGCAACTTCAATTGCTCATCCGAGAAAACTAAAAAAACATTTGAGTTACGGTATATATTTTTAGACGTACCGATTTCACGTTCAAGGTTTGTAGAACGTTTTGGAATTCTATACGGTCTCCAAATACAATATCTGCATCAAATAATATACAGTAACCCCCACGATTTACGCGCCCCCCATTTGCGCGGTTTCAGATTAACGCAGTCCAAAAAATATTGAATTTTGTTTTATAAATAAGTAAATAAGGCACTTGTGGTTAAGAATCTCCAAGAGACCTTAATGGTGAGTTTTTTTTTTTTTATTTATTGCAGGTTATTACAGGCATACCCCGCATAACACGGACTCGTTCAACGCTGATTCGCCATAACGCTGATAAAACTTTGACACCATTCCCCGAACAGCGACGCTTTAGATTCGCTCTTGCACGTTTTTGTAGCAAAATAGAAAATATCAACATATTTTTTCCAAAATTAAAGAGGTTAATTTTTAACTAAAAATTAAACATATAGTATACAATGGTAAATAGGGAACAGCTTTTATATGTTTGGCTTGAAGATTGTAATAAAAAAAGAATGACAATTCATTTGAAAGTGCTAACGCTAACGAATTAATCGCGTTAATTGGGGTATTGCTGCACTAATTTTTACTTTTTTTTTACAGAAGAGTTTATGTATTTATTTATTTATTTATTTATTTATTTATTTTATTATTATTTTTGGGACCAGATAATTACTATTATTATTATTATATTTTATTTTTTTTAAATAAAATTAAATTAAATTAATTTTATTTAATTTTTGCGGTGTCTTGGGGTTGGTGGGCCCATACTTAGCACATTGAATTATATGTTATAGTTCCTCCAATTTTCGCAGAATTCATTCACTGAAGGTTCAGGAACGCATCTACCGCGTAAATCGGGGGATTACTGTATTCTCAAGTGTGGTAAGGCTACTTACCACAAACTGCTCTCATTATACCTTAATATGTTCCATTATTTTAAGATTTTGTGTGAAAATTGTAAACATTAAACAATAAAAAGAAATGTATGAAATTGGAGTACAAAACTTATAAAGTGCGTACCATTACAAAACATGTAACATTGAGAGATGCAAAAGTAATTAATAAATGATAGAAAACAGGATAATTAATTCTCTATACCTACGCCTATAAACAGTCTGTTCAATTAATACAAGTGTTTATGATGACACTTAACTAAATGACTAACATTTTTTAATAAAAGTATACACAAGTACAATAACGAATACTGTAACTGTAATTAAGGTTCTTATACAAACATTACAGAACATTTCCCACTAATTACAGTGTGCGTGTAATGTAAATACACGTAAATACAATCCAAAATAAACCAGTTCTTTTCAAGTATCTTCGTTACAAGTGTTCAGTTCACTATGAATTCACGCCGAAGGATCTGCCTCAATTACCATAGGAATCTTGCGCACTCTTTGAGTATACAAATATTTTTTACGAGTTCAGTCGTCGTATGTGACTATATTTTGATTGTAAATGTATGAGTCTACGGCCAATGACGTCTGAGTAATCAACCTTGCGTTACGACGCGCTCTTCACTCGTCCTGGAAACGAGTTTATGTATTAATTTTTATTCGTAATAGTAACTGTGCGTAGGTGCATTTCAAATACTGCAGCTCTATTTAATTCTATCACTATTGCACTTACAGAAATTACATTAGAACTAGAATGACATTATGATGTTAAATCCAGAATAATGTGTAGTGTATTCAATAACTGATATTTATATGATAAAAGCTATTAGCATAAAACATAATTAACTAACAGTCTATTTCATGTAGTATTTAGAAAGGTTAATTACCAGCTGACACCAATTCTTAAAACAGTAGGCCTATTCCATGTACAGTATCTATATTAAATTTTATCTAGTAGCAAATTGTTAACTTTTTAATATAGGGTGTTCTGAAAAACATGATCCGTTCACAATATTCTATCTTCGAGGATGAAAATGAACAATTTACTTCATGAAAGGAATTATTATTTATTTATTTATTATTTGAACTACGAAAACGCCAGCCGACAGTCGGCATACAGGAGGCCTGCGAATAACTCCGCATACAATCTCAACAGTCGACTTTCCCATTCTCGGCTCAACTGGGCGGTAACCCCTTATTTCCGTATTCTGTATTTAGTGAAATTGTTTGAGAACTACTGTTAAATAAATGGCTTTCGTCGATAAAGACTTTCATAGTATATGTGCCGATATTAATCATTTCAATTCATTACCAGGAAATTCTGTATCCAGTTTAGAAAATCCAGAACAGGAATCTGGTGTAGGCAATTGCATGGTCTCATCGATAGATGAGTTTAATGCCTTTGTATTACAAAAAAATATTTATAAAAATCTTTCTGTGCTAAATCTAAACATTCGAAGCTTACCTAGGAACTATAACTACTTATTGGCCCTTTTGAAAACTTCTACGGTCAAATTTAGTGTTATAATTCTCACGCAAACCTGGTTAAATAGTAGTATTAAAAACCTGTATAATATAGATAATTACGTTGCTTATCATACTGTAAAAGATGGTCAGATTGGTTGGGGTATCTCTGTGTATGTGCATCAAACTTACGACTCTAACGAAGTATTTTCTCTATGTAATAAAAGTGACAATGAAAACCTGATTGTGAATATAAAAGACAAAAGTAATGTATATTCTGTCCATGCAATATATAGACCACCTAATACTAATATCAATAGCTTTTTAATTCACTTAGATAACATGTTATGCAACTTTCATAAATCGAATGCCATAGTTGCGGGTGACTTCAACATCAATTTGCAGTCTGAAGCAATCTCTCATAAATTTTTAAACTTAATGAATTCTTTCTATCTTAGTCATTCTATTACCAAACCCACTCGAGTCTGCAGCTATGGCAATCGAATAACAGAATCTACGATTGATAATATATTTGTAAATAGTAATGCCCTCGTAAATTCTGGAATTATAACCACAAACATCACTGATCATTTTCCTACTTACGCTATATTCAATAACATTGTTCAGGTTGCGGACAAAACAACCATTGATTACAGAATATTCTCAGAGGTTAACAAAAGGAAATTTATTGGGGCTGTAGAAAATACTCGACTTTACTGCGACGAACCTTTAAATGACCCAGATTATATGTTTCAGTTCTTCTATGACACCTTATTCCATATTTTTAATATTTGCTTTCCTTTAAAAGGAGAAAAACAGTTTCGCCCAAAAGTGTCGCAAATCCATGGATCACTCCAGGAATTATCACTTCAATAAAGAACAGAGATAAATTATTCAAATTGCAATTACAAAGCAAAATTCCTAAAATACAATATACTCAATATAGAAACAAATTAACTAAAATAATCAAAATTGCAAAATATAACTATTATAACAATCAATTTTCCAAACATAAAGGAGATATGAAAAACACTTGGACAACCATAAACAATCTTCTCGGAAAACAAATTAAGAAAAATTTAATAGAAAAATTAAATGTTGATGATAAAGAAATTACTGATGATACTGCTATTGCAGACTCTTTAAATGCACATTTTACTTCAATAGCGGATAAGCTTCGCTCACAATTAATAAATAATGATCACTCACTTCTAGAATATATGCCACCCAGCCCACTAAATTAATTTTCTTTTGTTCCTGCTACTTCTACTGAGGTCCAGAATATTATTGGTAAATTAAAAAATAACATTCATAACATTCCTGTACCTATATTGAAACTTGTTAAGGCTGATATCTGTAACTTTGGCTAAGATTATATCAATCGAAGTATTTCCAAAGGAATATTCCCATCAATGCTAAAAACTGGTTGTATAACACCCCTTTTTAAAGGGGGTGATCCTACACTAGCAACAAATTACAGGCCGGTGTGTTCATTATCTGTGTTTAGCAAAGTTTTTGAAAAAATTGTAAAAGGTAGAATGCAGCGATATTTAGAATCCTACAATTTATTATCTCCAAATCAATATGGCTTCCGTAATAATAAAACAACGCAAATGGCTATTTTAAATCTTACGGAATATGTAAATATAGCTAAGGAGAACAGACATAATGATATCAATATTTATGGATTTGAGTAAGGCGTTTGATGTAATAGACCTTAATATTCTACTTAATAAATTATATTGTTACGGCTTTAGAGGAGCAATCAGTGATTGGTTTAAAAGTTATTTGTCCAGTAGATATCATTTTGTATCAGTAAATAAGGTTTGCTCAACTAAAGCGCTTGTCAAACATGGTGTGCCACAGGGCTCAGTTCTGGGTCCACTGTTATTTTTATTATATATAAATGACCTTCCACGTTCATCTGACATACTGAACTTCATAATGTTTGCAGATGATACAACACTCTCTCTTTCTTGCAAAGATGTTAATACAGCTAAGAATATATTTCATTCAGAATTCATCAGTGTAATGAAATGGTTGACCACCAATAAACTCTTCCTAAATGCCAGTAAAACAAATTTCATGATTTTTACTAATAAAAGAAATGTATATCTTGATGAACTTAATGTTAAGGAAATCGCCATAAAGGAGTGTATTGTAACAAAATTTCTTGGTGTAATGCCAGATAAGAATTTGCAATGGAGTGATGATGTAAATTATATCGCGAAAACGATTTCAAGGAGCGTTGCTACTGTATAATGTTTAAACTTAGAAATGTAGTCCCTAAACAAGTTTTATTGACTTTATCATACTCTTTTTCTTCCTTATATAACATACTGCACCCTTGTTTGGGGAAACTCCGCTAACAACGCATTAAATGGTATCTTTGTCATCCAAAAACGAGCAAAAAGGTTAATATCTGATGCTGATTTCCTTGATCACTCTAGTGCATTATTTAAAGAGCTAAATCTACTAAAGCTCAACTATATAACCAAACTGGCACATTTTATTTTTATTTACAAGTGTAAGAACAAAATCATTAATTTGCAATGGGTAAATAGATATTTTGTAACTTATTAAGAAATCCACTCGTATCAGACCAGAAATAGATCAAAGCTTGTTATACCTCAATTTAGATTGTCTTCATCTCAAAAACTACCCATTTCCATTGGATTGAAACTATGGAATGACTTGCATGCCGATATAAAAAAATATTGTGAATGTAAATTTGTTTAAAACCAAGTTCAAATCCCGATTAATAATGGCATACTAACAAAAATCTAGTATTAATGTCCACTAATATTGTTTAATATTGTCCATTAATATTGTTTAATATTGTAATACATGTTTTAACTATTAATAATATTTATTTATTTATTTATTTATTTATTATTATTAATTAATAACAACTAGCTGCTTATTTTTAATAAGAGCCCAGTAAAGCCTAAAACTTAAGGGCCAAATTAAATAAAATAAATAGTCGAGCTTCACAATTACTCGTCATTGTAAATTGAAAAAATGTATTTATTTTATTATTATTAATAAAGGTTATTCTATTCTATATTATTATTACTATTACTATTACTATTACTAGTACAGTTCCCGTCACTTCGCTGACGGTTAGACAGGCTAAACTACAAAAAAAGAACCCAGCCGTGAAAATTTTGAGCTTCACATTGTGTCAACATTTCTGAATCTGGTATCTCCCAAAACCTCCTCACCCCCATTCATACAACTTGGGGGCTAACCCCCTCCCCCATTACCCCCACCCCTCCCCATTACCACACCCATCCCCCATTACCCCCACCCCCACCCTTCCGCCCACCCCAACCCTCACCCTTCCCCCATTGCTAAACTACAGAAAAGAACACAGTCATGAAAATCTTGAGCTTCACATTGCCGCCCGTAATACAATTTCTGAATTTTTTTTACAATTTCTGAATTTTTTTACAATTTTTTCTCAATTTCTGAAAGTGTGACGGACGGACAGACAGACAGACAGACGGACGGACAGCTCTCTTATTATAGTATAGATTATTATTTTACATGCCAATCCCAAGCTAAATACAGGGTGTCCACAAATTCCTGTTTCCGTTTTAAAATTTTATTGCAACAAAACCAAAGGAGATAGAATAATGCATTTTTTTGCATTTTGTTGCTTAAGTAATGGAGTTTTTTCCTTGATTTACAGGTTGTAATCCGAGTGTCAAATTGCTATTGACAGAAGCTTGAACGAAAATGGTGACTACACAGGAGAAAGCTCAATGTGTATTGTGTAATCTGGTTTGTAAAGCTTGGATTATTTGTACTTTATACGCGTGAAGATGCAATCTCTTGTGTACAACTTTGTGTACCGTTCATCTTGGTAGCTGCATTTCACTTGAAGCACGACGAATAGGCTTTCTAGGAGGGCGTTGGAACATTTCTTGGACGAGTCTTGGCGAATCAATCGCATTTCCTGTCTCCCAAAACTTGCAAAACCACCACCTAATACTGGGTTTGGAAGGAGGATCCTTGCCATATTGACGGCGGTAATTCCGTTGAACAGTTGTCACTGATTTACACTCCGCAAACCAGATTACACACTGAGCTTTCTCCTGTGTAGTCGCCATTTTCGTTCAAGCTTCTCTCAATAGCAATTTGACACTCGGATTACAACTGTACACAAAAAAAAAACTCCATTAGTTAAGCAACAAAATGCAAAAAACTGCATTATTCTATCTTTTTTGGTTTTGTTGCAATAAAATTTTAAAACCGGAACAGGACTTTGTGGACACCCTGTACATCTTTTTTTTTTATATATGCAACACTGCAGCGAAAAGAAAGGGATTGAAGGCAGTCAGTAAGAAGTGTGAAAGTAAGAAGACAAAAAGCCTTTGATTCCATCCGGTCAAGTAGAGCTGTGTGGGTTGAGCCACTCTACACACGAGAAGCATACTTCATACAGGGACTGATAAGATTCCTGTACAGAGACAGCAACTGAGTAGGGGTGAAGAAACAACTGCGGAGCCGGTACAGCACACCTAACCTTGTAGAAGCTGTTTCTGAAAGAAAGTACATGCGATCTTTCCAAGAAAAATCACGAGAAAAGAAAATACGCCAAATGTTAAGAGAAGAGGAAGGATTGAGTTGTGTATTGTTGAAAGTAAGGGGATAGTAGTGTGGAAGATTGACGAGTAGACAGATGAAGGAACAGAGTTTTTGAAGCATTGAAAGCCACAAGGTTTTCTCTGTCCCAATCAGAGATAGTAGAAAGATCAGAGGTCAGGTGCATCATAGCCATCCCACGCAAAGCATGGAGTGAATGTTGAGGGGCGCTTTGTGAAGCGGGTGGAGAATTGAAGTGTGGAATCATCGACATAGGAGTGGATAGGACAGGAAGTGTGACTTAAGTCAGTGATAAATAAAAAGAAAGGAGTGGGTGACACGACAGAGCCCTGAGATGACATATACTCTCTTTCTAAAACAGCTTCCAAGAGGTTTGGTGTGCTGTACTAGCTCCGCAGTTTCTTCACCCCTACTTAGTCGCTGTCTCTATACAGGGGTCTTGCTCGCTCCTGTATGAAGTAGGCTTCTCATGTGTGGGGTGGATTACCCCACACAGCTTTACTTGACCGGATGGAATCAAAGGCTTTTCGTTTCATCAATTCCTCGCCTCTTACTGTCTTCGCTGCAATGATACCTCACTTTCTCTTTGCTATCGCTATTATAACTGACACTGCTCTTCTGAACACCCTAACTGCATGCCTTCTCCTTTAAGGAGAAGGGATGCATTACCAAACTTTCGACGCGCACATTCCTTTTCTGTCCACCTCTCTAACGCAAGAGTTCTCAATCCATCTTTCCCCGTCTATGACCTCCAGTCTTTAAAACAGTGTCCAGGCATCTTGAAAACGTTGGACTTGATTTTGCCTCTCTTCTATGTGGGGAAACGGGGTGGGGGGGTGTTTTTGTGGGCATTCGCCCTTGGCCTTTCCTTCCAACATAACAAAAAATCATTCGTTTGACATTAATGCTCATTTCCTTTAAAATGGTACACAGTCTTCAACGAGTCTTCCCGATTCCTCCTAGTACTAGAGACATTAGAAGAAATGCGAGTGTAAAATAGTGTAAGAGTGAGATTATGGTATGGCAGGGTTGGTGATTTTTTTATTTAAAAAAAAAAAATGTAAAATCCGATTTATTTGGGTTTTTTCTCCATGTTCAAAATTGACTGAAACAACAAGTCAAAAAAGATCCTTTTCATTCCTATAAGTTCTGTAACACTAATAACGAAGTAATTGAAGCAAACTATTGTATTAGCTATTTAAACAGCTAAGTCGTCTTCGAGGTTGGATAAAAAATTGCACCTTTGCAATATACGGAAGGTGCCAGTTTGTGAATATATCTAAGATTTATTCAAGGCCTAGAGTGCAATAGCTGTTGCAATGAGCACCGTGTGCGTTCAAGTAAACCAAGGGCGACAATTCGGGTAGGCTAACCGTTAATTAAAAGAGGATTCTTACTATGTTACAGGGGCGTCGATTGCTCTAAAATAGTCGGGGGGGGGGGACACTTCGCCTTCAACCAGCGAATCAAACAATACTCTGTATATATAGTTTTTATTTAAGTTTTAACTCCATAATTCTTTGCTTTGGGTCAGCAAATTAAACTATCATGACCAGATGATCTTAAATGTCTTCTAGAAAAGAAATATTTGTTTTACTGTATATCAAATCAGTGGAATAAAAATTGAAATTAATTATTGATGCTTTATAGAAATAATAAATATGTTCTACAAATGTTTATTCGCTTTAGGCCAGTGGTTATTATGATTTTAATTAAGGTTTAAAAAAAGGTTAACACAGATATCTTAATTTGTCACAATAATCAATGGAGCTATAAATAAATTCTATAACCTTGTTTTATTGAAAAATAAACAGCAAAGTTCATTACCATTCTTTATGTATTACCTATACTGTAGTGATTAATTAGTAGTTTTTGCGTTTTATAATTTTTTAAATTTTTATTCATATACTGATTTAAATCAGTGATTAAAAAAACATTTGATTTAAATCATGATAAAATAATTTGATTTAAATCATGATTTAAATCAACCAACCCTGTGGTATGGTAGGATCATTGTGAAAGTAGAAGGTGAGCGATAGGTGAAGTGTGAGTGTCTTTGAGCACTGCCTATAGTGCGAGTGTTGAAGCCTCAATATGAGGTAAGGTATAATTAAAATTATTTTTTTACTGCAAGAATTTGTGAAATATCGAATTATACATTTGTCAGAGTTTATTTAACTGGTACGTTTTAGTGACTCGTGATTTCAAACTTGTGTACGCGATATTTTTGTCTATTACAGTATTGTTTCAATAGACTTCAAAATTTGAAATCTGCGACAACGCTTAGGTTCGGCTGGGGAGCCGGATTTTCGGTTTAATTGAAATTCTGTTTCGTCCATCAGAGTTGAAAGTGAACGGGTAGAACGTTTTGTGGCCCCAATTCGGAAATTGGGTTTCAGCAATAAATTTAGAGGTCGAAGGCAGGATTGGAAGCAGAGCCTACCCTTTCCAGCCCATCTATGGCATTTTTTCCTCTTTTTTTTTTATGGAGGAAAGCGGGGCCAATGGAAAATGTCCACAAAAGCGACTCTCCCATAGAAGAAGAGAGCTAAAATCAAGGTCCGCGGTTTCCGAGATGCCTAGACACTCTGCGTTTGAAAGATGGGAGGTCATAGACAGGAAGAAAGATGGATTGAAGATCGTCCCAGAGTTGACCAGTTGAGTAGATGAAAAACTGAAAATACCAATTAACCCTCGTATGGAAAACTGATACGTGTGGGTAGTTGGGAGGTAACGAAACTGGTCCACTGAGTAGGTAGGTAGTTAATCTAACAATTATTAAACTCCTTTTATGTCAATAACTGGGTGGATGAAACCAATTGGTTGCTAACCAGAGTTATTCTCCACACGTATTTATATACTGTGTGATAGAGCGTGCTCGGTAGTAGACATACACTACCGGTCAATCAACAAACAAAATGGACGCTGATGGAAAAAGCCGGGGAACAACGGACTTACACGAAGAACGGCATGGCGAACGAAGGGGCTTGAAAACAGAAAAAGATCTCCACCAGCAAGTACGCTCTCAAAAATTAAGCAACTAGAAGAAAGACGTATACATACGACTGATACGAGTATCTATATGTGTGTGTTATATTCAAATTAAAAGTAACTAGAGCATGTACTGTATTTGTGGTTTTACTAAATATATAGTTTTTATTTTCGAATTAACTTTTACTATTTTTATACAGTAATTGTTCTATGAAACGCTCTATTAAAGTTTTGCCTGTAGCGTTACCCTTCCTAAAATTTTAGGACTACACCACTGGCGGCGCCGACTCTCACCAGACCGCTGCAATTATTCTTAATTTTTTAACCATATTATAGGTAAGTTATCAGCACTGCTACATCAGAGAATAAGGGTGTGTTCGTGTTTTAGTGTACATTCCCTTACGCCAGATTTTGCTGGTGAATGTTTTCCTACTACGATGAAACAAGATCGGTTGGATAGGTTGGCAACCTTATCAATTGAACATGCCGTCGCCAAGGATTTAGATCTGGATGAAATAATCCAAAGATTTGCAGCTGCTAAGGCCCGAAAAGTTCACCTTTGAAGCCAAAATTTTAACGAGTATGTATATTATTAATGCTACTTGGTTAATGGTTATTGAATTCAAATTAATAAAACATATTTTTCATTTTAAGATTTTAATAAAATGTACTGAATGAAATAAACAATAAAATTATATAAATTTTTTTGTCATTTTTTTAACTAAAAATCGTTTATATAAAAAATGGGATGGGGGCGGGCACCAAAGCAAAGTGCCCACTCCATACAGGGGCGAACAAGACCCCTGTACAGAGACAGCAACTGAGTTTTTAATTCAACCTGTGGTGTAGGTTATAAAATTTATTTCAGCAATTTAACTTACTCATAAGACTCTAACATCAGAAAATTAAACTCAGAACTTTAACATCACACCAGACCTAAAGCAATTGCACGAAGGAAATGCACCTACACCAACCTAACACCTATTCTAAGTCCTATTTCACATATAAGCGCAACCTATTCTAAGTTCTACTGTATTTCACATATAGGCGCAACCTATTCTGCATGTAAGTCCTATTTCACATATAATATAGGCGCAACCTATTCTAAGTCCTATTTGACATACAGGCATAAAACAGACAAGGCTTGGTATAAGGGTTTTAAATGCAACATTTGAGGATCTTTGCTCAGCCAAATTGGTTAACCTAGCACAAAACTCAAAAATAAAACCCTGCAACAAAATATACATTTACACATATACATACAGCATAAATTTGTGTGCCGAAATCTCTTACTAAAATGGGAACAGAAATTTTAGTTTTAAGATTTTGTTGTTTAAATCTCTAAAGAAAAGTAGTTTAGATTATTGTTATTGAAGAATATCAATAGGTTTTTTGATACATAGTTAAAAAAATAAAAATGTTTCAAATTGTTTAAAATTCGTTCGTTTTTTATTTTTGGCTTTTCACGGTAATTGTATCACCCAGGTCAGCCTTGAGGTAAAGGTTTATGGTAGGGTCTTGAATGGCGCCCCTCGGTTCGTTGGGTAGGAAGGGAAAACAAACTGATCTTCGTGTAAGATGGTTTGTCTTCTCTTCGTTTCGTGGTTAAACTTTTGGGAAACAGACTTTGAATCCACTTGTTAAATTGGACCATGACGTTGGTCATAAATTTCAGAAACCAAGTAGCTTCGAAGAAAGAGCTTTATTTTAAATTGATTTTTAAGGAAAAGGAGGAGCTTTCTTTTTGGAAGGGAATGTCAATATCCAGTCAAAGGACAATGATTCTTGTAACACCCAGTGAGGAAAAAGAGAAGCTCCTCTTTCCTTATGTATGGATGAAAGCTTTCGTAGGGACGACCTTATGTAATGAAAATGTTTTTGATAGGTCATTCAGAATATTGTAAGGCGGAGTCCTTGAAATTTTAAGGTGTAACTTAGATTTCTAAGTTAGTTGTAGCTCCGTCCTCAAAAACTAAAGTGGCTTGTAAACAAACAAATCTTTAAATTCTGTGGCATGCGTGAAAATTTCTAAGTTGAGTTAAAAACTGTCTCGCGTTGTTCTAAAATCTGAATTTCCTTTGTTTACGCGAACTTGTTTGTAAAAGCTTTATTGTTAGCGACAGAAAAAGAACTTTGTGAAATTTCTTTTAATTTAATTTTGTTCACATTAAATGTTAAACTTGTAAGCTTGCGACATATTACGTTTCCTCAGGGAAGAGTAAATATCTTGTGGTGATCTTGGTTCCCGAGGAAACCCGGGAAGTTTGCGCATGACTATTAAAAACCTTTGTGAGAAGTTATCTAATTTATTTGACGGACTTTTTTCCTGGAAAAATCTGCGGAACTCGCGCAGAACTGTTGAGAGTAAATTTCCTAAATTTTGTTAGTAAACTTATTTCTGTAAACTTCTTAAATTATGAAATTTGAATTTAGTGCTATTTTTAGTTACACGCAAATAAAAAAAAACCCTCTGTGTAAATGCTTTTTGAGACTTAAATACTTGCAAACATTTTCTTTAAATTAAGAATTTGATTTTTTTTTAAACAAAATTTATAATCGCACACCCGTATATTTCTTTTCAATTTATGTCCTATTTTGAGTGAAATTAAATAAACTTTATAAGAGGGAGTGTGTTGTTTCTATGTTACCTTGCAATAGGCCTCTCTTATAAGCTGAGGGAAAATTAACGTTGAAAATAAAAATTTAAAGTGGCCTTCAAGAAAGCCAAGAAAACTACGCGCATAAAATTGAAGGGCCATCCGAGTGGATAGGCAGAGTCATCCTGAAAGAAACGAACTCGCGATGGGCAATAAGTGCAATCGGAAAAAGGGTTGCACAACAGAAGACGAACTGGAGTAAAGGAATGCAATATATATATATATATGAAAATTATTTCACAAAAGTAACACGTGAAAAATATTTATGATGAATAAAACCACGAAGGAAAAGAAACACAGAATGGTGCTCAAGCGCTTTCGTCTAATGACATCCTCAGGAACACTAAAGTACATAAAGAGTTACAGCCTATATATAGGTTACAGAAAAAAAAAAAATATATATATATATATATATATATATATATATATATATATATATATACATACATACATATACAATAAACGGAGAAATGAAATTAAAAAAAATATATATTAAAAATTAAAAGATTGTGGAAGGGGCATACAACTTTGTAAGGAAACACTATCGATTTTTAGCACAAGATCAAACTACCGATTTTTAGCACAAGATTAAATTTTTTTTTTTTTTTTTTTTTTTCAATAAATTTAATCTTGTGCTAAAAATCGGTAGTTTGATCTTGTGCTAAAAATCGATAGTGTTTCCTTACAAAGTTGTATGCCCCTTCCACAATCTTTTAATTTTTAATATTTTTTTTTTTTTAATTTCATTTCTCCGTTTATTGTATATTATATATATATATGTATATATATATATATATATATATATATTTTTTTTTTTCTGTAACCTATATATAGGCTGTAACTCTTTATGTACTTTAGTGTTCCTGAGGATGTCATTAGACGAAAGCGCTTGAGCACCATTCTGTGTTTCTTTTCCTTCGTGATTTTATTCATCATATATATATATATATATATATATATATATATATATATATATACAGGGCGTCCCAAAAAAATGTATACACACTTTAACAGCTGATAGCTCAATTGATGTTTCTTTCTTTCCAAGTTAAACCCATTGGAATTAATAATGGCAGTCAGACTAAGCTTTGAACAAAGGAAATTCATTCTAAAATGCTACTGGAAGTGTGAAAACGCAGTTGAAGTGCAAAGACAGTTTAGGAGGGAGTTTCAAACAGATCCACCAACGCGACTTACCATCACTCGAATTAGAGATAAGTTTGAAGCCGATGGAACTGTTCAGAATGCCCACAAGAAGCGTTCCGGAAGACCACGGACATCGACAAGCCCCACAAAGCAAGAAAGAGTACTGGAAACGTATCACCAAAGTCCAAGAAAATCTGTGCGGCAAGCGAGTCGTGAGGTAGGAATTTCAGAATCGTCTGTCCAACGCATTTTGAAGCGCTGTCAATGGAAAAGTTACATTCCAAGATTAGTCCATGCTATTAATGAAGATGATGATCCGGACCGAAGAGTGGAGTATTGCGAGTGGTACTTGGCACGATGTGGATGTGGATTGGACGAAGGGGTTTCGTAGAATACCCTCCGCGTTCACCAGACCTCACACCACTAGACTTTTTTTATGGGGATACTTAAAAGACAAAGTCTACGCTATAAAACCTGCAACAGTCGCTGAATTGAGAGCAGCCATTGAACGAGAATGCACACAAATACCAAACGAAATGTTTCGTGATGTTTGCGATTCCATTGCTTCGCGTTATCAGCAGTGCCTGGACCAGAACGGACGTCAGTTTGAAAACAGGCGTTGACAAAACAATTAAATAATGTCTGTAGATTCTATTACATTTTGAAAATGAAATGTATTTTAATAAACACTGCCTTTATAATTATTTAAAGTGTGTATACATTTTTTTGGGACGCCCTGTATATATATATCAGTGGCGACTCCAGCTCTTCAAGACTACTCGGGCTCTTTTTAAATTTTCAAGTCTACATATGAGCCGACATTTAAATGCATGTCAATAACTTAAGATTATCAATAAAATAAATAAATACATACCTCGGTAAAAAAATTATTTGAATTTTATTTACTTGAACATAAGGTCCAAGCGTCTTGGTTTTAAAGCAAATTCCTTTAATATTTGGTCATGTAATTCCTTTTTGCTTTCTAAATCAATAAGTATTTCTTTTTCAATTGAAATCCTAGCAAGGGACGAGAGCCGTTCTTGAGCCATTGTGTTTCTTAAATATGATCTAATTCGATCAAAAACAGAGAAACTTCTTTCATTTGAAACAGAAGTTACAGGTATGGTAAGGAGGAGCTGAATCAGCTTTGCAGATTTGCATTTTCTAAAGTCACTGTCACGATAAAGATGTTTCAATTCGTTAACTAAGGATTTGGAGTCAATTACATTTGGATATTTAGTTTGTAAAGCATTAAGATGATGCATTGGAAAATTTTCAGCAAATTCTGGAAATTTGGTCACATCAATCAACTCAAAGAACGCAAACTCCTGAATGCAATCAAATCGTTCCCTCATTGACATTAGTATAATGTCAATTATTTCGAAATATATTGCTTTATAGTTCATTTGTTTGCCTCTAGCTCTTTTTCTCGGGGAGAAGGCAGGTCTTCGGATTGTTCGAAGTCTGCCATTGTTTCTTGAAAAACTTTATTATACGCTTTATCAGTACGAGCGCACTCAATAAATTCAATAAAGTCATTTACTTTCTGTTGTGCAAACTTCATGTCAAGCTGCTTGCATTGCAGAAGATGAAATAGTTTTTCGGCTTGTGACAATATATTTTCAGTTAATAAAAAACAGAAAAGTGAAATCATGCAATTTTATAAGTAGATTATCAGTTTGATTAAGAGTATCTTCATCCCATCTTGCACTGTCATCTAAAATCTTTTAAAATGCATTTTTCAGAGTTTCACGCTGCCTTTTTATTGCTGACACGGTTCTAGATCTATAGCACCACCTTGTTTCACAAAGTGATGGAATGCTAATATTAAGCTCTCTAAATAGAGCTTTTCGTTTGTACTTGAAGAAGCAAATTTACTGAAAGCACGTACATTGGAAAAGAACATTTTAGCCCCGTTAACTTTCTCTGACATTTTACTTAACACTAAATTTAACTTATGTGCATAGCAATGAATAAAATAGCCAAATTTAAAACCTTTTCGTCTCAGGCAGTTGAAGGCACGCTTCTCGAAACTTAAAAGTTACCATGTATCGCCAGAATTAAAAATTGTGCCTCTACAAGGCCGAAGGATATAAGCCCGAGTTGAAATGTTTTTTTCTTTATAAAAAAAATTAATAGGAGGAAAAACGTATTTTATTTAATGAGAATTAGAAGAAGGACTATTATGTAACCGTATGCAAGCAAATAATTATTCATTAAAAGAACTTTAAATATACGATATTACTTATACTTTCTCGGGCGTAATGTCTTGCGCCCGAGTAAAGGATCTTGAAAGATTACACGAAAACTTAATGTGTCAATATAGTTTTTTTATAAGTAGTAAGGGTATCTAAATGCGTTCAAAATTTGCTTGCGTGACGAAGGCTAGACAGAAAAATAGTAACATACTACCAGCCAAAAGCCATTTTTACAATTTGTATTTAAAACTTTTTTTAAAAACTTAAATCCATAAATACACAATCTCATGCTTCTCCTTGCTCCTTGCCTCTCGGGCTCAGCCCGAGAAGCCCGAGTGCAGGAGTCGCCACTGATATATATATCTGTCTGAACATAACCAAGGATCAGAGAGTAAGGGCTTTTATTGCTGCGCCTTGGTTCTGTGCACATAATTTTGTGCCAAAAATTATATGGTTAGACAGTGGCACATACAAACTACTCTAAAGGGTTTTATGGCCTACCTTGTCCATAGCCCTAACTATTCAACAAGGGGCTATGGCCAAGGTAGGCCATAGCCCAAACTATTCAACAAGGGGTTTATGGCCTACCTTGGCCATAGCCCAAACTATTCAGCAAGGGTCTGATGGCCTACCTTGGCCATAGGGCAAACAACAAGAAGGGTCTTATGGCCTCCCTTGGCCAGAAACCAAACTATTACAACGGTCTTATCGCCTCCTTTGGCCAGAGACCAAACAACACAGAAACAGTACAGGATTCAAACCCCCAAGCCCTCCAGATCTACCTGTGGAGTAAAATTTACTCTACCAAAACTGCGGGTATTGATTAGTCTGAAGTGGTAGGAGGTTTGAATACAGTACAAACTCATTTAACCAAACAACACAACATGGCCAAACTTCCTCAAATCTCCGTGCAGCTGGCTGTCTACGGATGACCAGACTGCAGTCACGCCTGTTGCGTGGCACGGTCAGAGTGCCGATCGGCTCCCGGGGCCGGACCTATTCTCAGCGTGCTATTTTTCATTTACGGGGAGCAATTGCGTGCTCCCCGGACTACTCTTACTCTCCGGCGACATTAAGACTAATCCAGGCCCCACTACAACTTACACATGTTACCATACACAAAGACATAGACACAATAGCACCATGAGACACATACAGAAGTATAATATTAACATATTACAGTACAACGTAGATAGCCTCACAAACAAAATCACGCAGCTTAGGGAATTCGTACACAAACAAAACATTCACATAGCACTTATACAAGAAACAAAACTAAAACGCACACACAAAACACCCACCATCCCTGACTTCACGGCGATCCGTCAAGATCGTATTGTGGGTAACGGGGGTGGACTCATCACTTACATACGTAAAAGCATTAGCTACACTGATGCCACCCAAAACATTACAAACACAATCCAAGCATATAACACGATAAAAATACAGGCAGTTGACATTAAAACATGCCAAAACACAACACACTAATCAACATTTACATCCCACCAGATAGTTCACCTCAGGTGCCAGCCAATTACAATCCACAGTTACACAATCTGGCCTCTCTCACTAATGTCATCTTAGGAGGAGACTTCAACGCTAAATACACTAGTTGGTACCTGCACAACCAAAGCAACACCAGAGGCGCCAACATAGCCACACAACTAATCAGCCTCTTCATTCTTAACAATACAGAAGAACATACACACATACCACATCAAGCAGGATACTCAAACTCCTCCCTAGACATAACGTCCTGTTCCCCCTCACTAGCAACACATACACACTGGAGAACAGAAAAACAACTGTCATCAGACCACCTGCCCATCATCATTACAACACGTTCTACACTCTGCCCCAACAGCCTTAGGCACATTTACAGAAATTACAAGAAAGCTGATTGAGAACAGTTCAAAATACAGACTGAGGAACAATTCACCACATTAAACAGCACACCCATCATAAACATCAATACAACACTCAAGACATTTAATCAGATCATCAGTAATGCAAACAAATACATACCCGAGGGCAACATTAGGAAATACAACCCAAATTACACTAGAGAAATAGCCCACCTCATAAGGCAACGTAACAACCTCAAACATAACACACAAACACCACACACAGAAGCCATAAAACAGCAGATACAACAGCTCAACATAGAAATAAACAAGAAACTCAAAGAAAAACAACCAGAAACATTTATGGAATTCATAACAACACTAAACCACTCCACAGATACATCCAGGCTATGCAAGACTATAAACAGCATTACCCACTCTAACAGCGGCATTCACACCTCACACGCGGCTATCTGTTGCAGCCAAAATAATATCCCAATATATACACAACAAGCTAACATTCTAGTTAATCACTACGCAAAGATAAGTCACTTAAACAGAACAACAACCAGAAACACGCAGACAGACAAACAGCCAGACACAAGAAAACCTACAGACTCGACACGACCATTACACCCTTCAATACAGACCAGACCACCAAGATCATCAAAAACATTAAGAATTCGAAGGCTACTGAACCAGACAACATCACTAACATACACCTTAAACACTTGGGCCCACAGGGAATACTAGCTCTCACAAATATCAGCAAATATTCATACCAACACTGTATTATTCCTGATATATGGAAACAAGGTAAAATTATTATACTACTCAAACCAAACAAAAATCCAACAGAACCAGCTTCCTATAAACCCATTACTTTACTATGCACACCTTCCAAAGTAACAGAAAGACTAATCTTACAAATCACCAACCCACACATACCACTATCGCCTACTCAACACGGATTCAGACCTCGCCACTCAACCAGACATTACTCACTAACCTCACGCAGCACATCATGGATGGCATCAACTCCAGACGACCAGCTCAACGTACACTATTAGCAACAATAGACATTAGGGCGGATCGAAAATGAGGTTTTTAAACTTTTTTTCGAAATTCAAATATGGCTAGTGCGGAAAATATGTGGGTGCTATAGATAATGACTGTGCATAAATATTAGTCCTGCGAAATTATATCTTCAGGTGCCACAAAGCCGTCGAAAAAAGTGAAATATAATGATTTTCATATATTCTGCATTAGTACAATAACTGAAACTTACTTGTTCTTATTATATATTAAGTGTTCCAATTACCAAAATAGTTACTGAATTACGCAGCTCTTAGTTTATTTAGATCAATGTTCTTTTGATTAATGATCTAAATAATCCAGAACTCACCACGAGGAGGTGGCTGCGTGTCGAGCTCCACCCATGCCCTCCCAACCACCCATCCTTGCGCATGTTTTTTTCTATTAACGTTTTATTTAAACTTTATATTCAGCTTTACTTTCGGAATGATGGCATTTTTTTACGTGACTGAAGTGTTGATCTTATGAAGCCATCTCGCGCGTTCAATCCAAATACTTTTGATGATGCTTCAGTCACTAATTTTACCATTCTTTCTACTACTTGTGTATGACAAGGGAATTTCTCGAATGGAGGGGTACTCTTGTTTTCTATGAATTCTTCAATCTCATTTTCTGTCAGGTGTCTTGTCACAGGTGGTTCAGTGACAATGCATTTTTGCCAATTAATTAAATCAGTAAAATCAGTAGCTTCAAATTGAATAACAGGTACTGTGAAACGCCTCACAACTTTTTCCTTGTTTGTTTGCCTTGCTTTCTTTATTCGCCTCCACGCTAATTCTCTTATGGCGCTGCGGTCGTCATGAATCATTGATGCTAGAATATTTTCTGGATTTGCAAAAATGCATTTCTTTGTATGACAGGGTTTACAATATCCTTTACTTCGTCATTCAGTGTTCTTGTTAGTTCAATAGTTTTGAAAACATGTTTTGAGCCATTGACAAAAGACGTACTTTGCTTAATAGAAAACCACATTGGGATGTAGACCTTCATTATAAAAGAAGCAATGTTCATGAGGTTCTCAGATGGACTTACAGTTGAAACGTATAGACGAAGCAAACGATTTGCTGTAGTCAGCCATCGTGAATGTGCCATTTTGCCTGGACTACGATGAGCAAGAACTGGAGAGCAATATCCCTTTGTTATGGCCTGATGAATATCAATTAGATATTTTTGGTCGGTGCTAAGATCTCCACAGTCTACAGTTGGTTCCTCAGCATCAATCCTTTCAAACTCGACTATAGGAAGACTCTCACAGTTCTCTAATTCCCTGCCAATAGGACCGGTGAATCCGCGGGGGCCAGATGTTTTTCCATCCAGCTTTGCAACTAAATGGCGTAATGGCAATTCATTGGCATGGAGCTGGCACACTAAATGTTGAACTGGCTTCTTCAGCTTCAATTCTATAAGCCTTATAACGCCTCCCTTTTCTCCAGTGTTGACTGCTGCACCATCGCATCCAATGGCAACAAGGTTTTCCAGGTTCATGTCATTATTTCCAATATACTCAAACATTCCTTTACATATTTCTTCAGCTGATCCAGAATTCACAGAATAATGGCCCAAATAATCTGAACCAGGTTCTCTCACTAAAGTGATATGTTCTTCTGTTACCTTCTTCTGATATACTTTGGACTCTTTTTTTTCTTGGAAGAGTGTAGAATCTTTTCGACCATCAAAATAGATTCCTCTGATTGGGACCTGATTTTGATCTTTCATAATTTCTGATCTCTTCTTTTGTCTTTCTCTCCTGATTTTACTCCTATCCACTACTTCAGATGTATTGTCAATAGAAACTTCCCCAATATCTTGCAATACTGCACTAACAATGAATGCTGCAGCTCGATCTGAAACTGCAGTCCTGTCACAAGCAGTAGCCACTGAAGGTAGATTTGTAGTTTTCCTTTTCTTGAATAATTGTTCTTCAGGTTGTTCGAGCTTTCTCTTCGAGCTAACTGGCTCTGGAAATGTATCGTCTGATATTTCGCCAGATTCACTTTCACTATTTGATGTCGATGATGATAATTCAACATTTGTATCCTGCAATTTCTCCTGTGAAGATTCTTTGGTGAGCCTCACAGCTTCTTTTTGCTTTCTTAGCAACGTAGATGCTTTTTTCTTTGAGAGTGTAATATCTACTCTATCAATAAACAGTTTTCTTTCACTCCTTTGATCTAAGAGGAACGTCACTTCTTCCTTTGGAACCGTTTTTTCTTTGGGACAAGAACATTGTGTTAGTACTTTGCACTTGCACGCTGCAATGTCAAAAAGTTTCGTGTGTGCTTCTTTTTTGAACATATCAATCTTTGCTTTGTAAGCTTCAGAATTTTTTCTGCTTTGGTATGGCTTCATAATGACACGATACTTTTCGTGGTAGCTTCTGAACATTGTTTCAATTCGCCTGTCTGACAGAATTGGGACGGAAGCACTTTCCCAAATTGTTTTCAATTTATCAACAACTTGTTCTAATATTTGAGATATTGAAGGATCTTTATTAGTATTCTGTTTCAAATCGTTTCTTACAAACAAGTAATATTTAAAAACTCCTTCGTATGTAGGAAGATTCCTGTGCCACAAATCTTCCCCATACCAAACATGGGGCACTCAGTTGAGGCCCTGGTTGATTTTGCACAAACTCGAGAATTTTGAAAGTATACAAATCTGAAAAAGAAAGAGCTAATATCAATTATACGTTAATTTCAGTTAATAGTACATGGCAAACTTAGGGCAACACAATACAGAAATGCAAAATATATAAGAAATATAGTTTAGACTATTGAGTAACGCCAACAACAGAACACCCACCTGCTACGAGAGCGACAGCTACACTGAACCGAGGTACTCACGTGACAGCTGAGTGAGCTGACTATAGAAAACTGTTTTTAGAGATAGAAACTTTTTTTAAAGGTTGACTGAGCTATTTTTATACAAGTGTGAATAAATTCTTGTCTATTGTGCATCGTGGACTCTTCTGTAATTATTGGTTAAAATCTGCTTTTTTCAATTTTTTTCAATATTGAAGGTCATTGTGGCATCTGAAGATATTAATGTTATGATTTTAAATTTATACCAGCTTATTTCCTCACTACTCCACACATTTTCCACACTAGCCAATTTGAAAATTCGAAAAATGAGTCTTTCACTCCGCCCTAATAGACATTAGTAAAGCATTTGAAGCTGTCCCACGCTTCCCTCTCATAAACAAAATACTCAACACAAACATGCACAATAACATCAAAAGGTGGCTGAGCAACTATCTTTCAGGAAGATACTCACATGTCACATTTAATGGCAAGTCATCCAAAAACAATCTTTTTCCGAACGGGGTCCCTCAAGGCTCTGTTCTCTCACCAACACTGTTCAACTTATACATGCATGACATTCCAACACCCATAGATAACAAGCTTACCTTATCATCATATGCAGATGACATCACTCTAACATCCACCCACAACAACATCGACACCGCTACAAATAACCTACAAACATACATAAACAGTATACAAGACTGGCTCACACACAGTAGACTCAAAGTAGCGCCCTCAAAATCAACCATCACCTTGCTTACAAGCAACACAAAAGAACACCAGATAACTCCACAGCTTACACTAAACAACACCAACATTCCACACACTCACAGGACCAAAATACTTGGGGTCACATACAACATCATTATCTTTTGCAAACCACATTCAGGACATTAAAAAAATGTACGTCAGACTTAACACACTTAGGGTACTAACAGGCACAAACTTTGGACACCAGCAGGAAACAACATCACTCATATACAAACAATATATTCGCTCAGTTATGGACTATGCTAGACCATGCTGGGCACCCATTATCTCAAACACACACATAACACCTTACAGACAATACAAAACAACGCACTTCGTATCATTACAGGATGTACTCAAACAACACCAATAGAACACCTGCACACACAAACAAAAATACTGAAAGTTAGGGAACATTTAGACATGAGGGGAATACAATTCATGGCAGGAGCGACAACTAACCCACAAAACCCTTGTCACTACATGCACAATCATGCACCGACACCTCGCACCATTAAGGTAACACCAGAGAGACATTATAACCAAATCCTCCATTCCATACCAAGCCCCACAGACATCACACAGTAAGAAAACACATACACACACACACCTAACCCACAAAGCACTGACACGACTCGGTCCGAATGCGGTCGTAGGTGCGAAGCCGCCACCCATTAACAGGTCAGAGATCAACCTGAGCAGATCGGATCGAGTTAACTTAGCACGATTCCGATGTGGACATCACCCCAACTTACGGACATATAAACACAGACTAGACAACTCCACAGACGACACCTGCCACCTGTGCCAGGAAACACCACAAACAATTGAACACATTATGACAGACTGTACCGCTCTAGCACAACAACGAACACAGCACAACATCACTAGTGCGCTGAACCTCTGGTCCACTCCGGAGAGGGCGATCGGTTACCTGCGTGCCGCCGGCTTGCTCGATCAGGGTGGGCTGATCGGCTAAACAACAACAACAACAACATGGAAGTACAGTACCTTTCAATTAACTCACCAACATAGAAGTCACTTTAAAACATAAATCGTTAACAAAACATGACGAAACTCCAAAACAACATTAGTAAACCAGCATTTAAAAACTGGTGACTTATAAAATTTACACAAATAATTAGCAAAGTTAAAATGCTTGATAACTTTACTTTAATTCCATTAATTTCCTATACCTACGGGGAGTCAAACTGATTGACATAATAAATGCAAAAAACTTCACTTTTTTACGTGAAGGTCAAAATATGATTGACATAACTTTAACCACACTTGAGAAGTTGGCCTCTTAAACTTTTATACTTAAATAGATCTTGAGTAACCTTTCTTTTTCTAAGTTCCTACTTCATTCTTTTTAACTCATTTCACATGGTTTAAAACACACTGTTTATCAAAAAGTTTAATCTATAACATACAAATTTTTCTCCGACCCTCCCCCAGTGTATGGAACTTTACACGCCTACAACGTGGTATCGTATGTGGTACCTTTATTTCTTAATTAAATACAAGTTATTAATTCATTGAATTAAATAGCTACAAAATTGTCTCGGGATTGGCGACATAGCCTGTTGGGAATGGAAATTAATTGCCATACATAGGACCCCATATGTAGGCATTGGACCTGCATGACAACAAGAAAACCAAACGAATTATTTCGTCTCAAAATTTTCCATTGCTGACTCATAAAAATTACTTCGAGAGAAGAGTCAACGAACTTTGAAAAATCAGCGAATTCCTGAGACGATTTATATTTGCTGCGCTCGGAGCTGCTTATGTTAAGCCCTGCTTTTAAGCAAGGAAGATGTACTTTATCTTCCTAAAAGTTCTGAGTGAATAACAAGTAATATAAACCTAATAACTCAAAAGGATAGGCCTATACCTTCAGGAATTTAAATATAGTGATTGCCTATATTAATTAACTCAAATCAACTTGTTGTGTAACTCCATCGTACCGCGGCCCTACATCCCTACATCGGAAAAGATCGTCGCACCCTACAACCAGATGCTAGACCCAACGAAATAATAAGGTAAGGTAATTTCTTTGTTTACCATTGGGCAGCGCTAAAATACCGAAGACAAATAAATTTAACATTAACCACTAAAAACAATACATAAAGAGGTCCTTTGAAGATCTCCACATACATAACTCTTTAACGAAAAAACGTAGGGTTTTTGTCGTTAACTCTCCACTGAAATCTGCTGGAAATTTCCAACGGATGAGAAGTATCAGGCAATCAACCCATAGCCCTATATAGTTTTTTCACAATATGCATATGATGTAAAATATCAACGCACTGTCACGACGAAGTATGAAGAAGGAAACCATTTTTGAGGAAGATGTAAATTTTTATTCCTTAACACCTATACAGTTTCGGCTCCTCGCGAGCCCTTTTCAATTGGTAATGACCGTATAAACAAAGAAAACAGTTTATATACACCTAGAAGTTAATTACACTGGTCGACAAAATCGAACGTTTTTCTCTCATCAAAGATGTTTTCACACTTTTCTAGACTAGTATTTTACGCTGATTCCAAATCTGTTTTCGGTTTTCCTCTAGCACATCTAGTTATCGAAATATGACTGGTGTTAATTTCAGCACAATTTATCGTAAAAGTGCAACTTTATTCATAAAAAGAAATGTACACCAACCTAAAAACGTTGCGAGTACGATTTTCTTTTGTTTGTCCCGATCGTGACGGTACAACATCTAGCAGTAGTCTGGCAGCATACTTTCGTTCCAGAAACTTTGTTAGCGATTTTCCATTGACTGGATGTCTTGATGGAAACGTTCCCCCTGTTCGCCACTCACCGCACCAAGGTTTTCGGGAAAGAAATCTAAATGCGAATGTAAAAAATGTATTTTCAAGGACATGCGACAGCCCATTTCTTGATATGCATCGAACAGTTTCTGAATTCCATCTTTGTATGCGGGAGACTTGTGGTTACCCAAGAAGTTTCCACAAATCCATTTGAAAGCCTGCTATACTTTTAGTTCTACGGCATTGAGGCTTTCTTCAAAACCTTCATCCTGCAGAACCTCCCTGATTTGGGGCCCCACAAAGATTCCCTCCTTCAATTTCGCGGCACTGATGTTTGCAAATTTCTCAACAAGGTATCGAAACCCTCTCGAATTCGCCTTACCCATCGCTTTCACAAAATTTTTCATTAAGCCGAGCTTAATGTGGAGAGGGGACAGGAAAATCTTCTTTGGATCAACTAAAGGAACACACTGGACACTGTCCGTTCCTGGCTCGTGTGTGCTTCTTTGATGCCAGTCACGTCTGATGTAATGATCCGCGGTAGCACAGCTGTCTCATAGGCATAGGAAACAACAGTGTTTCGTGAACCCTCCTTGCATGTCCACTAACATACCAATGACTTTGAGATCACCACATATATCCCATTGATGAGTGCTGTATTGGATTGCTTCGAGTAGTATATTCATGTTATCGTACGTCTCTTTAGATGAATGGAGTGGGCGATCGGGATGGACGGCTTTAAGTTCCCGTTATGCACCATCTGAATGGCGCCTCTTCATTGATTCCTCACAGCGAAGCTTGAAAGCGGTTCTTCTGCATAACGGGAACTTAAAGCTAAGGGTATCACGCTTAACCATGCGAACCGTCGAGTCGTTAACTTTGACTCGTTGAAGGATCTAGTGTACTTGGAAGCTGAGGGAGACCAGCCACCCCAACTGACTGTGGGGACGCACAATTTTCGGGCGCAGAAACTGGGGTGTGTGAAGGAACTTAGAGGCACGAAGGTATGCCGTAACACCTATAGGAAGCGTTACCAGGTGCCTGGTACCTATGATACCGTGCCCTTTGGTTACCTTAATCCTTGATTGTATTTATATATATATGTGTATTGTTAACGATACGTTTATTTATCACGTATATTTACTTCAATTAAGGTTTCATTTTCTCCTTTGCGTGCATGTGTGTGTGTGTGTGTGTGTGTGTGTACAGTAAAAAGCTAAGCTCCGCCCACTGTAAGATCGGTCACGTGACTCCTGCCACGACCTGAGCATATCTCTATCCCTGAGTGCCCAGTTGACTTCTGCATACCCTTGAGCTCAGACGTGTATTCTCCCGCGTACACGAAAAATAGTAATGGCTACCTTTAATATTGCGTGTTCAACGTTTATGAAATGGTATTCGGCAAAGTGCCAAGATGTGGTGGATACTGAAAAACTCCCTATTTCCCCCTCATTTAATACTTTTAAGGCTACAATGAGCCGTGCGAAGGACCAAGATGTTCAAATACTCTACGGGTATTCTGACGAGGGCATTGTAGGAATTCGTAGTACAAACGATGTATTGAAGTATGTTGTAGACCTAACCTTTATAAAAGCTCACATATACCGCGAAGTAGAAGAAGCAACACGTTCAGAAGATAAGCAACGGTTACGGATAGTGAGTCTTGTTGATGAGTGGTGTGACAAGCGATATTATGTCGTTACATCATACCGACTACTCATACCCTACGGTTGAGAATGTAAATCTTGTGATCATGGAGAATCTTAAGTTTTTTTTACCACTATTTTAATATATATATCATGACGAGATTTGTAGTGAAGTTGTGGCTAATGGGCTGTGTGAGTTTTTAACAGACTTTAGAGAGGAGTATCGCTTGTTAAACAAAAAGGATAAATATGGGCATAAGTTTCTCTCAAATAGTGCACCGGATTGTGAAGATGTCTAGTTTGTGGAAATGAACGTCTGGTGAGTGATAAAACATTAAAGCCGGTATTGCTTCATGTAGCGGAAAATTCTGATTGTCCAGGGGCACAAGTGTTCGAACAAGCCTATACACACTTCAGCAGTTTATGGTGTGACTCGCCCCCCACATCGAGCCGCTCACCCGTGTACCTCAACCCTCCAAAACACACGAGTTCGAACAAACCCGTACACGTTTCATCACCGTGACTCACTCCGCCCGTTGAGCCGATCCGTCCACCTGTGGCTCATAGTCATCTCAGAGCTTGAACCGACTGGACGTGCGAATACGATGGAACTTCCTTTGAGAAGCATTCTCAACGCCGCGTACGATGTCTCCGTGACGAAGTCATTGCGCGTGTTCAGGCGTGAAACCGGCACCATTAACTATGTACTTGAAACGATTTGCAGGCAAGCAAACTCTGGTAAACGTAATGTTATTTATTTAAGTGTTGAGGAGATGAATAGAGTCTTCGTGGTAGTTGAGAAGTGGGGAGAGGACCGTTATAAAATACCTGCAGGTGTAGGTACAAGAAGAGAGCAGATTAGTGATACCCCCTCATATGCCGTTGTTTGCACGTTGTATATAAATAGTGATCAGCCATGCATTGATATACGACTGATGTGAAAGAATGCATCTGATAATAACGTTCTTGTCCCTACGCGAAACCGTTTCATCCTCGACAGAACGTTTGAAATCGTCGGATTCCGCAAGCTGAAGCCAATATTAAACGCTCGTATTACGGATATGATTTAGTTTGACACGGTTTTTGAATCCGCATACACCGCTCTGCTCGACGGATTTATTGAATGTAGGAATGAACAAGGCGAGAATGGCCTAGAGCTGGATGCATATTTAAAGGGTTTATATTCTTCGAAATATTCGAACTTTGGTACAAAGCACTTGAGTGGTACAGGGCAGAGCTTGCCTACACTGTTCACCCTGAAGAGCTGTATCTCTATATAATAAATAGCTGTCGTTACGACTTGGAAGATTATTTCAATTGCCGCTATGCAGAGTGAAGAAGAGTTCACGATTAAAAAGCTCGGGACGTTAAGAAAAAATCCTCGATTGGAAAGGAGTGTTTATAAACTTGTATTTAATAATGATGTAGTTAACGATGACCTCTTTGTGCGTGCTTTTGATTGTATTCTAGCCGTGTTTAAAGATAACTTGCCAACCGAATGTAAAGTGGGCACAAAAATAGTATTGAACGATATAAAAGCCATTTATGTCGAGTATAGGCATCCGTATAACTTGAGCGGTGAAGTATTGCTTGGACAGTTTTACCGTGTAGTGCAAAGTAATAACAATGTGAATGTAGACTCGATTACGTGTGAGTTTAGCGTTTTGCGCCGTAGAACATGAAGTATTTTGATGTATATTTATTTATTTATTTGTGTGTATATATATATGTATATATATATATATATATATATATATATATATAATATATATATACACACATTCAACTGCAAAGAACACGCAGTATAAATAACGTAAAGAACGACGCTTGTATAGGAGATATCCGGCCCAAGACGAGAGAGAAAGAACGAAACAAATGAAAAAATGAGGTAACCACCCGGGGTTACCTCATTTTTTCATTTGTTTCGTTCTTTCTCTCTCGTCTTACGCGGAATATCTCCTATACAAGCGTCGTTCTTTACGATATATATATATATATATATATATATATATATATATGTGAATAGAAACGACATAAGTGTTAAGGAACGTTTCTGCACACGAGGAGGAGAGATAACGAATAATGAAAAATGAGGCGAACCGCCCAGGAATCGAACCCAGGGCCTTCCAATTGCCGGTTGGACGCTCTACCATTATGCTACGGACCTCACTCAATCACAAATCGAAATTCCCCCACATAGGGCAGAAACCAATGCCCTGAGAGGGCACCCTCGCAAACCGTGAATATGCGCATATAACTGCAATGACTGCGCGGTCATTGCAGTTATATGCATATAGATATATATGTGTGTGTGTGTGTATATATATATATATATATATGTGTGTGTGTGTGTGTATATTTCCTGTACTAATATGCAATTGATTATACGTTTCGTATATTATTATTTTCAATATATTTAATTATTTAATATAACTGTGTATATATATATTTTTCCTGTACTAATATATTGATGGCTATACTACAACGTTTTATATATTATTGATTATATATTTCTCGTTCGTATTCCTTATGCTATTAGTATTTTTTGATCATATATATTCCATTGTATATTTATTTTGATATCCAGTATATTTATCGCTCGTATTTCTTATGCTATTATTATTTTTTATCTTATATATTTCATTGTATATTTATTTTGATATATTCGTCGTTCGTATTTCTTATGCTATTATTATTTTTGATCATATATATTCCATTGTATATTTATTTTCTATATATTTATTTTCTATATATTTATTTTCTATATATTTTGTGAAATTGAATCCATTAATTAGTCTAAATAAACAGAATGATGTAATGGTGTTTTATTTAATTATTTTGGTTGTGCACGGCATTTAATTACAGCAAATGGCTGCCTTCTAAAACGGATTTCTAAACCAACTGCGAAATATATCTGAATAGCAAAATCTGGCAACCCTAATAATGTACACCTGAACAAGCCAATTACGCCTTCGAAGTCAACTGGCTGTTTAAGTCAGAATATGTGCTTTAATTAAATAAATAAACGGAATCTGGCAACTCAATAATGTACACCTGAACAAGTCATTTACGCCTTCTAAGTCAACTGGCTGGTTAAGCCAGAATATATGCTTTAATTAAATAAATAAACGCAATCTGGCAGCTCAGCCAGATAAGCCAACTGTCTGGTTAAACCAAAATATATGATTTAATTAAATAAATAGCGTAATCTGGCAGCTCAGCCAGGTAAGCCAACTGGTTGATTAGGAACAATTAAGACAACGGCCGCTCGGCTAAAGTCTTAATATGCGCTTGGCTCCGGCCAGGCGAACACCTCTCTTCCTCTCCTTCTCCTCTCTTTCTCTTGGGGGATAACGCCGCCTCCAAGTTGCATAACCATTGTTGCTCTTGCAACATCTCCCCCTTTGTTGCATAACATCTTGCCACATTCCACCCTTTCTTGCATAACTTTTGCAACATTGATCAACATTTGTAATTGTATTGCACTCTCTCCTTTTGCGCCCATGCTACTGGTCTTGTGGCGGCGAATGTATAAATGGGTCAACACACAAACTAATCTTGTAAATAGCCAACATTAATGGTCCTGTAGCTACTGAAAGTAAGGTAGGCTGGATGCTATATGATAGCTATTGCAATGAAATGGAGGTTAAAGCTCTTTTTGTTAAGATTGAGGAGAACAGCCATGGTTTGGAAAGGCATTTGAAAGCCTTTTGGGAACTTGAATCCATTGGCATAAAGGACAAACAGGAGAAGCAGGCAAGTACAGTGAACAGTGATGTTTCAGAGCAATTTGAAAGAGGTACTGGGTTTAGAGATGGTTGCTACGAAGTTGGCCTCCCTTGGAAGGATTCTTGCAAACCCAGCTCAAACCTTCAGCTAGCCAATAGGAGGTTGGAAACTTCATTGCACAGGCTAAGGAAAAATGAGGAGTTGTTAAATGAATACGATGAGGCCATCCTAAGCTATGTAAAGGAGGGCTATGCTGAAAGGGTGCAAGGTGAGCTGGTGAGCCAGGAGGCACATTATCTGCTATACCATGCAGTGGTACGGCGAGACAAAACTACCACCAAACTGAGGATAGTTTTTGATGGCTCAGCCAAGGACAAAGGTGGTGTATCCTTGAATGACTGTTTGGATGCTGGGCCAAATTTAAATGCATATTTATTTTCCTTGTTACTGCGATTTAAGTTTAGTAGCGTAGCATTGACTACAGATGTGAAGCAAGCCTTTTTGAGGATAAAGTTAAAACCAGGGGAGAGATGCAGTAAGGTATCTATGGGTGGATACGAAAGACTTGTTGAAAAATGAACCCAAGGTTCAAGTATATAGAATGAAGTCAGTGTCCTCAGCTCTAGTCCATTTCTGTTGGCAGCAACTATGCAGTACCATTTTAAGAAATATTCTGAAGTCTATACTAATACTGGTGAACACATAAGGCAAAATTCTTATGTTGATGATTTGCTGTGTTCAGTGGCTAATACAGAAATGGCTAAACAGATATTCATGGAGGCTAGAGCCTATAATGAGGGAGGCTGGCATGGAGCTTAGAAAATGGCAGACCAATCATTCTCAATTACAACAGTTTATGAGTCAGTCCTGTGTAGGACCTGATGCAGCAGAAAGTATTGAGGATTCTGCTATTAAGGAGTTGTGGGCAAAACACAAAGGTGCTAGGCATTGTTTGGCATCAAGGAGAGGATTTGTTTACCTTCAATGGGAAATCTTTAGTAGAGCTGGCTGAGAATGAGACAAGGTGGACAAAACGTACAGCTCTTAGTTTGACTTCGAAGGTCTTTGATCCTCTTGGATTCCTGGCTTTATTTGTGATAAAGTAAAAAATTTGGTTTCAGAGCCTCTGGGAAATTGGACTGGTTGGAACTAAGAGTTATCCGATCATATGGTGGAAAGTGGAAATATTGGTTCAAAGAATTGGCACATCTTGGAGACATTGAATCCTAAGTTGATACTTTGGAGAGTTGAACAATAGTCCAGATAATTTGGAGCTGCACATCGTTTGTGATGCAAGTGAGGAAACCTATGCAACTTGCATTTATAATAAGAGGCACATTCGAAGAGGAAGTAAGCTGCAGGTTGGTTGCTGCAAAGAGCAGAGTAGCATCTTCGAAAAGGCTTTCTATTCCAAGGTTAGAATTGATGGGTGCAGTCATTGCTAGTCGGCTTGCAGTTACAGTGCAAAACTCTTTAGGCCTTCATGAAATTCCAAGCTATTATTGGACAGACTCCACTATAGTTTGGCACTGGTTAAGAAGCCAGGCAAGGAAATGGAAACAATTTGTTGCCAATAGGGTGGAGGAAATTCAAGCACACACAGATTCAAAGCAATGGAAGCATTGTCCAGGCACCCAAAACCCAGCTGATTTACAAACACGAGGAATTTCAGTGAAAGATCTTGCACAGTCAAGTTTGTGGTGGAATGGGCCAGAGTGGCTAAAACTTGGAAGTGAAAATTGGCCTTCGAATCAGCCTGTTGCAGGAGAATGCCAGGCTGAAGAAGAATGGGTGAGTGAGATGAGAAAATGTAGTGTGAACAGTTGTCAAGTTATGCAGCAGGAACCCATATTGAGGTTTGAGGACATTAGCAGTCTGAAAAGGTTGTTAGGAGTGGCAGCATGGGTATATAGATTTACCAACAACATTATGGAAGAAACAAGAAGGGAATGAATTCTCAACAGTAAGGAGATTCAGCAAGCCAAGCAATACTAGGTGGTATATGTGCAGAAGGAAAAATTTGGTGAAGAGAGAAAATTGCTCACCAGCAGTCCACTACAGGCTCTACCAACACATTCTGCTCTCAAGGGTTTGGATGTGTTTTTGGATCAAGATTTATTGAGAGTAAGAGGTAGACTACAGTTTTCTGGGCTTCCAGAGGAGAAAACACATCCAATTTTGCTACCTTCTCGGGGACACTTTGTGGAACTTTTGATCCTGGATACGCATCATAAGTTGTTACATGCTGGAGTTAGAGAAGTGATAATAGAGATCAGACAACAGTTTTGGATTCCCAAAATTAGACAAGTAGTAAAAAAGGCCTTGCATAGATGTGTGGTTTGCAAGCGTTGGAGTGCAAAGCCTTATCATGAAAAGGTGGCTCCATTTCCAAGAGAACGGTGTGTCTATACTGCCCCATTTGATGTAGTGGGAGTAGACTTCGCAGGTCCACTCTATGTGTATGAGCAAGGGGAGTCTAACAAAGGTTGTATGTCTTTTCACATGTGCTACCACCAGAGCAATCCATTTGGAGTTGGTAAGCAACTTAAGTAGTGATGTATTTCTTTTGGTCTTTAAAAGGTTTGTGAAGAGAAGGGGTTTCCCAAATAAAATCATATCGGATAATACAAAAACCTTCGAAATGGCTGCAAAGAAACTCTAAGAAGTTTGGTCCTTGCTAAAAGAGGAGGGATTCCAATCCTACTTTTTACACCATGGGGTACAGTGGGAGTTTATTGTTGAGAGAGCACCATGGTGGGGAGGATTTTGGGAAAGGCTAGTGAGAAGTGAAAAGTGTCCATTAAAGAAACTTTTGGCTGATGCTCATTTGAACAAAGAAGAATTCTGCACTGTTTTGTGTGAAGTAGAAGCAATGGTGAACAACAGGCCTATCACTTTTGTTTATAACAGTATGCAGGATGCAGAGCCATTGACACCAAATCATTTTCTTTGTGGTAAACGATTACCATCAAGCCCCAGTTTGCCAGAAGACTTACAGCCTATCCAGAGCAGTCAAGAAGAGTTAACCAGAAGGTTCAAGTACCTTGAAGAGCCACAAGATCAGTTATGGAAGAGGTGGCAGATGGAATACTTGCCAGAATTCAATTATTACCCATCAGGCAATGTAAAGGGCTCCAATGCAAATTGTATTAAGGTGGGAGAAGTGGTAATGATTGGGGATGAAAGACCAAGGCAATGCTGGAAGCTTGGCATAATTGAAGAGTTGTTTGTTGGCAAATACAATTTAGTTAGGTCTGCACTGGTAAAGACTTCAGGAGGAAAATTAAAGAGACCTATACAAAAACTCTATGCTTTAGAAATCAGCAAAAACACAGATAGTCAAGATGAAGCATTTGGTTACAGTCTCATGGAGAAGTCTTGGCTAAACTTGCAGAAGGTAATGACAATAATGCCTCTTCGGTGGGGAGTGTTAGAAAATCTAGAAGAGGAAGAGCCATTGTTGTCCCAAGGTGAGATGATGACTAGGCTGATTGATGCAGCATTGCTTGTATATATTAAGTTAAGGTGTATATATATCCATCTCATAATTGTAAGATTAGTGAAAAATTCATTTAATTTAGAACTAGCATTTTTGAGCTCTTGTGTCATCATTGTTTGGGCATTCTTGTGGCATCATTTTTTTGGGGCACTGGCGCCTCCTTTCTACTTGCTTGTTGAATGCGGCACTTACAGGGCGCGGTCTTATAGAGCTCTGTTGCAATTCAGGTTGGTTCTTCAGATACAAGATTGTTGCATCGTGCAATGGCGCAGGTTGTGTTGTTGTTGCAAGGCTTAGGAAGAAGACCACAAATAGTGCCTCTTTCGTTTATTTTCTTAATTTTATGCAACTGAAGCCTAAGGTAGGCCCACATCGAGTCAGCATCCCTGAGGTAGGACTTAATAGGACCTCCAAGTCCGTAAGTTTATTTTAGTTTAGCTTAACTTTGGCTATAAGTTAAAGTAGCCCCTCAGAGCTTGGCCGTTCAGGTCTCAGCTGGGATTCTGAACCCAATCAAGATAAAAAGAAAATAAAATAAAATTATTTGTGGTCTTCTCCCTAAGCCTTGCAACAACAACACAACCTGCGCCATTGCACGATGCAACAATCTTGTATCTGAAGAACCAAGCTGAATTGCAACAGAGCTCTATAAGACCGCGCCCTGTAAGTGCCGCATTCAACAAGCAAGTAGAAAGGAGGCGCCAGTGCCCCAAAAAAATGATGCCACAAGAATGCCCAAACAATGATGACACAAGAGCTCAAAAATGCTAGTTCTAAATTAAATGAATTTTTCACTAATCTTACAATTATGAGATGGATATATATATACACACCTTAACTTAATATATACAAGCAATGCTGCATCAATCAGCCTAGTCATCATCTCGCCTTGGGACAACAATGGCTCTTCCTCTTCTAGATTTTCTAACACTCCCCACCGAAGAGGCATTATTGTCATTACCTTCTGCAAGTTTAGCCAAGACTTCTCCATGAGACTGTAACCCAAATGCTTCATCTTGACTATCTGTGTTTTTGCTGATTTCTAAAGCATAGAGTTTTTGTATAGGTCTCTTTAATTTTCCTCCTGAAGTCTTTACCAGTGCAGACCTAACTAAATTGTATTTGCCAACAAACAACTCTTCAATTATGCCAAGCTTCCAGCATTGCCTTGGTCTTTCATCCCCAATCATTACCACTTCTCCCACCTTAATACAATTTGCATTGGAGCCCTTTACATTGCCTGATGGGTAATAATTGAATTCTGGCAAGTATTCCATCTGCCACCTCTTCCATAACTGATCTTGTGGCTCTTCAAGGTACTTGAACCTTCTGGTTAACTCTTCTTGACTGCTCTGGATAGGCTGTAAGTCTTCTGGCAAACTGGGGCTTGATGTAATCGTTTACCACAAAGAAAATGATTTGGTGTCAATGGCTCTGCATCCTGCATACTGTTATAAACAAAAGTGATAGGCCTGTTTCACCATTGCTTCTACTTCACACAAAACAGTGCAGAATTCTTCTTTGTTCAAATGAGCATCAGCCAAAAGTTTCTTTAATGGACACTTTTCACTTCTCACTAGCCTTTCCCAAAATCCTCCCCACCATGGTGCTCTCTCAACAATAAACTCCCACTGTACCCCATGGTGTAAAAGTAGGATTGGAATCCCTCCTCTTTTAGCAAGGACCAAACTTCTTAGAGTTTCTTTGCAGCCATTTCGAAGGTTTTTGTATTATCCGATATGATTTTATTTGGGAAACCCTTCTCTTCACAAACCTTTTAAAGGCCAAAAGAAATACATCACTACTTAAGTTGCTTACCAACTCCAAATGGATTGCTCTGGTGGTAGCACATGTGAAAAGACATACAACCTTTGTTAGACTCCCCTTGCTCATACACATAGAGTGGACCTGCGAAGTCTACTCCCACTACATCAAATGGGGCAGTATAGACACACCGTTCTCTTGGAAATGGAGCCACCTTTTCATGATAAGGCTTTGCACTCCAACGCTTGCAAACCACACATCTATGCAAGGCCTTTTTTACTACTTGTCTAATTTTGGGAATCCAAAACTGTTGTCTGATCTCTATTATCACTTCTCTAACTCCAGCATGTAACAACTTATGATGCGTATCCAGGATCAAAAGTTCCACAAAGTGTCCCCGAGAAGGTAGCAAAATTGGATGTGTTTTCTCCTCTGGAAGCCCAGAAAACTGTAGTCTACCTCTACTCTCAATAAATCTTGATCCAAAAACACATCCAAACCCTTGAGAGCAGAATGTGTTGGTGATCCTGTAATGGACTGCTGGTGAGCAATTTTCTCTCTTCACCAAATTTTTCCTTCTGCACATATACCACCTAGTATTGCTGGCTTGCTGAATCTCCTTACTGTTGAGAATTCGTTCCCTTCTTGTTTCTTCCCTAATGTTGTTGGTAAATCTATATACCCATGCTGCCACTCTTAACAACCTTTTCAGACTGCTAATGTCCTCAAACCTCAATATGGGTTCCTGCTGCATAACTTGACAACTGTTCACACTACATTTTCTCATCTCACTCACCCATTCTTCTTCAGCCTGGCATTCTCCTGCAATAGGCTGATTCGAAGGCCAATTTTCACTTCCAAGTTTTAGCCACTCTGGCCCATTCCACCACAAACTTGACTGTGCAAGATCTTTCACTGAAATTCCTCGTGTTGTAAATCAGCTGGGTTTTGGGTGCCTGGACAATGCTTCCATTGCTTTGATCTGTGTGTGCTTGAATTTCCTCCACCCTATTGGCAACAAATGGTTTCCATTTCCTTGCCTGGCTTCTTAACCAGTGCCAAACTATAGTGGAGTCTGTCCAATAATAGCTTGGAATTTCATGAAGGCCAAAGAGTTTTGCACTGTAACTGCAAGCCGACTAGCAATACTGCACCCATCAATTCCAACCTTGGAATAGAAAGCCTTTTCAAGGTGCTACTCTGCTCTTTGCAGCAACCAACCTGCAGCTTACTTCCTCTTCGAATGTGCCTCTTATTATAAATGCAAGTTGCATAGGTTCCTCACTTGCATCACAAAAGATGTGCAGCTCCAAATTGTCTGGACTATTGTTCAACTCTCCAAAGTACATCTTGGATTTCAATGTCTCCAAGATGTGCCAATTCTTTGAACCAATATTTCCACCTTTCCACACCATATGATCGGAACTCTTGTTCCAACCAGTCCAATTTCCCAGAGGCTCTGAAACCAAATTTTTTACTTTATCACAAATAGCCAGGAATCCAAGAGGATCAAAGACCTTCGAAGCAAACTAAGAGCTGTACGTTTTGTCCACCTTGTCTCATTCTCAGCCAGCTCTACTAAAGATTTCCCATTGAAGGTAAACAAATCCTCTCCTTGCTGCCAAACAATGCCTAGCACCTTTGTGTCTATTGCCCACAACTCCTTAATACCAGAATCCTCAATACTTTCTGCTGCATCAGGTCCTACACAGGACTGACTCATAAACTGTTGTAATTGAGAATGATTGGTCTGCCATTTTCTAAGCTCCATGCCAGCCTCCTCATTATAGCTCTAGCCTCCATGAATATCTGTTTAGCCATTTCTGTATTATCCACGAACACAGCAAATCATCAACATAAAATTTTTCCTTATGTGTTCAATAGTTAGGATAGACTTCAGAATATTTCTTAAAATGGTACTGCATAGTAGCTGCCAACAGAAATGGACTAGAGCTGAGGAAACAACACTGACTTCATTCTATATGCTTGAACCTTGGTTCATTTTCCAACAAGTCTTTCGTATCCACCCACAGATACCTTACTGCATCTCTCCCTGGTTTTAACTTTATCCTCAAAAAGGCTTGCTTCACATCTGCAGTCAATGCTACTCTAAACCTGAATCTCAGTAACAAGGAAAATAAATCTGCATTTAAATTTGGCCCAGCATCCAAACAGTCATTCAAGGACACACCACCTTTGTCCTTGGCTGAGCCATCAAAAACTACCTCAGTTTGGTGGTAGTTTTGTCTCGCCGTACCACTGCATGGTTGCAGATAATGTGCCTCCTGGCTCACCAGCTCACCTTGCACCCTTTCAGCATAGCCCTCCTTACATAGCTTAGGATGGCCTCATTGTATTCATTAACAACTCCTCATTTTTCTTAGCCTGTGCAATGAAGTCTCCAACCTCCTATTAGCTAGCTGAAGGTTTGAACTGGGTTTGCAAGAATCCTTCCAAGGGAGGCCAACTTCATAGCAACCATCTCTAAACCCAATCCTCTTTCAAATTGCTCTAAAACATCACTGTTCACTGTACTTGCCTGCTTCTCCTGTTTGTCCTTTATGCCAATGGATTCAAGTTCCCAAAAGGCTTTCAAATGCCTTTCCAAACCATGGCTGTTCTCCTCAATCTTAACAAAAGAGCTTTAACCTCCATTTCATTGCAATAGCTATCATATAGCATCCAGCCTACCTTACTTTCAGTAGCTACAGGACCATTAATGTTGGCTATTTACAAGATTAGTTTGTGTGTGACCCATTTATACATTCGCCGCCACAAGACCAGTAGCATGGGCGCAAAAGGAGAGAGTGCAATACAATTACAAATGTTGATCAATGTTGCAAAAGTTATGCAAGAAAGGGTGGAATGTGGCAAGATGTTATGCAACAAAGGGGGAGATGTTGCAAGAGCAACAATGGTTATGCAACTTGGAGGCGGCGTTATCCCCCAAGAGAAGAGAGGAGAAGGAGAGGAAGAGAGGTGTTCGCCTGGCCGGAGCCAAGCGCATATTAAGACTTTAGCCGAGCGGCCGTTGTCTTAATTGTTCCTAATCAACCAGTTGGCTTACCTGGCTGAGCTGCCAGATTACGCTATTTATTTAATTAAATCATATATTTTGGTTTAACCAGACAGTTGGCTTATCTGGCTGAGCTGCCAGATTGCGTTTATTTATTTAATTAAAGCATATTTCTGGCTTAACCAGCCAGTTGACTTAGAAGGCGTAAATGACTTGTTCAGGTGTACATTATTGAGTTGCCAGATTCCGTTTATTTATTTAATTAAAGCACATATTCTGACTTAAACAGCCAGTTGACTTCGAAGGCGTAATTGGCTTGTTCAGGTGTACATTATTAGGGTTGCCAGATTTCGCTATTCAGATATATTTCGCAGTTGGTTTAGAAATCCGTTTTAGAAGGCAGCCATTTGCTGTAATTAAATGCCGTGCACAACCAAAATAATTAAATAAAACACCATTACATCATTCTGTTTATTTAGACTAATTAATGGATTCAATTTCACGAAATATATAGAAAATAAATATATAGAAAATAAATATACAATGGAATATATATGATCAAAAATAATAATAGCATAAGAAATACGAACGACGAATATATCAAAATAAATATACAATGAAATATATAAGATAAAAAATAATAATAGCATAAGAAATACGAGCGATAAATATACTGGATATCAAAATAAATATACAATGGAATATATATGATCAAAAAATACTAATAGCATAAGGAATACGAACGAGAAATATATAATCAATAATATATAAAACGTTGTAGTATAGCCATCAATATATTAGTACAGGAAAAATATATATATACACAGTTATATTAAATAATTAAATATATTGAAAATAATAATATACGAAACGTATAATCAATTGCATATTAGTACAGGAAATATACACACACACACACATATATATATATATATATTATACATACACACACACACATATATATCTATATGCATATAACTGCAATGACCGCGCAGTCATTGCAGTTATATGCGCATATTCACGGTTTGCGAGGGTGCCCTCTCAGGGCATTGGTTTCTGCCCTATGTGGGGGAATTTCGATTTGTGATTGAGTGAGGTCCGTAGCATAATGGTAGAGCGTCCAACCGGCAATTGGAAGGCCCTGGGTTCGATGATTCCTGGGCGGTTCGCTTCATTTTTCATTATTCGTTATCTCTCCTCCTCGTGTGCAGAAACGTTCCTTAACACTTATGTCGTTTCTATTCACACACATATATATATATATATATATATATATCGTAAAGAACGACGCTTGTATAGGAGATATTCCGCGTAAGACGAGAGAGAAAGAACGAAACAAATGAAAAAATGAGGTAACCCCGGGTGGTTACCTCATTTTTTCATTTGTTTCGTTCTTTCTCTCTCGTCTTGGCGGAATATCTCCTATACAAGCGTCGTTCTTTACGTTATTTATACTGCGTGTTCTTTGCAGTTGAATGTATATATATATATATATATATAATATATATATATTATATATATATATATATATACATATATATATACACAATAAATAAATAAATATACATCAAAATACTTTATGTTCTACGGCGCAAAACGCTAAACTCACACGTAATCGAGTCTACATTCACATCGTTATTACTTTGCACTACACGGTAAAACCGTCCAAGCAATACTTCACCGTCAAGTTATACGGATGCCTATACTCGACATAAATGGCTTTCATATCGTTCAATACTATTTTTGTGCCCACTTTACATTCGGTTGGCAAGTTATCTTTAAACACGGCTAGAATACAATCAAAAGCACGCACAAAGAGGTCATCGTTAACCACATCATTATTAAATACAAGTTTATAAACACTCCTTTCCAATCGAGGGTTTTTTCTTACGTCCCGAGCTTTTCAATCGTGAACTCTTCTTCACTCTGCATAGCGGCAATTGAAATAATCTTCCAAGTCGTAACGACAGATATTCATTATATAGCGGTACAGCTCTTCAGGGTGAACAGTGTAGGCAAGCTCTGCCCTGTACCGCTCAAGTGCTTTGTACCAAATTTCAGGATATTTCGAAGAACCTTTTAAATATGCATCCAGCTCTAGACCATTCTCGCCTTGTTCATTCCTACGTTCGATAAATCCGTCGAGCAGAGCGGTGTATGCGTATTCAAGAACCGTGTCAAAATAAATCATATCCGTAACACAAGCGTCTAATATAGGCTTCAGCTTGCGGAATCCGACGATTTCAAACATTCTGTCGAGGATGAAACGGTTTCGCGTAGGGACAAGAACGTTATTATCAGATGCATTCTTCCACATCAGTCGTATATCAATGCATGGCTGATCGTTATTTATACACAACGTGCAAACAACGGCATATGAGGGGGTCACTAATCTGCTCTCTTCTTGTACCTACACCTGCAGGTATTTTATAACGGTCCTCTCCCCACTTCTCAACTATCACGAAGACTCTATTCATCTCCTCAACACTTAAATAAATAACATTACGTTTACCAGAGTTTGCTTGCCTGCAAATCGTTTCAAGTACATAGTTAATGGTGCCGGTTTCACGCCTGAACACGCGCAATGACTTCGTCACGGAGACATCGTACGAGGCGTTGAGAATGCTTCTCAAAGGAAGTTCCATCGTATTCGCACGTCCAGTCGGTTCAAGCTCTGAGATGACTATGAGCCACAGGTGGACGGATCGGCTCGACGGGCGGAGTGAGTCACGCTGATGAAACGTGTACGGGTTTGTTCGAACTCGTGTGTTTCGGAGGGGTGAGGTACACGGGTGCGGCTCGCTGGGGGGCGAGTCACACCATAAACTGCTGAAGCGTGTACAGGCTTGTTCGAACACTTGTGCCCTGGACAAACAGAATTTTCCGCTACATGAAGCAATACCGGCTTTAATGTTTTATCACTCACCAGACGTTCATTTCCACAAACTAAACATCTTCACAATCCGGTGCACTATTTGAGAGAAACATATGCCCATATTTATCCTTTTTGTTTAACAAGCGATACTCGTCTCTAAAGTCTGTTAAAAACTCACACAGCCCATTAGCCACAACCTCACTACAAACCTCGTCATGATATATATTAATATAGTGGTAAAAATACTTAAGATTCTCCATGATGACAAGATTTACATTCTCAACCGTAGGGTACGAGTAGTCGGTATGATGTAACATGACATAATATCGCTTGTCACACCACTCATCAACAAGACTCACTATCCATAACCGTTGCTTATCTTCTGAACGTGTTGCTTCTTCTACTTCGCGGTATATGTGAGCTTTTAAAGGTTAGGTCTACAACATACTTCAATACATCGTTTGTACTACGAAATCCTACAATGCCCTCGCCAGAATACCCGTAGAGTATTTGAACATCTTGGTCCTTCGCACGGCTCAATGTAGCCTTAAAAGTATTAAAGGAGGGGGAATAGGGAGTTTTTCAGTATCCACCACATCTTGGCACTTTGCCGAATACCACTTCATAAACGTTGAACACGCAATATTAAAGGTAGCCATTACTATTTTTCGTTACGCGGGAGAATACACGTCTGAGCTCAAGGGTATGCAGAGGTCAACTGAGCACGCAGGGATAGAGATATGCTCAGGTAGTGGCAGGAGTCACGTGACCGATCTTACAGTGGGCGGAGCTTAGCTTTTTACTGTACACACACACACACACGCACGCAAAGGAGAAAATGAAACCTTAATTGAAAATATACGTGATAAATAAACATATCGTTAACAATACACATATATATAAATACAATCAAGGATTAAGGTAACCAAAGGGTACGGTATCATAGGTACCAGGCACCTGGTAACGCTTCCTATAGGTGTTACGGCATACCTTCGTGCCCCTAAGTTCCTTCACACACCCCAGTTTCTGCGCCCGAAAATTGTGCGTCCCCACAGTCAGTTGGGGTGGCTGGTCACCCTCATCTTCCAAGCACACTAGATCCTTCAACGAGTCAAAGTTAACGACTCGACGGTTCGCATGGTTAAGCGTGATACCCTTAGCCTTCACGATATACTTCATATCATCCCCTACCCTCACCCCATACCCTACCCTCACCCCATAGGTTTTTGGCCCTGTTGATACAAACGAGTCTGCGTATGCACCATCACCATACTCATCCTTGATCTCATCAGTTAGCTCTCCGAGGAATTCCCCAATAGCAGGCATGTATTCACCCTCCCTCGCTGTGAATATCACGCTATCTGTGTCAGCGTACAACACCCTCCGTCCAAGAGAGTGCAGTAGACCCCAAAGTTTGATGCGGGCGTAGGCCGTTGTGAAGCTGGCTACAGGTATGTTTGTAACCCGTGAGGTATCTGTGGCCAGTTCGGTGATGTTGTACTTTATTATGTAAGTATTACCTACATTCACGATCTCCATAACCTCTTTATCGGGAGCGTTGGCATAATCCCAGACTTCACTATAACTTTGTGCCAAATGGACGTTCCCTTTGCCGGTATTCTGTGCAAATTTCCCCCAAAGACTGTTTAGACACAACTTTGCACTAAAGCGCTTGCCAGGATTCTTAACAATTTGGGATCGGTCAAGCTGTATACCTTCATGGGCACGGTAACGCTGAATATAAGCCGTTTTTTCATCTTCGGTATCAACCCCTCGCGGATATCCTGATGCTTCTACTTTATCCTTCAAAAAAGCGTTTATATATGGTGTGAAAAGGTTGGGTAGCTTCTGAAACCTCCACACCTCATGTATCTTCAATATTCTATACCCATGGCGAACGGCTAGGGCCAGCTCAGGGCTTGTATATACACCTCTGATCTTACGCTGGTGGTTGTATGGTTACAATCACCGTTGTTCTCTCTGCGCACTTCACGCACAGGGGAAACATGAGCTTGTGATCTATAACGACGGGTAAGATCGGCATCCATAAATCGCGAGGGGGGAGCACGTCTACGAAAGAGAGTCCAAAGTAGCGCTCATTCAAGTTAGCTGAAAACTCCTCGATGGTTGGTATGGTGGGACCCACCATTTTTTCAGGCGCACCTACGGGGTACGGATTGTTCTTCATCACGTAGGGGTATAAAGAAGAAGTCGTAGTAGTGGAGTTTCACGCCCTCCGTAGGCGGAAAGTATAGCTTGAATGGGTTTGTGCGCCCTCCAAACAAGCTGTCACCGCATTTGAGGGGGTCCACACCATTGAACGTTTGATGGCCCTTATTTCTTCACGGTACTGGGCATCTGTTTCCATCCGTGCATCATACTCATGCTCCCACACGATTTTGTGAGTGAACTGGGAGCCTATAAGTTGATCACGGTTACGGGTCCATGCGAGGCTGTCGGCGGGGGATCTTCCATAAAGGTCCCCTGTGACGGCACATTCAGCGCGCGGGCATCCATGCCACCAGCAGCCGTTAAAGGAATACACAGTCTTCTCACCAGTGGCTGGATCCTCACTTAGGCCGTCAACCCAAAAAACACGACCATTGACCTTAACGGGTACTTCACCCGTGTTGCGGGCATGTTTTATGTATACCCCGGTCTGTTGCTGTAGGTGTATGAGCCAGTAAATAGCCTTGTGCCCATAACTGCGGGGGTTGTTTCTGTGAATGATTGCTAAGGTGTCTTTAGGCATGAAGTTATTCTTGAACACTGTAAAACATAATGAGGCGATCGTGGTCGCGACTTGCAGCGGATCGCATTTGAAACGGGTTATGTACATCCTTCTAAAGGCTTGAAAGCATACTCTAAGTACACGTACGTCATTCACGCAATAACGTTCACATTCATCGGCTATATTGTATGGATAGCTTCATTAAAACTGTTGTAGTAGCGGTCAAAATCTTCACGCTCACTATCACTCATGTTGGTGTAGTTAAAGTAATGTTTGGGTGGAGGTAGTCCTACGTAATTCAAAGTTTCGTTAGTGAGGAATGTGTAAGGGAAATACCCTTTTGAAACTTCAGCGGCTACGCCCATGACCTTGGGCAGCTTTGCTAATTTACAAGGTATGAACAGCAGGGTGCCTTTAAACTGTACATTACCTCTTATCTGCATCTGTATTAGTTTGTTGCCTCTTTTCAAGGGATCACCTGTAAATATCGCAGACGACTCGTGTTCAAGCAGCTCCTTATAAAGGAACTGTGTGTCAAATTTCGCCCCGTTATGGGCAAGAATATACACAGTAATTTTTTTGAACTTGTCCGCTAATTTGATAATATAGGATACAAAGAGTTTCACAGGGCTGCCTTGTTCATTCGTTTTAGAAACGTTTGTCCGTTTTCCACATTTGTGGCGCTCATCACACTCGATCTCCATGCACTCATCACAGATAGTCTGACTTACGAGTAAATGTGGAATGACCTCTTTGGTTTCAGCATTCGTGTAGTTTCCATATCGTAGTACACGGTTATACAAGGGCTATTTTAAGGCTTAGCATCTTTCATATAACATACATGCTTCACTCCATCCGCCTTATATTTTTCATGACATGTAGAAGAGTGAATTTCATCGCATTTATGTTTGAAATTCCCCCAATTATCTATCATGTGAAACATGCCGCACTTACAAATCTTCATTTTCCTGCAAGTGCCATTTGATTTATGGAGTTCAAAGCAATTATTGAAAAATGTACGTATACACACATTACATTCCCTCTTCTCGGTTTCAACTACACGACTTTCACATTTGGGGCTTTTACACTGCCCACATACCCAGTGCCGGGTTAACCCGAAGACTTAAAGGCTGAAAGCCTTGGCCTACGAAAAAGTGTGGCCTACGAAAAGAAATTTTTTTTTAACACCACAAGCAGATTTTCTGGCAGTTGTCATCTGGCCTTGAAGTAAAGGTGTTTGTTTAGTTGTTTTCCACTTTATTTGTGTAGACTGTAGAGTAGACCGAGGGAGTGATATGGAGCTAGATCTCGGTGATGAAGTCATTGCTTTCTCCAAATACAGTATTTCTGAGGTGTCCCTCAAATCAGCAGAGCAGGTGCTACAATTTCTTTTGCAACACATGATGACCGCGACTTTCCCAAACCTCTACATAGCTCTACGTATTTATTTATGCTTGTTGGGTACTAATTCCGAAGGAGAGAGATCATTTTCGACTCTACAGAGAGTCAAGATTTGTTATCGATCAACCCTGGGACAATCTCGCTTATCTGCACTAGCACCCATCTCGATTGAAAGTGATTTGGCTCGCAGTTTGGATTTTTCAGAGATTATTAAGATGTTCTCCCAAAAGAAAGCCAGAAATATAAGGTCACTTAGGTTAAACCGTTAGATGTTTTCAATGTCCGGCTTTTTGCTCGGTTTACTGTATGCAATTGCCTTTATGTTTGTTTGCTTTACAATTTACTTTACTGTGTGCAATTGATATATATATAATATATATATATATATATATTATATATATATATTAGATATATTTGGTGAAATATATTTTTTTATGTAGGCCTATCGTATTTAATCTCTTAAAATTATCTATATTATACTCAATTACAAATGAAAAATATGTAATCTCATTTAATAAAGCATCTATATTTGTCGAGCACTTTTTCTAATACCGATATATTGGAAAGATTTGTTGAAGTCCACGCAGTCCAGCCTTGGCCTACGAAACCCTTAATCCGGCCCTGCACATACCATGTAACAATCCTTACAATCTTTCACCATATCAGCAAACTCGAGACATCCCTTACACAAATCATGATGCCTTCCATATTTTCGACTTTTATCATAAGTGGCGTAGAGAGCCCTTATGTTACGGATGGGGAGATAGATGTTCCTGACAATCCTAAAATAAGTAGCGGTCTTGTACGATCTCTCACGCTGCTTTTAAAAACATACACAGTCCTACGACGATCATCCATTCCAAATACGACTATACGTGCATTCATTTCCTGCTCGGCCCTTCTCAGTTCTTCAGGACCCATATTACACTCAAACTCAAGCTTACAATCTGAAGCCAGTTTACGGGCACGCTGCACAACTGTGGGCAGCCAAATGTTTTGCGTCCAAGTATTTAGCACAGTGAACATATGAGCAAAGATTATTGCTATAAAGCCACAACCACGATCGACGTTTAAATGCTTTCTGTAAATAACCGGAGAATTGAAATTAAGAGTATAAGGTGTGGCACTATGACCCGCAACCCGGAATACTCCGTCAATATCTACCATGACGTTGTCCATATTGAAGAATGTACGACTTTGAGAGGCTTGCATTATACGGCCCAAGATATATTCTATGTCTACAGCCGCCAAACGTCTGAACGTTATTACCACCCAAAAATCCTCCCCCTCATCTGACCCGAACCTGAAGATAACCTCGTCCGGACTTCACGATCGTCGCGGTTCTGAAGGGCAAACTCCACAATACGTTCAACTACGCGCCGCAGTCCGTTGGTATACACGATCCAGGGTCAACCCTGAACACGTACCGATTTCTAGGCAGGGCAGGGGTGGGGTTAGCGGTGCGCACCAACTCGAATGTTATACCATCCTCCACAGTATGAGAAGCAGCTGTGGAGGAAGTACCCGGAACTGAACAATGGTGCATATTTGAGGAAGGTGCTATTGTCGGGGTTGTGTCGTAAGACGTAGAAGGTTAGGGCTCTATTACTGGGGGTCTAACAACTGGAGCAATACTGGCATGCTTTATACCTGACGTGGAGGGCTCTTCATCATGCTTCCGCTTTGAACTGTCGCATGCTACAGGTGTCGTGGTGAGTTTCGTCAGCGGGGAGGGTTCTGTAGCTGCCGGTCATCGGGTTCGTCTGTGATATCGATGATGGGGTGCTGTACATCGTCGTCATTCACGGTTCTGTGGAAAAAGATAACAAAATAAGGAGCAGCACTCAAAATTTGTAATATTTTGTAAATGACCCACTTAGGGGTGTGACGTGTTAGAGATGGAATCTGTGGAAAAATTCAGGTTCACAAGCCCCTCCATATGTACTATATCTGGCCTACAGGATGTGGAAAAACTGTATTTATGCTTAAAATCATTAAAGATAAGGGGGAGATGTTCTCAAAATTTGTGCATAAAGTAATATGGTGCTATTCGACGTATCAGTCAGTGTTCAACGAGTACAAAGATGAAATTTTGTTCCACAAGGGTGTATATGATGTTAATTCGTTAAAAGGTAATGAGCATACAGTTATTGTAATTGACGATCTCATGTTGGAAATGAATAAAACGTTTGCCGAGACATTTACAGTGTTCTCCCACCATCTTAACATAAGCGTATTCTTCATCAACCAGAATCTAATTTTCAAAAGTAGATACATGCGCGATGTGTCGCTAAATACACAATATCTAGTCTTATTCGCACAACGTAGAGATGTGTCAGAAATTGGGGTATTAGCCAATCAAATGTTCCCGAATCAACGTAAGGAGTTTTTGGAGGTTTATAAAGAAGCCACAAGCCAGCGTTACGGATATTTGCTTTGTGATCTTCACCCACGAAACACGTTTAGGGTGCTTCTAAGAACGAATATACTCCCAAGCGAACCTGAAACGGTGTATATTCCAGAATGACAAATAGGCTGAAAAAAATATCGTGAATTAATAAAAATCTATCAACGATTGCCCCGGGCACTGCAACAGATGTTTGTTAAAAATATCGACTCCGACTTTTTAAAATGCATCTGTGAAATCTGTCTTAATGTTACAAACTGTAATGTGCCAATGAAACAGAAGTCTCGCTTACGTCGTTACAAGAACATAATACGAGCGCTCGCTCATAAAAGTCAAACTGTGGGTAAGAAAAAGTGAATTATTGTACAAAGAGGAGGATCATTCCCACCCATCTTATTTTCAGTTTTGGGCCCTTTACTGACTAGATTAATATAATGAAGAAGGTGGCTGTGATTCCGCACGAGGTGTATGCTTCATTGCAAAGTTCAAAGATTCCAGACGATTATAAGAATCCGAACAGAGCTCCCCGTGGTTATTAGCACAGCGCGAGTAGCGCTGAGCATGGCGACACAGGACCTGGGCCCGACGTTAGAGATGACCAACCAAAGAACAACGGAACACAACACATCGAACCTGTGTTAAAAAAACAGTCTCCCACATACAATGAGGAATAAAGGCTTAAGTCTTTATAATCTATTGAGTGAGGACCCCATCATACAGTGGGCCGATACAGGCGAGGTCATTGTTGAGAGAACAAGGGTATAAGGATTAAACATCGTTGACATTGTTCATGGTCTGGTGAGAAAGTGGGAGAGGTCCTCACCAACAGGATGGAAGCACATTAAAGCAAGACTACAACAAATAAAAGTCCCCAAAACATTGATAGGTAATCTGAATAGGTTAAAAGACCTGGATCAAGTACGCCATCACTGTACGCCATAACTGAGTACGCCATCACCCCGAGCAGCAGCTTCTCCAGTGGCGTTTCGTGACTAAAAATTCTAGGGGTGCTGTCTCTAAGAATGGGAATGAGCTGCTTTGAACATTTTTTGTATCATTGATTATGGTATTATATATAGGTATTTATAAGGTAGTTATGAAATAAGTAATTATGGTACTAATGAAATAAGTAATTGTGCACTTACCAGATACTTCAGGTTCAATTACAAAGTTATTTAAAAATAAAGTCCATTCTTCTATTTTTATTCTGAGCAAAAAGGTCGATAACTTTCTCATTGAAATTTGGAGTACTGTTGATGATGCTTTTCTCCATTAAAATCATTGCTAGAGCATTTAGTCGTTCTTCATTCATAGTGCTCCTTAGAAACGTTTTTATTCTTTTCAACGTTGAGTGGCAGCGTCCTGGCTCTGATGTAGTCATAGGAATTGTCAAAAGGATTTTTGTGAGTTTTGTAAGTTCGCAAAGCACATCTGCTAGATTATTTTCTGTGATGAATTTTAATAAATTAATTAAATTGCCATAATTGTGCATATCAGGTATACTGTAGAAAACCTGTAATTCCGTAAGAAGCTTTTCTTTTTCAATCATGGGATATGCCTCAATAGTCTTTTGCTTCAATCATAAGTGTTTTTGAAGGATTTTCACAATACTTTGAATTTCTAATTTTCAAAATGGCAGTTTTAAAGGTTGCAATATATTCCTGTATTTTAAATGCATCAATTTGTCGGGATTGCATTTGATTATAAATAACTTCTACATGAGGCATTATCTGACGAAAAAGTTTCAACCAAAACACGAAATTTTCGTTATTCAAAATGTGCAAAATTCCTGTTGCTTCTGAAATAGTTTGATCTGCGTTGGATGTAGACTGTATCTCCTCACTGCATTTCTTTAAGGATTCAAAATTTTCATGAACACAGTTTACAGTGCGTATATTAAAGTTCCACCTAGTAGAGGATGGACGAGGTATTCGGTTGTTCATATGCTTGTTTAAAACTAAGAAACGCTGTGGCGACGTAGAAAAAAATGTAGGTACGGACAAAAGGTTTGAAAAGAATATTCTTGAATTTCGGGTAGTGCTTGCTGCACTTTTCATTATCAGGTTCAGTTGGTGAGCATAACAATGAATGAAATGCGCATTATTGTAAATTTCTTTTAATTTTACTTGAACTCCACCTTTTTTGCCTTTCATGACATTAGCGCCATCAAATGTCTGAGCAATCAATTTTTGTGTATCTTCTTCGAGGAGTATGTTCAGTTGAACTGGAATACACTTAGATACTCCATCTGCTGTTTGATTTTCCGGAGTGAAGAACCCCCAGAAGCGCTAAAAAATTTCTCCATTTAGCTCATATCTCAGAACAATAACCATTTGTGTGTATTCTGAAACGTCAGTAGTGTCACCAGCCATGGCCATGACGGCTACGAATGAAGCTTCTTTAATCTCTTTTTTTTATTTGATCGCGGCATATTTGCAGCAAACAGTCTAGAATATCATTTTTAATAGTTTTTGGAACACCTTTGGACACTGTTGCTTTCTAAATTATTCTTTAAATCGGGATCTAATTTTGCAGCAAAATTTATTAATCCCCTGAATACGCCTGGGTTTTCTGAATCCTCTTTCTCGTCATGTCCACGTAAAGAAATTTCGAAATTTCCACAAAATTTAATGCAGTCTATTATTTTCGACAAAATTTCACGGTTCTTTGTAACCTTTTTATTATGATCGATAATGGAGAGTCTATACGCCTCACTAAGTTTTTTTTAAATATTAACAGTTCCTAAAAGCGATAACGAAATCACATTATCGATATGTTTCTTTGAACACTCATGTTTTTCAGTTTTTTCTTTCATTTTGTTTATATTTGTAAAGCCGTTTTTTGTCCACGTTAAATAAACATGGGAAACAAAATAATGCATTTTTTACTTCACAACCACAAAGCCAACTTTTCTTTTGGTACCATTCTGGGTTAAAACTACGAATATATTTTTTATTATTACTTATTCCTGGCTGAGATATTTGAATTTCCGGCGTAGGACGACCTTCTCTTTTAATATCAATTTTTTCTTGAAGAGATAATTATGAAAAATTAAGTTGTTGCATTTTAGTCACACTCACTTGACTCACTTCTATGGGCATGGCAGCCATGGCTGAATCAAATTTCAAAAAAGAAACGGAAATTACGAAAAAAATCAAGAAATAATCATCAAATACATAATTAAATCACTAAGCCAATAAAAATCTATCAAATAAAATGTTAAATATTACTATTGTTACTAATCACCGTTAGAAATGGAATTAAATGAATTAATTGTAGTATAAGCAAAGCGAAACGTCAACACATTCACCGCGTTCAACGAACAGATAGGAACTGCGCTGTCTGCAGTGCTTCGACTCACTTTCGACTGCGACTCTGCATAGAGAGAGAGGCAGACTCCCTCTCTCTATGCGTCTATGGCAACAAAGCATTGGAGTTCCTTTCGGGCATCGCGAGCAATTAATGCTGAAATCTGGTGCTGTTAGCGCGCAGTTCCAATGAGAGGTTGAAAATGATTTCATGTTTTTAATAATTCATTATTGAAATAATTACTGAAATAAAAGAATGAGCATTGAGCAATGAATAAAAGTTTCAAAAGTTATTGAAAACGTTATTCAGTGAGCCCAACCTTATATTGTTCTTGATTATTTCAATTGTAAATAAAAAATTTAGGGGTGCTGCAGTTCCGCAGTGCCTACCGACGAGCCGCCCCTGAGCGTCTCTGAAGAAGAGAAAGAAGAGAACAAATGGCCAACCTTCTCCACGTGTCTCTAAAATACGCAAATGGCTAACATATTAAGTAAACGCTATTATGACATTTCTAACCCCGCCTCCTATGGTGGCGTTAACAGACTGTACAGAGGTATTTACGGAGTAGGGAAAAAAGATGTTGAGCGGTTTTTGTGGGAGCAGGATGCTTATACACTTCATAAGCCGGTGAGAAAAAGGTTTAAAACGGCCAAGACAACCGCGGATTCGATTGACTCTATTTGGCAAGCGGATTTAACAGACATGCAAAGATATTCAGTATATAATGACGGATGCCGCTACATCCTATTCATAATAGATGTATTCTCTAGATATCTGTGGCTAATTCCACTGAAAAATAAATCACCTGAAACAGTTGCTAAAGCGACCAAAACGTTGATGTTAAAAGAAGAAAGGGTTCCTGGCTATTTTTGTACGAATATGGGGAAAGAATTTATAGGTCGCGCTTTTCAGAACATGCTGACAGAGTTTAATATCAGGTACTACACTAGCAGTTCTATACATAAGGCCTCTTTAACTGAAAGAGTTCAACGTACCATATAGGAACGCATGCATCGCTATTTTACACATAAAAACACATACAGATATATAAACATTCTCGAGTCATTGGCATCATCATACAACCGTTCACACCACCGTACGATTGGCACAACCTAACGAAGTTTTAGAAAGAGTTGCGCTGCCAGAGGTGAGAAGAGATGGAGCACCGCCACTGCAGTCTACACATTTCAAAATCAATGATTATGTAAGGCTATCACGTTCGGGAAATAAATCCGCGAAGGGATTTGAGCAAGGTTGGACACGTGAGATTTTTAAAGTTCGTGCTATGAGACCTAAAGGTGAGATATTGATGTATTACGTTGAAGATTTGAATGGGGAAGAGATCGCTGGAAGCTTTTACCGCGAGGAGTTGCAGAAAGTGACATTTAATTTAGGAAAAAGTGTGTTTAAAATTGAAAAAATTTTAGGCAGCAAAGGTTCAAGAAAGAAAAAAATGTACCTGGTGAAATGGCTGGGTTACCCGGAAAGCTTCAACACCTATATAAAAGCTGCTGCAATAATGAAGCTTAAATAGTATGCAACATGGCGCCTAGCCACTTCTATGTCACACTCCCGTCCTCCTCTTCTCTGTCTGTACATCCTAACAACACCCTGGCCAACTTTGTGACAGAACTCCACGGACCCATTGAATTGGAGCGTGATTCGTATGAGGTGGGTTTATGTGAACTCTAGTTAATCCCCAAATTTTTAATTCTTAAAAATGAGCAAATCATATTTCTGATCCTTAGAAGAATCGATGAGTGCGAAAAATTAGGCATAACCTAGACAATACTATGCGATTAGTCCTTTTCGGTGAGGAATAGTACAATAGCACAAATGTTTCGCTAGGAATCGGCCATTATGATACAGCCGATTTACAAACGATTTACTCTTTGAAGTCGTAAACAGAGACACGACTGCATGCACATTGAAGTTAAAATCAACGCTTAGTAAAAATATTAAAGATAAAGAGCTGTTCACAATTGTGGCCGAGGGCCGATATGGCGCAGCTCTCTAAAGAGATACCTTTCATGAGGCACAGCATGAGTTGTCCAGCTTAATGTATCAATTGAAGATGGAGAAATTGGGTGAAAGCTCTCCACCTCTAGACATGTGCTATATTTACGGCAATATCGTAGACCACCAATTTGTTGGACAACACCCAGGCGCGCCTGCTGCGCATTGTACACATCCCCAACCATAGAGGGAAAAGTTTGAGCATTACATATGACAAGCCCCATTATGTGAATGTTGCGACTAATCTATTAACCAACATCTCGATATATATAAGAACGATTGAGGGAAAAAATTTCCCATTCGGTGATGGGAGCTTAACAGTGAACCTACACTTTCGTCGTTTATAATGACCCGAAGGCCATTCACGGTCTATCGAGGAGTGAGATACCAGCGTGGGAATGGGCTTGGATCCATTTTTTCATCCATACTACGCACCGCTGTCCCACTATTGAAGAGGGGTGCCAGGTACCTAGGGAGGAAGGCGTTACAAACAGGTTTTAACGCGGCAGAAGACATAATGGGCGGAACTAAGCCTAAAGAAGCTCTAAAAAAAAACATTTAAAACGTACACGGGACGAAATCATCAAAGATGCAAAGAGGAAAATACGTGGTGGCGGAAAGAAGAGATCTACCAGGAAGAAGGGGTTATCATCACGTGGCGCTAAACGTAAAAGGAAATAAAAAAAGAAGTGCTCTGAGCGTATGAAACCTATGGCTGATCATTTTTTTAACTGATATAAGCTGAGGACATTACTCTCAAGAATCATAGGCTGATTACTAGTTGTCGAGAGAGGTGGCACTATTTCTGACTCGTCATGGCGCGTTTCATCCATCCGTGTAGTTCACAATGCTGTAAATCGGAACTGTCCCTCTTTGATATGCCTAGGCTGACCATATTTCCTTGAGACAAAAACGGGACATTGGGATGGCAAAAAAGGGACGGGGGTTATGTAATATTCTGTATTCATGAAAAAGTAAGTACATAAACATATTGAGCTTACAATTATTCTTCAGTGACAGAACCCATACAGAACCCATAAAAAAAACGGTACTGTCCCGTTCAAAACGGTACGTATGGTCAGCCTAGATATGCCCCCACTCAGGTCTCTATTGAGCATAGCGACTTTATTACAATTAACTCATTAAACACAATTAGTTCGCCGAGTACCTCTATAGAATTCGTAATACCCAGCTCAGGCCCTTACTCTTTTGATTTGAGCTGCATGCACTTGTAAGCTAAACTGCGTATAGCCCATTCTGATGGAACGGATTGCGATGATAGTTACCCCGCGTACCCTGAAACCAACTTTTTACACTTCCTATTCAGCCAGTGTGAGGTGTATTTAAATCAGGTTGACATCTCGGCAGCAATGGGGTATTATCACCTAGAAGCCTCTCTGGAAAATGTCCTCAACTTTTTAAAAGAAGCGAAGGACACCTTTTTAACCGCCGAGGGATATTACCATACTAAAGATGAAAATGGTATAAAGGATAAATTTAAAAATTCTAAAAAAAAGATATACGAATGTTTTGGACGTCTTCATACAGATTTCACATTCCAGGAGAAACTGCTTATGAACGGGGTGGATATGAAGTTGAAGCTTACCCGCACGATTCCTGAGATCTGCATAAATCTGGGGTCTGATCAAGAAGAGGGCGCGAAACCCGTTGTGATTCACATAATGGAGGCGTACTTGCGTATACGCCGAGTGAAATTAAGTTCGCCAAAACAAATAGAGATTGAGAAAGACTTAGTACACGCCACAGTAAAATACCCAATTAACAGGGTACAGATCAAACTATACACGGTGCCCGCCGGGTTGGCCTCGAAGCAACTAGAAAACGTGGCCCTTGGAGTTCTACCTAAAAGGATATTAATTGGAATGCAGGATCACGCCTCGACGAATGGAAAATATAAAAAGAGTGCCTTTAAATTCGAGAATTTCGGCCGTAAACATATAACTCTATACGTAAATGGCATCGCTTTGGGGGGGACTATGACTGTTGATTACTCATCATACGCTGTGTTCCCGCTCTGCGCGAGAGCTTATAGTAATCTGGCTCATAATACAGGTGCATGTGACGAGCTTGGGTTTGGTGTAACGCAGAAAGAATTTTCGAAGAATTTAACATTTATTCATTTGATATTATGCCTGACTTGTCTGCTAGTGTGAATACGCACTTAAGTCCACAACAGAGTGAAAACATCTCAGTCAGGTTGGAATTTGCCAAGCCTATAGACGCGCCTATAAGTGTGCTAGTTTACCTCGAATCACAGGCACTAATAGAAGTTGATCGTTTCAGGAACATGGTCACAGACTTTTAAAATGGACGCGAATACACTCCAGAGAGTAATGAAAAGTGACCGTTTCACACGCTCAAAATTTATCGGCGTGTTTGCGAAGAATGAAATATTGAAGTTGCCAACTACGAGAAACTGGTACGGGATTATCGTTAACACCGACATTGTGGAGGGTGAGGGGATTCATTGGTTTGCAATCTATTTTAAAAATAGGGAAAGAATGTACTATTTTGACTCACTCGGCGCTCAGCCCTGGAATGATTCTGTGGTTGTGCAATTTATCGAACAGATACATGTACCTGAGATTGTATGGAACCCGTATCGCCTTCAAGGATATTATAGTAACACGTGCGGGATGTACGCCCTCTCATTTCTCATGCACATGTCATCATGCACATGTCACGTGAGAAGGGATTTATAAATTTTAAAAAATTATTCGATTTGTGCGACACTGAAATGAACGATAAAAATGTATACAGACAGCTAAAAAAAGTTCCCATATGTTAGCACCCGTTGTATTGTGTAAAGGTGTATATGTATATTGTGTAAAGGCCTATTTGTACCCGTTAAGAATTATTTAATGGACACTGGTTCCGCTTTGTACATGTTTTCTACCATTTAATAAATTAAATGGAAATACAATGTTTTGTTCTTAACCTCCCCTCCAAAAAAAAATACTTACATTAGTTCCCCGATGACCTGGCACTCGTTGGACCGGATGTGAGCCAATACCTCGACCTCTGTGTTCAGGTCGCTGGTTTGGCTGTGCAGTAAAGCAGCCATATCATTTATTCCCCTTTCATCAAAACGAAAAGTAGCTATAACACGATCAAGTTCCGCATCGGTCCTATAAAGTTAAATAAAAATAAAGTTTAAATTAAAGAGCTACAATAAGAGAAAATGCCACGAAGTTTAAAAATTGTAATGAAAAAGCAGATATCCTGACAGTTTTCAAAAGTATGAGTGCTAAGACAACGTCTGCCGACGCAGGGTCTCGAACCCGGGCCCACAGACAATTCTTAAAAGTTTTTAATATTTCTAAATCATACTGCGGTGCTGTCTTTAAATTATCGAGAAATATACAAATAAAAACACATCATATATATATATATATATATATATATATATATATACAGGGTGGGCCGAAAGTCTGGATCCATAGGAAAATATTTATTTTAATACATAAATTACAACAAATGGTAAATACTTAAAATGAATATCAACTTTAACTCGTAAATGCGTATCCGTGATACCGTACAGTAGTTCGTACTCCAGTATAAATACTCAAATACTTTTTTTATTTCAGCCCAGAAATGGCTTCGAATCTAACAACAGAAGACCGGGTAGAACTTGTGCTCATGTACGCAAGATAGGGCGCTACACACAGATAAGTTGCTACCGAATTCAATAGAAATCATCCTGATAAGCATCCAGTAACACATGCGACTGTTGGCAAGTTGTTTAAACGTTTCAAAGAAACAGGAAGTGTACATGATCGACGGCGTTCTGGTCGTCCAAAAACTGCAACTGATGAAAATACCTCTGCAATGGTATGTGAAACTTTAACGAATAGTCCAGTAAAGTCAACAAGAAGATTATCAAATGAAACACGCATCTCGAGAACGTCAATTCGAAAAATTATTAAAAATCATAAATTCCATCCCTAAGTGTCTCGATGTCAGAGGCCGCCAATTTGAGCATTTGTTATAATTTGTTGTTTATACTGGAGTACGAACCACTGTACAGTATCACGGATACACATTTACGAGTTAAAGTTGATATTCATTTTAAGTATTTACCATTTGTTGTAATTTATGTATTAAAATAAATATTTTCCTATGGATCCAGACTTTCGGCCCACCCTGTATATATATATATATATATATATATATATATGCAGTGGCGGTCCTAGCTTACATGACGCCCTGGGCGAACCTCACCTTCAGCGCCCCCCCCCTGTTCGCCAACACACACACATTCGAATCCCCCCAAAATAAAGGACAGACATAACTCTTTCACAAAATAACTTTTTATTGGACTAATTGTTGGAACTTCAGAACCAAAACAAAGACTCAAATTTCTGAATTTTACAAATCCTTCATCACGTAAATAGAATAACTCACTTAAGAGAATGTAATTATGATACTATGAACAGGAAAAATACAAATTAAATTGCACAACTGCCATAAATAAACTAGAGAATCAAATTTCTAAATTGTACAAATGCTCTATCACATAAATAGAATAAGACACTTAAGAGAGGGTAATTATTATGCTACACTTTGAACAAGAAACAAAATAAATTGCACCACAGCACAACTGCCATCTAAAGCCTGACTCTTCTTACCTTCCTTGATGCAAAGTCATTGATCTTTTATTATTTATTTTATTTTATTTTTTATTTTTATTTATTTCTTTATTTATTTATTCTTATTTTTATTTTTATTTTTTTTGCAGGCGCTCATGCCGCCCCTCCACAAATGCCGCCCTGTGCGGCTGCCCATATTGCCCATATGAGGAACCGCCACTGTATATATGCCGAAATAATCACGAAGGAAACAGACAATAATTAAAAATATTTTTCAAAACGCAATTATTGTGGCCTTTTATAAGTTAACGCCGATTGAGACGTTATATAGTATTGGCCGAGAATAAAGCACAAACTATTTTCAAATCGCATTTATTATAGCACTTATAAGTTAATAGTGAATGAAACGATGTATATAAATGTGGCCCGGTTAGGTTCAATTGTGCTAGGTTAGGTTAGGCTAGGGGTTAGGTTCTATTATTATAAACGAGAAAAGAGCCCTGGGATTAATTTTTTCGTGTAGAAAAACTCAGAATAAAAGGAAATTAGAATACTAAATAAATTATAAACGGGAAAGAATCCACCATGGTTAGGTTAGGCTAGGTTAAGCTATATTATTATAAACGATAAAGAGTCTTGGACCGATATATATATATATATATATATAGGCTAGGTTAGGTTAGGCTATATTATGTCCCGGTTAGGTTCAATTGTGTTAGGTTAGGTTAGGTTAGGTTAGGATATATTATGTCCCGGTTAGGATATGATAGGTTAGATTATATTATGGCCGGTTAGGTTCAGTTAGGTTAGGTTAGGCTATATTATTATAAACGAGAATGAGTCCTGGGATTAATTTTTTCGTTGTAGAAAAACTCAGAATAAAAGGAAATTAGAATACTAAATAAATTATAAACAGGAAAGAATACACCATGGTTAGGTTAGGCTAGGCTAGGTTATATTATTGTAAACGATAGAGTCCTGGGCCGATATATATATAGGCTAGGTTAGGTTAGGCTATATTATGTCCCGGTTAGGTTCAATTGTATTAGGTTAGGTTAGGTTAGGCTATATTATGTCTCGGCTAGGATATGATAGGTTAGGTTATATTGTGGCCGGTTAGGTTCAGTTGTGTTAGGTTAGGTTAGGTTATATTATAAACGAGAAGGATAGGTTAGGTTATATTATTATAAACGATAGAGTCCTGGGCCGATATATATATATAGACTAGGTTAGGTTAGGCTATATTATGTCCCGGTTAGGTTCAATTGTGTTAGGTTAGGCTAGTTTAGGTTAGGCTATATTATGTCCCGGCTAGGATATGATAAGTTAGTTATATTATGGCCGGTTAGGTTCAGTTGTGTTAGGTTAGGTTATATTATAAACGAGAAGGTTAGGTTCAGTTGTGTTAGGTTAGGTTATATTATAAACGAGAAGGTTAGGTTAGGTTATATTATTATAAATGAGAATGAGTCCTAGGATTAATTTTTCCGTTGTAGAAAAATTCAGAATAAAGCTAGGTTAGGTGGGAAGCTCTCTTTAAATTATCGAGAAATGTACAAATAAAAACACACACACACACACACACACACATATGCCGAAATAACCACGAAGGAAACAGAGAATAATTAAAAATATTTTTCACTTCGTTTTATTACGGCTTTTTATAAATTAACTAACACCGGTTGAAACGTTATATATATAGACCGAGAATAAACACAAACTAGTTTTCAAAACGCATTTGTCGTGGCCTTTTATAAGTTAACACTGAATGAGCGGCAGAATATAATCACTTACATTTCAAATGAGTTGTCCGTTAGATCTTGCAATCTATCGCAACTTTCTGCAACAGTCTGCCTGGATAGAAGTTCATTCTGATGGGTAAAAATCTTGATCTTCAAACAAATCTGGAGAATTGTAGAGCGATAACTGACTCATGGTGTATATTTGAAAAGCACTGTTCCAAAAAACCGAATGAAATGAGGCTCTGAGATGAACTGATCCCTTTTATAAAGGGGGATTGTGACCAACCCACAACACATGATTCGCGAGCTTCCTATTAGCTATCAGTGAATTTTGGGCAGGGCTTAACGCGTAGGCCTGCATAGCGGCCAAAACAGAGGTCCTGGGCTCCGCCCACAGGGCTGTGATTTGTTGCCCCGTGAAATGTGGGACGTGTCAGATATGCTCATTCGTGGAGAGACGAGAAACGCTTTGTTTTTTATCTTATATTCGACCGAGAGAGAGAGAGAGAGAGAGAGAGAGAGAGAGAGAGAGAGAGAGAGAGAGAGAGAGAGAGATGAGGATGGTTTGTAAATCGGTTTATGGCTCTGAAATATAAAAGTGGAAGGTAATTTCAGAATCAATTAACCATGAAGAAAACCGCTGTAAAAGTTTATTGGGGTCCCCGTGTTATCGTACGATACAATAAATAAATTTTTAAAAAATAATCTACGCCTCATCATGTGACTTTTCAGAGGAAATTGAAGACACGTGTGGGTGAAAATAGAGCGGATTATGGTACCCCTCTAAATTAGCTTCGTAAATTTATTATGCCCTGTAAATTAAGTCGTCTGGAACTGGAAATGATTTTTAAAAAATATCACCTCAACAGGCAACTTTTCACAAACACTCGTTTAATTATCGCTATTTAAAACTCGACCTTCTCATGGCACGTATAATTAATGACCCGATGCTGAGTCATATAATTTAATGGTGCATGCCTTATCTCGAATCTTGGAAACCAGAGAAACGGCAATAAAGAATTAGATAAACAACATATATATATATATATATATATATATATATGAGAGAAGTTCAGAATGGAAGTGAGAGGGATTAGTGGAGCATGAAGTCCATACACTTCTCGTATTAAATTTTTTTGTTGTAGAAAAACTCTGAATATCAGATGTTTCAAATTTTATTTTTAAATGTGAACGAAGATAAATATAACTATATATACAGGGTGTCCCATAAGTCCGGCATCATAGGAAAAATAATAAAAAAAGGCAAAACAAAAGCTTTTATTTACAGAACGTGCTCAATATGTCCACCATTGTTTTCAATACCCAAATTCAGACGTGATACCCAGTCAGCAAGCACACGGTGAATGATGTCAGGAGTAATGGTGTTACATGCCCCAATAATGCGCTGCCGCAAATGTTCAACACTCCTAATTTTCTCTGCGTATATCAGCGCTTTCAAGTGGCCCTAGAGATAAAAATCTAGTGGCGTGAGATCCGGGCTTCTATCTGGCCATTCCACAGGCCCTCGACGTCCTATCCACTGACCAGGGAATTGTTGGTACAGGTATTCCCTTACTTGGGTGCTGTAATGTGCAGGAGCGCCGTCTTGCTGGAACCATGTTGGGAAATTTCCTTCTTCGTTCAAGACACTGGGAAATGCTTCTTCCTTGAGCATACGTAGGGAGGTGCCTCCAGTGACATGTTCATCGAAAAAGAGGGGGCCTATGATGCGATCCTTCCAAATGCCACACCGTACCATCACCCGAGATGCACCTTGTTCCTTTGAAGAGGTATACCAGTGAGGGTTGTTTTGAGACCAGTAGCGGGTGTTCTGTCGATTTACCTCACCATTTCCATAAAAAACAGCCTCGTCACTGAACAGAATGGTGGACGGGAAATTGGCATCCCGAGCATAAGAAAAATATGAATTATGGTTTGTAAAAAATAGAAAAATATGAGTTTCTCCTATGATGCCGGACTTATGGGACACCCTGTATATATATATATATATATATTATATATATTATATACACACACACACACTATATATATATATATATTATATATATATATATACACACACACACTATATATATATATATATATATATATATATATATATACAGTGCCCGCGAAAAGTATCCGATCACTCAAGAAAATACAATATTTTCCCTTGATATTCAGAGACACGTAATTCACTTTCTATTTGTTCTAGCGACATCTGGTAACTTTGAGGTTGCTCGCTGATATGAGAGCTATCCAATGCATTCTCAAATTAGTGTTCTGGTAGCCTTCGTTGCGGGTGGCTGTGTCTCAAATTTGTCAGATTTCACTGTTTGTGTAAATTTCTTGATTTTTTTTTTTTTTTTACAGAAAGTGGTGTAAATAAAATTTATATATAATGTGTGCTAAAAAACAACTTAAGAGTGATTGTCGAGGTGCTATTGTTGCTTTGCATGCATGTGGGAAATCACAGAGACAGATAGCTAAGGAATTAAACATATCCCAAAGTACCGTTAATTTATGGGTTTCACGGGCTAAGAACAATGGTGGCCTAACCACGCCAGTCCCTAAAAAACGATCTGGCAGACCGAGAAAAACAAATTCGCGAACAGACAAACTTATGAAACGTTTAGTATTGAAAAACCCAACAATAACTGCGAAAGAAATAAAATTTAATATGAATAATTTGTTATCTGGTGTTTCTGAACGAACTATCCAGGAGCGGCTCCAAAAAGAACTCGGATTACCATCTCGCCATGCTGCTAAGAAACCGTTCATTAATGAAAAAATGCGTAAAAAACGTGTCGCATTTTGTAAAAAATACATTCATTGGACTGTTGATGACTGGAAGAAGGTTTTATTTAGCGATGAGTCGACATTTTTGACATTCAGAAGTTGTCCAAAAAAGGTTCGCCGGCCTATTGGCTCAAATAGGATGGACCCTAAATACACCCTAAAGACAATGAAACACCCTCCAAGTGTGATGGTTTGGGGTTGTTTCGGTTACTATGGGCGTGGAAACTTATATTTTCTTCCGAAGAACACAACTATGAATGGTGCACGGTATTTAGCAATGCTACAGGATAAACTTCCAATGGCAATGGCAATCCAAAGGACAAAAACATACATGCATGATGGTGCACCATGTCACAGGGCCAAAATAGTGACAAAATGGATTACTGACAATAAATTTGATATTTTGGATTGGCCTGGTAATAGTCCAGATCTCCATCCGATAGAAAATCTGTGGCTAATAATAAAAAATAAGGTTGAATGCCACGACACTGGCTCAGTCGAAAAATTACAAGAGGCCATCAAAAAGGTATGGTGCAAGGAAATATCAGTGGAAGTTTGTCAAAACTTGATTAAATCCATGCCAAAACGTCTAGAACAAGTCATCCAAACCAAAGGACAGATGACAAAATACTAATATAAGGTTAGTATACATTTAAACATTGTTTTTTATGTAAAAAATACAAATTTCAAGGGTGATCGGATACTTTTCGCGGGCACTATATATATATATATATATATATATATTATATATATATAGTGTGTGTATGTATATATATATATATATTATTATATACATATACATATATATATATATATATATATACAGGGCGTCCCAAAAAAATGTATACACACTTTAACAGCTGATAGCTCAATTGATGTTTCTTTCTTTCCAAGTTAAACCCATTAGAATTAATAATGGCAGTCAGACTAAGCTTTGAACAAAGGAAATTCATTCTAAAATGCTACTGGAAGTGTGAAAACGCAGTTGAAGTGCAAAGACAGTTTAGGAGGGAGTTTCAAACAGATCCACCAACGCGACTTACCATCACTCGAATTAGAGATAAGTTTGAAGCCGATGGAACTGTTCAGAATGTCCACAAGAAGCGTTCCGGAAGACCACGGACATCGACAAGCCCCACAAAGCAAGAAAGAGTACTGGAAACGTATCACCAAAGTCCAAGAAAATCTGTGCGGCAAGCGAGTCATGAGGTAGGAATTTCAGAATCGTCTGTCCAACGCATTTTGAAGCGCTGTCAATGGAAAAGTTACATTCCAAGATTAGTCCATGCTATTAATGAAGATGATCCGGACCGAAGAGTGGAGTATTGCGAGTGGTACTTGGCACGATGTGGATGTGGATTGGACGAAGGGGTTTCGTAGAATACCCTCCGCGTTCACCAGACCTCACACACTAGACTTTTTTATGGGGATACTTAAAAGACAAAGTCTACGCTATAAAACCTGCAACAGTCGCTGAATTGAGAGCAGCCATTGAACGAGAATGCACACAAATACCAAACGAAATGTTTCGTGATGTTTGCGATTCCATTGCTTCGCGTTATCAGCAGTGCCTGGACCAGAACGGACGTCAGTTTGAAAACAGGCGTTGACAAAACAATTAAATAATGTCTGTAGATTCTATTACATTTTGAAAATGAAATGTATTT